>JAWLRI010000869.1:2293985-2416092 GCA_034781795.1 Crypturellus tataupa | reverse complement strand
CGTGACACCGCGAGATCTTCCGTCCGTTATTCCCTATCTCTACTTCTGTCACGTGCAACAGGTCCTGTTAGCAGTACGGCTACAACCCCCACATTTCCCGAGCCAGAGGTGGAATCCAGTTGCACAGTTCAGAGAGACAGTAACAGCTTTCCTTTCTTATGCTCAAGGCTATAGAAAAGAGTCAATCTGTGCCCTGGGCAGGAGCTTGTATCCCTGGGTTTACTGCTACAAAGAGAATCCTTCTGGCCTTGGAAACAGAGGCAGGTGCCAAAGAAACCACGGAGATGTGATGGATGCTGACAGGTAGCAGCTCATCCTGAGAGATAAACAGTCACTTATGCTAGGACATGGTAGACCCTTGTGCTTAAAAAAAAAAGAAAAAAAAGAAAAAAGAAAAAAAGACTATTGATAGCTGAGTTTACTGCATTGGGGAAGTACTAAGAAGCCCAGAGAAATGATTTTGTGTCTGTGAAGCTGGACCTACGAAGCCAAGTCCTGACATTACAGCTCTGCCATAAGGGAGAAACTTGGACCGACATGCTGCTTAAAGACCTGAGCATCTTACAGAGAACAACAATATTATCTGCCAAGAAAATGAGGCAACTATCATTGGCAAAGATTAGGTCCCTCCACCTATTTGCAAGCCTTACATAAGAAAAAGTGTTTTGTATCGGAAGAGAAGGACTGGAAAAGGCAAAGCAATTATGAAAAGAATAAAGAACAGAGTACTAGCTTAGTAGAAACAGCTCTTTCTGAACAAGAATGAATGACTTTGACAAGCAAGACAGAGGAAACATAACCATGCTATTCTCTTTCCGATACCTTCTCTATCATCTGTCCCCACAGCTAGCATTTTCACATGTAGCAAATTAATTTTACATTCTCAGTGGGCATCCCTTTGAAAGACCAGCCAACTTTCTGATATTTTGTGTTCAGTTTTTATATCAGATCTATTTTAAATAAAGAGCTATGTGTTTAACAAAACACGAGTGCCAGTAACACAGAGGAGGAATGTGACATTTTTCTCCCCAGGATATTTTGACTGACACATGAAAAAGTCTATAATCTTATACAGGCTCAAGCTGCTCATGTTGACATCCAAATGGTTGGTGAAAAGCAGTTTGACTGCTTTCCATGCAAGGTGTAGGTTTCTGATTTAGTCTCTCCATCCAGAAAAGACTGACCTCAAGCTTTTTCCCAAGATATTTTATTTTGTTCACCTGTCAAAAACACAGCAGACAAATTGTGGGTAGATCGCCTTCCCACTGCTTAACCAGCTCTCCAGACAACATCCTCTGTATTTTTGTCACATTCTCACTCTACCAGCTGCTCATCCAAGACAGCTGAGCCTGTCCCAAAAGCCACCTCAACTCCTTGCTCAGTTTGGTGAAATGCTCCCCAGCTTTAGGAATCAGCTCGTCCTCAATTGTGCCTGCAACGGCTTCTGCAACCGCAATCCCTCACCACCCACGAGATCTATCATCCTCCTGGAGATGCAATCACTTCGAAAGAAAAAAATCTGACTTGTCTGTGGAAATGAGGAAACCTTACCCATCCCACACAACCACTGTGCTGCCTCATCTGAACATTATTCCGTTTCAAAATCCTCCCAGACAGAAGCACGCAGATGCGATCTCTGTGGAGCTTTGCTGTAAAAATAGTCAAGCTGTGCGGCTCCATGCTAAACTCAGAGCAAAGATTTATTCATTTCTGGTATCCTTATGGTTCTGTACTTAAGTGAAAGCACTCACAAACCAAGACTAAGAAATATCCCCTTTCTAGGGGATTTTCGCAAGCAACCCAGTGGAAACTCCATGGGCTTTGACTCATTGTTCCACACTGGTTGTTTCAGTGGTGGCTGGGAGAAATGGAGGCTGAATGGGAATTTACCCCCAGCACCTACAGGGCTTCGGCAGCCGGCTCTAACGGAGCACAAACCCCAAAATGGATTCTACTTCCCAGCAACATCTGAGTCAGCGTCACCAGAGGAGCTGACTCACCAGTATTACAAGTGAACACAGCCAGATTTCACATTGACCCTAATATAAGTGCATATAGCATTTGTGAGTTAAATTTATGCTTGAGTCATATGGTCAGCATATAAGGCAGAACTTAATATATGGAAGTCAAGAGTTTATTTTTTAGTGCAGAGAGAGGTCATCGGGTTATGATTCAGACAAGGTTAATGTGAATCTAGGTTTAGGAGATAAAAAGGCCACTAGTTCACTGCTGCATTCACAGCTCAGAATTGTAGCATGCAGGCTGGTTTTACCAGGTGTTAATAGTCTTATACTTCACTCCGGAGCAGGAGGAAGTTGGGGGGAAAAAAAAGGTGGAAGAAAGAGATTTACTTCTTGTTCTTCCAGATTCTTGGAAGTTTATGGTGAGAGCTGACATGGGGAAAACATTTCTCTTCTGATCCCTTTTGGTGTGAGTACCAGCCACCAGACAGAGAGTTTAGATCTAGGATTAGGATTAGGGTGGAGCAATTTGGGAAAACTGAAGAGCTACGTAATAGAAAGCTACAGAGCTAAGGAGTTATAGCAGGGATTAGCAGCTCAACGGTTTGGAGTGTAGGATTAAGTTCAGGACCTGTCATGGTCACTTGACTGTGGCTAGCCCTGGATTTTGACTTAATATGTTGTAAGAAAGACAACACAATTTGCTGCCAAGCTGCCCAGAAACAAAAACAGCTAGCCTGGAGGATGAGGTTGGCAGAAATATACTGCTTAGGTTTAAAGTTAATATAAGCCTGAGTAAAGAAGTTCAGTGGATATCTTGAATTGAAGAGCCTTCATGCTGCAAGGGTTGGTCTTTGGAAGGGCCAGTTATTTATATTTGCTCTGGGGACAGTGTTTCTCTTGGTTGCAGAGTGGGGGGTCAAGTTATTCTTGGGATTTGGGGTTGGGAGAAGAGAACTGCTCCTGGCTCCTCCAAGCACACAGAGCTCTGCAGGGTTGGTGCCCACATAGTCCCTTGGGTGGTCTTTACCCTCTGGGTACCATACAGGTTGCTCAGCTCTTGCCAAGTTCCTGGTTACGGAAAAAGAAATATTTCTAGATGCATCTTCTCCTCCATGGATCAACTTCACGGCTGAACCCACTGGGATGTAACTCTCAACTCCTCCAGCCGCCCTGCTCGCCCGCAATGCCAGGGCTCAGCTCTGACCTGCAAAGGCTGCTGGCACCCACGAGCCCTTCCTCACCCTGCAGCCCATCAGCATCCTCAGCTCCACCAGGGCTCCTCAGCCCCTCAGGGCACCACCAGTGCTCTCGTCCCGCCTGGCTCCAAGGAAGAACAAACACCGGTGCCATTTCCCAGCCCTCCCAGACGAGGGGAGCAAACACAAACTGCCGCAGAGCACATAAACACACAGAGGTGGAGCCAACAATTTTCATCTGTTATTATTAAATCATAAAGTAGTCTCAAAGCCTCTGCCACAAAACAAACAGGAGACGTGCCCTTAATTTTAGCTTTCCAAGGGAGACCTGGATTTTCTCAGCTCAGAGGAGTCAGGGGGAGTATGGTCTATTAAACTCAACACTGAAAATTAAAGTCTCTGCATTATTTTTCCTCTTAGCATAAGATTTCCCAGATCTTAGCTTGCCGCTGTCAGCAAGCTTTGCATAAGTACACACATGCACGTACACACAAGTGCACACACATATAAGCCCAGGCAGAAGCATTTTAGAGCTCCTCGCCCACCAAAGCCTTTCTTGAGGCTGCAGTGGGCTGTCTGCCTAGTGCAGTGCCAGTCTTGGCATTAGATCCCTCATCGCTACCATCTCTTACTCATTTGTGTTGGCCACACGCTGGTCCCATGCTGCTGCAGCCCTTCTTGAGGAAGTGATAGAAGGGGAATGACCTGAAGAACAAATCAGCCTCTTCTCTCCTTTGTGGCTCCTGTGCTTAGGAAAATGAGACCAGTAAAATCTCCAAAGCCATTCAATGATCAACCCAACTTTCCTCTTTCGAGGTCAAACTGAACAGGGAAATTCAACCACAGCGGCACCAGAGGGATTTTTTCACCCTTCCATTTCCTTACAGCCTTGGGCAAAAGAACATTTCCAAGTATACCCAGACCAACAGAGCCATTTAGACATCTCACCCCTATTCACTTCACCTCTCTCATTACCCTAACAGCCTGCACAAAAGACCTTTTCAACTAAAATCCTACACATGTTGTTGTCCCCACTACATGCAAGGCCAAGGGATCCTCCTGGCCAGCTGGCATGGGCCTATAATTGATATTCCAGATTCTGCCTTAATTTGCAAGGTGTAATGCAGAGCAGAAAAGATTGTGCTTAATGTTTGTTATCCTCATAACTCAGAGTAAATGAAAATACAGTAAAATACTCAGGAAAAAGAACATCTAAGTATTGTCTGTCTTACACAGGACAAGATCACCCGCCTGGAAGCAAGGAGAAGATGCTTGACAACACGTTTGCAGTTGTGTCACTAGCGACCTATCAGTCTCTGTACATATGAAGATAGATGTCAAGGCTGAGTATGTGCATATTCTTGAAACACAAAAGAGAATATTTTGAAAAGTAGTCCTGGAGCACTCTGGCCATCACCATGAGATGAGGCACAATTAGGCATCTGAAAAGCTGTGGCAGTTATTTCACGTCTGATATGTGCTTTTGTGAAAAGCAGCTTCAGTAATTTATGTTGCTGATAGAAAAGCTTTTTGTAGCCTTAACACACATATTGGTTAACCCCCAGCTCTAAAGTCTGCACAAGTTACCAAAGATAAATAGTGCTATCTTTGGCTCCATCTCTATCACCCTTTTCATTTCTATGCACTCATTCCCTTATTTTCCATGCATCTAGACCAGATGCTTCCCTAAAGCAGAGAAGATATCCCCAAAGAAACATCAGAAAGCATCAACACTTGTCTTTCTCCATCCTTCTCCTCCTCCTCCTTCAGTATCACCTGTTTTGTTCATTCTGTTTTCTCCCCACTTCTCCTTCCTGACCCATTTACTCTTTGCCTTTGTTTCTTATACTAGCACTGTGTAACCCTTTCTACAAATTTTTGCCAAGGATTAGTTTTATAAACATTAATTTAGCACAGATGCCAGTCTCTCTTGGAACTATTATTGGGAAACAGGGGGAAAAACAAACAAAAAAAATCCAAACCCTCTTGTCTTGTAAAGAAACTCGCTGCTTTCACCTACATGTCCCTCTTTACATTTGGCTATTGAGACAGAGTGGCAAAGAAAAACTCTAGTGGGGATGGACCCCACGAGTAAAAGGTGAGCCTTGTTGTACCTTAGTCTGCTGGGCTCTCCAGAAACAAGCACAGGGTTAAAGATCTTGCCATTTGAGGCCCCAATAACATTTGAGCTGAGTTGAAAGCAACAAGAGAACGAAGCAACATGCCTGGAAAACAGAAAAGAGGGAAAATAGATATAAAAAGAAAGACAGGACTAAAAGATGTGAGAGGAAAGGGCAAATAGCTATGGTTAAAGATGACCACTTAAAAGCAGAGTTAAGAGTAATTCACTGTTTGCCAGTTTCTGCCAGCCATAAGGATCTTTTAAACTTCATAACAATAAGACAAAATATCCTGGTCTGCTCAAAGCTAGTGGGAGCTATACAGGGAATAGGGTTTGCTGCACCTTTCTGCTGTGTTCACAGCCCGTCAGAACAGCACCTCTGTCAGCAGCATTGCACAGCACAGCCCACTAAAGGCTTTGTCAGACTCCTACCTCTGCGCCCTTCGCTCTGCAGGCGCAGGAGACCCTTTGCCCCAGGAGAGGTCCCAGCGCACCCCATGGTTGGCCTTTTGTGTTGTTCTCCTTTCTAGTTTATGAGATCTGGGAGACTCATTTGAGATTAAACAAGGGCCAGAGATTAGGTGTGCTGTAATTTAGTACTTCCTTCGCCTGCTTTAGATTTAGCGGTGTTTGGCAGAGAAAAGGCCCAGCAGCAGACAAGATGGGCTCTTTCTGTGAATCCACACAGCCTAACCTGAAGCAAAAGCGTGTCACTTGACGCTGGTTAGGAAGCCAAACATTTATCCAGGGTCCCTTCCAAACACTGCATTTGCATTCATTTTGCCATTGAACCATGTGGCTGTTTAAATAGACTCATGGAAAACACATTAAAAAATAAACCGTAGGGCAGATCCAGATGTTTTGAAATGCTAAACTTGGTGCTTTACACTCCTGCCTCCTCATGGAGCCTCAGAAAAATAAAAACCCTCAAAAGCATTCCTGAGTTGGTTTGTAATGAGCCATTACTTCATTCTAAAAACTGTACTCTAACACAGACTCTAATAATCAATCTTTTTGTAATAAACACAATTACCAAAACACTTTGAAGGTTTGGATCAACTTCATGAAATAATAAGAATTCGTTGCTCTTTCTTCTTCTAAATAGGACTCCTGTGTACAATAAAAATGATTTTTCACATAGAAAATACACACAAAGAGGCAAGATGATATCTCCGGGTACCCGTCTAGAAGTCATGCAGCACACGAGGCTCTTGCAAAGGCTTTCAGAAAGAGACGCAAAGCCACCTCACACCTGATCCTCAAACCAGCAGACAAAAGCCAGAAGTAACCAAGACTTTTGGATAGATCTGCGACCAGCAAAGCACTGACCGCCTCTGCATCGCCAGCTGAGAGCATGGGCTCTTCCTCCTCTGCTCTCTTCCCTTCTCTGACCCCTCAAAAAGCTTTACCTCCCATGTAAAGCTGCATTTCCTACTCCTGTGTTTTTGAGAAACCTCCTAGGTTTAAAAAGCTGGTGCCCCATTGCTATACAAGAGTCCACTAGGTCACCAAGCCCTTTCTCACCTTAAATCAAGCAGAAGAGCCCACGGCCCAAAGCAGGAGAAGCAGCAAACTGCTGGCATGGTAGCTGCCTGGGAACCCACAGCTATGCCGAGAAAAACATTGGTGAGGGCAGCTCAGCAGGATGAGCTACCTTGGCCATCACTTGTGGCCTCCTGGGTCCAGTTTTTAGGGGCATTTAGGCACAGATAGCTTAGGCACCAACGCCAGGAATGAACTAGGGCCTTGGTCTGCTTAGGTGCTTTTGAGACTCCAGACAGGGTACTCATCTCCATTCCAAGCACTACACTGCTCTTGAAAATCTGTCCTACAAACTCTCTTTTACACATGGAGAACAGCAATACCACAAGCCATCTACATTTCCTAAAGGGGAAGATGTTTCTAATCAGTGAAATGGTCTCTTCAAAAATCATCTATTAAGATTAAGTACATTAAGTTTATTAGAGCTGCTGGCAGTTTTTGTGCTTAAAAAAAAAAAAAAGATGTATTTTTTCTGTTAAAGCTTGTATGAAAATAGTCATTAAAATGTTTCTAGTAAAAGCAGTTTGTAATGACTTTCTATCATTCCTTCCTCTTCTCCGCGTGGTTTGAGGGTGTCACTTTATCCAGACCTGCACGCTTCTCCAACCCAGCAGGGAAAATTTCCCTGGCAGACCTGACCTCACAGAAGCTCAAGTTTCCCAGCCTACCCGCAGAAGGATTTACTTCACAAACTAGACTCGAGACTTACCAGCATTAAATGTTGCAGATGAACTTTTAAAAAAAAAAGAGAGAATCAATCTCCAAACATTTGAAAGTTATTACAGTCCACTCGCTCTATAATTATGAAAATCTGAAATTATTTTGCAGTCTCAGAGACGTCTAATGCTGGAATTACTCTGCAGAACCGCTGATCTGATTATTGATGAGTGTTATGTGCTTACATTTATGCATAAACGTGAAGCACTGAAAGGCAGGACAAACCTAACCATATACCTCCAGGCAGCTCTTGTTAATACGCTGCCCAATAAAACAATCTCTCATAAACTAAGAAAACAGTATATTACACGCTGGTTTAATTGTTAGTTATGGTTTCCTTGTAAAGGAGCATATATAAGAGGGCACTGTGAAAAGGTACTATGTTTTATAGAGGAGGCCAGAAAATTATGGCTCAGGAGCATGGAAATGATTAGCACCTGCATATTGGTACAAAGCAACAAAGTTTAGAAACCATGATCTCAGCTTTTGGCAAAATGAAGAGCTTGAAAGCTCTTAGTTTTCTTGGGCAATAAAACCAATGATTATTGAGATTATATTAATTTAAATTAATTTCCATCATTTCTTGGCAGCAGCATAAATAAATAATAGTACTCAGATGTTGCCTAGTCAGGCAGAACTCTCAAGATATCGTTTCTTTTGGACAGGAAAGATAAATCGCATAGTAAAGACAGATCTTGTGACCTTTATTCACACAAGTAGTCCTTAAATCTGCAAAGCAGACTGAGTAATAAAAACTGACAAACTGTACAAGGTTTGTGATTAAAAAAAATAAAATAAAAATCTTTGATAAAGATGTTTTTTCATTAAAAATGGGGAAAAAATCAATTTACTGAAAAGCAAATATTTTCTGTGGGATATTCTAGCAAAAAATAAAGTACAATTTAAAATAATTCCCATGAAAAGGCAGCAGTTTTTAACTATGTTAGACTCATTTTGATTATTACTATTTGCATGAACAAATGCAAATACCTAACCATTAAAACAAAAAATTTCTAATTTAGAAATTTAGAGAAAAAAAATGATACTCACTGTGGTAAAAGTGTTTTTAAGCAGCAGACAAAACCATGGGGCTCTAAGAATAAGCAGAACTCCCTGTCCTCTCCCACCCGCACTGTGACAGTGATGAAGAGGAAGGTGACTTCCCTGCTCACAACTGCACCTGTAGATACGTGTGGGTCCAGCAGCAGCCCCCAAGCTAATTCACTGCTGCACTTACTGCGGGCACCACTTAAGAAAGAATAAAATCGAGTATTTCAGCACTGGCTATGCGGCTACTTTGACTTAATTAAGATCTCTTAATAGGCATCTCCCTCCCTCACACCTCCCTGCTAGCAGACCTTTTATTCAGAGTAGGAAGATTAGCAGCATTTTGGTTACTTTGATATTACTCTGAACAAATTCAAAATGAAATGAAACTAGTTAGTCCCTTCTCAAGTACAATGCCTTTTGTGTTACATTACTAGTCATTGTTTTTTTCTTGTACCCTGTCACCCAAACTAGCAAGCAACCAGATATTTGTATGTTTTAAGGCTTTCTGATCCTCTGTGTTATTGCCTCCTTGTCTTAAAGCTTTGAATCAAATCAGTGTTACAGGTATATGAGGAAGGGAAATAATGTCTCCCCAGTCTACATTGTTATGCAAAATTGTTGAGATCGCTGGTTTACAGCTCTGTTTATCCCAGAGGCTTATTTCAAAGCCACGTCCTGTTGTCTGAGAGCTTGACTTTGAACCAGAATTGATACGGCATCACAGCAAACACAAACCAAGCCTGTCAGCATTAGGCGAACCACCCGATATGTCACTAAAATAGAATGCCATATTAATGGGTGCTTGAGAAATTAACATTTTTCAAAAGATCTCGTGGATGGAAAATACTGAAAAACATGGGAAGGATATGAAAATAAGCCAAAAAAAAACAAACAAACAAACCCTGTTTGCCTTTCCTTCCTTGATCTTCTTTTTTTTTTTCTTTGAAAAAGAAACAGTTTTTTCCTGTCTTTGGAGATGTTCCTGATTTTACTCCACCTGCCTGCCTTGCCTGAGCGCTTCACTGTCACAGCTACAGAGCAAATGCACCCTAATACAATTCTTTTAACCTCATTTTATGCTTAGAAAAAACAACTTTATGGACCTGATCCATTTCAAGACTCTCTTCATCAAGAGATTAGTGCCTGTAGCCAGACCTTACTGACTTGCCCTGAGCACAAGGAACGTATTTACTGTCAGATTAAATCAGATCCCCACGTCCATCTAATCTCAGATCTTGTCTCCGACCTTGGCGGGCAGCATGTGCCTCTCAGGAAGAGCCAACATCTCCGCTGGGGCAGACAGATGCAATCTGCCCTTGCTGGAACACCTTCTCTGACAGTAACATTGCAGGGACAAACTCATCCAAGAAGCTCCAAATCTGGTTTCAGCAATTTCCTGCAGCAGTGAATATCCCCTGTGCAGGATCAGAATGTGACACAGGCGGAGAGGGAGTGCTGGAAGCCTCCGGTCCAAACCCCCTCAGAGCAAGGCCCATTTGATCAGGTTGTTTTGGCCAGGTATATTTTGGATAACGCCATGGGTGAAGATCCCCAGCTTCCAACATTTGATGACTCTCATGGGGAAAAATTAATAATATAGTAGCAACTCTAATATTAGGCTAGGAAAGAAATTTATCGTTAGTTTTTTATCAAATGTGCAACATGGAGAAGTGATGGTGTAACTGACAGTGCTGTTGAATTCCTTGACCTCTGCTGATCAGGGTCTCCAAGAGCGTGTGTGTGACAGGGAAAGAAACTCCTCAGAGAACATCTTTGCTTGTTGTCCATTTGATTGCTGGTGGGGCAGGTTGTTCCTCTCCTTTCTCGCAGAAGCAAGCTGTTGTTTCCCTCCTCCGATAAAGCTGTTGGTAGGGTAAATCCAGCACCAAGATACAGAGAGTTCAACAGTGCAACAGTTCACCGAGCGAGCTGTGAAGTGCACCCGTCAGCAGAGACAGCTCCGCTGCAGAAGCGACTGCTCAACCCATTGCTATTAAAAATATTCACAAGAGCTGCTCCCTCTTCAAGCATTTATTTAAATCTTGCTTTTCTTGTGAGACAGAAGTGTTTTCTTCCCCGTTGCTCAGAGCAAAGGATAAAACTTCTAAGGAGAGAAACGTAGCTCTTCCTGTTAAAAGGCTTCTTGCTGTAAGTTGAACCACTCTGTTCCTCTTGCAATGTTTCATCTTGTCCTAGTGATGGTTGATATTGGGCCCTTCCTCTTGTCCTCCTATTCTGAATAAAGAAGTAATTTTCCTCAAAAACATCAATAAAAACATCCTCTTCTAATGCTAAGTTGTGAAGTAAAAAGCAGCCAGTGTCTTCCAACAACTGCATGGTCAGATGTGCTTAAACCAAGCCTCAGAGCCACCAGGTTCTGGGGGTTTCTACAGAATCGAAACTTCCAGGCTCAAGCTGCAGGTGCATGCACATGTCTGCATGTCTCTGCCCATCACAGCCATCTTCCTGAGCCTGTTTAAATCCCAGCACAATCCAAAATTTCTCCTTTAATGAAGAGACCTTTGGAGGTGCATTAGGGCTGCTGGTGGTGACAAACATTTTTTCTCCAGTCTTTGTCAACACCAACAAAACTTGCCACAAGAATGCCCTGTGAGCTCAGCCTAGCCCAAGTAGGCACCACCAGACACACAGGAAAATAAACAGCATTTCTTGCTCTGAAACACTTGCAGGCAGTACAGGGAGCGAGGAAGCTGCCCACTTGTTGGCCTCCCAGTGTACAGCAGAGATCCAGACACTCCGAGTTTGTGTTTTTACTGCATAACTCAGACCTAGGAAGGCTCAAGAGCCCAGCTAGCAGACTCCCAGCCTCAAGACCTGCTTTCATATAATGAGGGGACCAAACAGAGAGCTGGGGTTCAGCATTTCAGTACAGCATAAAGCTGTGGCTACCAACAGTGCTCCAGCTGACTCCTCTGCCTGCGAATAAACCCACCTCCTGCCAGCTCCACAGAGCCGTGGTCATGAGGTGCGGAGCTGCATCTCAATACCAAAGTTTCACTGTATCTTCCTCCTTTCCAAGGTGATAGTAAGACCACATTAATCCTTGAAAATAGAAAACCCTGTGAAAGTCACAGGGGCTAAAATCCCATCTTAGTTCTTCCGCAGTGGGGAGGGAGGAACGGTCTCCAGCACATGTTTTCCCACCACCACAACACTTTGTGCGTAGTGTTATAAAATTTTTTAGTGACATTTATTTTTATTTGGCCAGTGAAAAACTTTGGGGAAGGCCTCCTTGTAAATGGCCCGTAAAGCCTGACAGGAACTAAACCTCCCACCGGTTTTGTGACAGATATAAAAAAGAACCAACGGATTTGGCACCCTTAATGCACGTTTTATGAGAAAAGGAAGACTGTCCCTCTGTAGAAGAGGTCGATTCCTCAGTAGACCAAGTTTAGTCCTGTAAGCATCTTTTGTGGCCTTTTATGAGGTAAAGCTTTCCTTATAAAGTCCTGGCCTCACCACAAATCCACTTCCCTCTGGGCTCATCCATTAATAAGCACTTTCATTAAAATTCCACCTTCCACAGAGCAATGGTCAGGCTAATTTAACAGGAAATTGACTTTCTACATCACCTTCTTGTCTTTGACTCCAGTGACACAGGCCAGGCCAGCAAGAGACATCCTGTCGATGCAGTAACATTTCTCTTGGTGTATCTGTTAGCAGGAGCCCTGTGCTTCCTTGAGCTGGTTGGGGAACGAGCAAAAGGGAAGGTCTCCAAACGGTCACCACAAAGATGTAGCTGCTTTGAGGAAAAAGCTACCGTCACCTGTGAACTCTGAACTGAAAAACCTCTCTGCACAGAGCTGCGCTAACAAATTCCTATGCAAAGCAGGGCGGTCAGGACTGCATGCATCTCCTCTGGAAGGGGCATGAGCACTTGAAAGGTCTCGGAACCAAATCCTAAAGGCAAAGACTCCTCACAGGGACTAACCTGTTGTGCCTTCTTTTACCACATGCTTTCAGAGAGCATGATCTAGGCAGCCAAAAGCACAGGAGCGATGAGGGGTGAGACAACACATGGCCTGGCACCCACCTGAGGGGCAGCTGGTTCCACCTTGTAGCGAGTTGGCAGCCACAGCAGACACTACCGAGGCAGCAGGAAAGGATCAGCTTCCAAGGGACCGAGCAAGTAACGGGGAGATGCAGAGAGCTGGGGCAAAGATACCCTGGTTCTCCGTCTGTGCGTTCAATCAGGGCATCGTCCTCCTCAAGTCGCCACTCTATCAACAGCGCTCAATCCCACAGAGATTTAAAAAACAAAAAGAGGAAAAACCCAACCTCATCGCACAGAATATATTCCAGGAAATACATTTCATAGGCATGGCACTATTTTATGAGCAGAGAGAGGGGCTGAGTTCATCAAACACATTAACCGCATCCTGTATATTGGCAAACTTGTAAGAATTAAGAACTTTTTTGGTTTTAATGTAAAAATTAACCTTTTTTTTTTTTTTTGCTTCCAAGACAAGCTTTCAGGTGGAAGGCTGTACATAACACCACTGCATTTAAAAATGAGAAACTAGAAATGACAGTGACTCCATCTGTCCATAAAAAAAAAGCATAAAAAAAAATCCATATGAATTTATTTTGCATTCCAGTGACGCATCTCTCTGCATTTCACAAGAAAATGTCCAGGGAAAGTGACAGGTTTATTTTTAGCCTTTCTTTAATCTTTGCAGAGTATGGCAGCAGATTGCAACCCATCATGAATGTCCCAAACTAGGCTGAGATAAGCTCCTGAAAAAGAATGGGTTTGAATTGACTGTCATACTGCAAAGATATGGAGATGTTCTTAACAACCAACCCCACTCCAGCTATAAGAAATTTGATCATATGCATTTCATTCTCAGTGTCACATATAAGTGGGAGATACATTTGTCACTGGATAATACATTCAGAATTAACAAGAAGAACTTGTCAGGTTTTGGCTGCAACCACTGAAGCTAAAGCCTAGAGCGAAATAAACTGTCAGATCAGAGCTTTGTTAAAAGGATTAAACCCATTCTTAAGGGTGGAGCTGTGGAAAAGCTTTTAAGCTTTATACTTACACCTGAAAGGTTTTAAACTGGGATTCTAACAGAGACTGACATGAAATAAATATAAAAATAAAAAATAATAAATAAATAAGGCCCCAGCTCATCTGACCTCACTAGTGGGACCTTCTCCAGAAACAACTGCATTGTGAACCCTGTGCTGAGGAAATGCCACCGCGAAACCCTGGATCCGTAAGGCGGTCACTAATTACTGGCCACATTTTTTGGCGCGCACTCAAGTTGCTGTAGAGTCAGTAACTGTTTTGCAAGTCACTTCTCATTACAGATCTACTACAGTAATTGATTTGCACAGTGGCCATGTGGTAACTCATAAAACTTTGTAAAGGGGTCCCAGTTCTGCAAATACTTCTGCCTGTGCTTACAGGGAACAAAGCACCCTCTGGAAGCCAGCAAGTGAGTCACGATCCCAGACTGCGAGCAAGCATGAGGAGGAGCAGACCATTGCATTGCGCTTTTTACATCACAGAAAATATTTTCCTACATTCAATTAATTGCAGAACTGCACCACATGATGCCCTTGTGAATGAAGTAGGTGTTACTGCAACCCTTATTTCCCAGGGAGGGAAGCAGAGCTATGACTCAGAGGTGAAGTGAGCTGGTCAAGGTCACACAGTAGCAGAGTCATAAATAGCACCCAAATGTCCCGCTCTAGCCAGACTCTGAGCTTTCTCACACTGCTTTGACAGTGTGCTGGAAGCTTCATTTCATCTTCAAAGAGGTTTTGAACCCACTCAGTGTCTGGTCTGGTCTGTCCTGCATCTGTTTCACCCACTGCTCATTGGTGCTGCTCATCGGTGGCTGCTGCTCACGGGGAAGAGGCAGCTGCAGTCCCCACAATTCCAGCTGCAGAAGCTCGAGGAAGGTGCAGGGCAGAGGGGTTTCTGAGGGCACAGGAGTTGAGCAGGCACCTAGGATCCTAAGCATCCCCCTCAGCTCTGGCAAAATCTCTTCCCAAAGAGGCCACTAACCTGCTTGTCATTTGAAAGCAGAAGCTCTAGAGCACATTATTAATCTGAAAGCCTTTTACATTGCTATTGTTCCTCAATAAATATGAACCTGGGTCATTCAAGTGTCTTCTGAAAGCCTGGTACTCAGATAAAGAGTTTTGGCTAGCTGAGGGTCAGCATTTCCTCATTTATCCGAGTCCAAGGCAATATTTCTAGAGTCTCTCTCCTCATCAGTTGGAGCTGGCAGGGGTTGAGCTTTAACAGGACTTGACCCTAGAGAAGGGAGAACCAGCTATAGACCCTTAGCTTTGCAGGGGCTACGAATATTTCCTTGTCAAAAGATTAGATAGATCCACAAATGTCCAACTCCACACGACTCAAATCAGAATTTTTTTTTCTCACCCTCTCTCTCTCTCTCTCTGAAGCACCATAAAATTAATCCAGATAAGATTAGAGTTTTGTGAGTCTGATAGACATCAGATAGTACAGCATCAGTGGCCTGGGAACATGAGACCTGAAGTTTAATCTCATTATGCTGTTACTATATTCCTAGATGATTATGAACAAGTCTCTTGAATCCTTCCTGCATCTCAGCCATACGGTAGAATATGTCTCTATTTGCTTCAGCTGTCCAAGCTATCAAGTCATCAGAGAGCAGCCTGTTCCTCTGCAATACAGCACCAGCACAACGACAAATTATATAGCAGAGAGCCTGTAACAAGAATCTCCTATTTTATGTCAGTCCAGTCATTATACAGTGTACAAGCACCAAGACATTACTCAATATAAAATCTTTTAAAGGCAGGAATCCTTGTTTCATATGTGAAACCAGTCTTGGCCCAAAGAGGCCCATTTGTTTTGTGTGGGAGGAAAGAGGCTGTATCACAGCATCCTTTCTAATGACAAGGCCAGGCTATGAGGAATCAGCATTAACATCTTTCATGTGATGTGCAAACTACTTTGCAGCATCACTCCTTGTGTACAGCTGTGTCGTTACCCCTCCTGCACCCTCCACCAAACTATTTCAGCTATTCAGCTTACCCCTCCGCACACTTTTTTTTTTTCTTTTTACTTTTTAAATATTTCAACTCGATTGTGAAATATCAATATACCCCTTGTGACCATTCCTACCAGGTAATTAGGTTAGTTGCTTTCATATACACACAAAAAGAAATAAATAAATAAAATAAAAAAATGTGTAATTATGGTTTGGAGAGCACTAGTCTCAATTTTTCCATTCTCAAAAGTCCTCTGGGGAAACAAAGAATGAGAGCTACTTATTGATTTCATCCTTGTGACGATCACACACAAGACTTGCTGGAAAACAGGCCTGCTTGCACTGTCCTCAGCTCCCCCAGGGAAACAGGGAGGGGGAGCAGAAGCAAAGCCACTTGTGCTTAAAAAGGAAAAAAAATAGAAAAGAGAAAAAAAAAAGAAAAGAAAAGAAAGAGGGCAACAGTTTCGGCTTTCATTATAAGCACTGTTATATCAACAATGGCTAGGGAACAAAGGAAGCCATTTCCACTAGTTCCTGCTTCAATTAGTTATTTGAACTAGTGAAGATTGTGCCACTTTATCTCCCCCTTGTAACATAATCATTGTATTTTACATCTCATGAGAAAAAAGGCCTGCCAGAGGACATTATCTGGCTCTGGGTCATACATCACAGGAGATAACATCGTTATTCATGTCAAAAGGGATGATCAAGGTCTTCCTGTTTTATCAGCGATTAGCCAGGAAAGAAAAGCTGCTGCTGCTGCTGCTCTTGGCAGGTAGCCAGGCGCTGTCTGAGTATTTCCATATCAGCGCAGCGCGGCGAGAGCGCGAGCATTACTCACGGTGCAACTGTGCTGCGCTTCGGAGGCGCACAGAAATGGCTCTTTCCAAAGCATTAAAACCACGGCTGGTGGCGAGGGTGCTGAGCTTTCATTAGCCGCCAGCAGCAGGGGACGTGGTCTGGACGGGGTGCAGGAGAGAGTCTGATCCTGCTCCCCACCGCAGCGCTTGGGCTCCGGCACGCGCTGTCTGCTCCCGCGCTGGAGCTGGGACCGCTGCAGGTTGGCAGCAGAGACGGCTTTTAGCAAATTAGCATGGCCTGGGAGGCACCTAAGTCCCTTGGGCTTGAGCCAGGCTGCTCTTTTCATCCCTAAATGCCCTCTTTTTGGCTGACATTGTCTCACTTTACTCCCACTCGCTTTTTGTACCATCCTTTGCCATTCTCCTCTGGCCGGCAATACTTCAAAGCTGGGGCAGAGTCCAGCCCCTGGCTGCGCCACTTGGTGAATTATCCCATTTCCCAAGCACCTTCCCTTGAGCTCAGAGCAATTCACTCCCAAATATTTAGCATATACCCATTTTACACGTCTCGAGTTGTTTACCTACTGTCCGAGAGCACCAGCAAAATGTACCCCTTATCTCAGCTACAAGCCTAATGGGAGTTGGATTTCTGTACCTTATGCCTGAAATACTACCAAAAAAAAAAAAAAAAGTGATTTGAAAAATATACCATGTTGAGCTACAGAGGTACATCCACAGTGTCTTCCAGAAGTGGCTTACCTTTATGCCCCTGATGCAAAGTTCACTGAACCAAGAAAGTCTTTCCACTCACTTCACTGAGCGCTGGCACCGTATCCTCTGGCAGTAGCACAACGTCATGGAAACTCAGTGTCCCAAATCGCCACGCAAGGCTCAGCTGAATAGGCTTTTACTGCCTTCTCCCACCCAGTTATCAACACAAAAGCGTATTCATCATCACTATTGTAAATCAAAGCACACAGAAGAGCACGTGTGTTGGCTGGATAACGCATTTAAGACCAGAGTTATATAAGGTTTGAACGTTGCTAAAAAGCCCAAATCAGCAGAGTGAGTAACAAGCATGAGTGTATAAAGGATGTATAACCTCCTCCTTTGGGAATACACTTCCTAAGAGTGCACATTCTGGATGAGTCCATCGTGTGGGTTTTATACCTCCCCCCAGATCATATATCATTGGCAAGAAACAGGGAAAGAAAGATGGGAATTGCTGAATCAAATCACTCCCATAGTTATTCAATGCAAAGTCTAACATACAATTAAATCATGGCAGCAGCCAGCCTGGAACTGCGAGTGTGCTAATAACAAAAATAAAAAGTGAGAACCAAAACTTATTAAACATTGTGTTATGTTAAAAATAACAACAACAAAAAATGAAGACTGAATGCCATTTCCTTTCAAAGGGCGATAAAATTAAAAATGACTCAGCAACTATGAGTCAGGACAGGAAACTTCTGTCACCGAGCCAATAATTGTAACTTCACCGGAAAGGGACACAGGGCTCTGAACTGCCCTCGCGGGCGTTTCACCACCGCAGCGCTGCCCAACGCGGCGCGCGTGACCCACGGCAGGGCTGCTCCACACACACTTGCCATGAAGAACACAGGCAAGGCAGATCCTCCTCCAGCTGAGCAATGAAAAAGAAACCCCAGAGCTCAAGCAGACCACAGGAGCAAGCGGCAGCCAGTGAGCACAGCTGGGTTTCTTGCAGGTCACGCAACCAAACCCCAAAGCGCCGGGAAGAGCACACGTCACACAGAGCAGGGACCTTGGGGGCAGTTTTTTCTACTTGGTTTCACTGACGGGCTGGGCAGCAGGATGACCTGGCCCTGGCTGCTACGCTAATCTCAGGCTGCTGCTTTCCAGTGAGCAGCGGCTCTCCTTGCAGCCGCCCACAAAGCTCAGAGGGGGATATAAAACAACAGTCCCCAAATGGTACCTTGAAGCCACACTGAGCTTTCCAGTCCTCCTGAGGCCGGGTACAAAAGCACTTTTTAACCACAGGGCTTCTTGGCCAGCCGCTGAGTTATATGAAGTCTTTTAGCAGCACCCTGGTCTGGCACCTCCACACAAAGCACAGGGAAGCAGGGTCGGAGCACAGGGCATTGCTTAGCCTCAGAGCCCTCTCCTCCACTCCGTAGCACCAAGGCCCGAGTCCTTATTGTGCCACCCCTCAGGGGCTCTGCGGCCAGGACAAATCTCCTTCTGAATTTTGATGCCCAAGCTGTTTGTTAACTAAAAACCTGGAAAGCTGAGCTGTACAGCACGAAGCTCCCTCCAAAGCCCATCAGTAGGACTAACCTGAGCTGACAGTTGGGTTTCCACCCACAGACATCCTAGGCAAAATATACAGTCCTCATCTCTTCCATTTACTAGAAATCATGGGATCCAAGCTGGGAAAGGGTGGCAAATAAACACGCACGAGTGGCAAGCAAACCCTGCGCTTTTCTTTTAGAGAAAGAGCCAGGAGATCATTCTCTAGATAGAAGAATTCATAAGAGATCATACAAGCCCTGCAACCTTTAATGAGGCAATATAAGGCAATTGTAATTACAAAGGTAGTTGTTGGCTTTTTTTTTTTCTTTTGCTAAAATCAAACGTTTCAAGTTCCAGTTACACAAAAACATAGTTGCATGAGCTGCCAGAAAGGAACCAAGCAAAATATGCAACTCTCCCAGTAATTAACCTTCATTAGGGGTTATTTGCATGTGATGCCTCATCAGATCTAGGAATGCCAACACTGAAGAACTGCTCGGTTTGTCTTTTCGGCATACTAGCCTTGCCCACATTCTGTCAAACCTTATATATCCAAAGACTTTGAAACATCAGTAGAAAAGCCAGAATCCTCCTGTGGCGGCAAGTACCTTATCCAGCAGGTAGCAAATGCCTTTCAGAGCAACACAGCAGGAGCTGCAAAGCAAAATCCTTATCTGAGCTCTATGCATTAATATATGTGTTAATATTATTCTAACACTTCTTTACTCTTCAAAGGTGGCCAGATCCTCTCTGTGGCAGAGGCAACCCAGAAACTTGAGCCTTTCCTGCAGGACCTCCACCATTGTCAACCAGTATCCCATGTCCTCAGCCCTGTGCATCCCATTGGGAGCACCAGCCCCTATAAGACTGGGATCCAAGGGATGAGGCCACTTGTTTAACGTGATGGTTGGTGCCCTGAACCAGACCAGGGCACAGAGCTAGATCCAACCTGGCAGGGTCAGAGCACGACCCAAGCAGAAAAGCTCCGTCACGGAGAGCTACTGTACGACAGCTCTTGAAAAATCATGTGGGGTTGTGTAATGGTTATCTGACACCAAGGAGATGGAACCCATCTGCAAGACTTTCTTCCTGGCCAAATGTGTTATTTTGCACAGGGCACACCGCATGGATTTTTATTACCACACTTCATAAAGTATTTCTGGAGTTTCCTGAAAGATACCATTTCACACGCCCCCAGCAAGCCTAAACCCAAGGCCTGAGCCAGGCTGCTCCGACACGCACAGCAGAGCATATACAGACACCTGGAGCATTTCAAACACAGAGTCCTCCACGCATTCCAGAGATAAGAGCCACGATGGCCTTGGAGAGGCCATCACGAGCGTCCCTCTCGCTCAGAGCTTCCCTAAACAACCGCACGCTCCTCTTGCATCACACAGACTGTGTAGGCAGTTTTCCACCTAAGCTTCCAAACACCCCACCAGCAGCATCGTCTGCTCTGCTCCGACTCCCGCCTATAGCCGGTCAGTAGGACTGTGCCTCCCAACCTGGTGTCCATCCTGCATCTGCTCCAAGTACCACACTCCAACCAGTGGCATTTGCTGCCAGGAGGTCCCAGTTCACATGCGGAGCACTGCCTGCTTGCGTAGCTGGGCAGCACTAAGGTGAGACCCCCGGCCTCAGCTGGGAGTTGAGGACACACACCGAAACAGCCACGTTTTTAATAAACGCAGAGCAACGGTGCTGCTCACAAGGGCTGCTCTTGGGCAGCAGCTTGAAGAAAAGCAGCAAGTGCTGAAAAAGCATTTTAAGTGGCAACTGTTTATTTAGTGATTTCTTAGCTGACTATCAGCTTGGTGAGCAAGGCATATCGGAGTTTGGAAAAATGACTTTTAAGTCCCATACTATGACAAAATGACAATTGCTTAACAAGCCAAAGACTTTCAAAATTCCCCTGAACTGGGGATATGAATAAAGATATTTCCCAGCTTCTAAATTACTGTTATTGATTATATCTATGTAATGAGGATGGATAGGATTTCAATTCATGAGTTAACCTGACTGCTGAAATAATTGAATGCAGATGAAAACACTTCCCCAAGTCCGTTACAGTTCTACTCTTTAGAAATGTTGACTTTGAAATACTTTTCCAATGTGTGTGTATATATATATAAAAATAAACATCAACATGCAAAATCATTCCCTTAGTGTATTTCTAAATGATTATTTCACTTGAATCTTTAAAAAGCCACAGAACAAGCTACCAGGAGTTGGTCATTGCCCTGTTGCAGCTGGAGAGTGTTACCATTCCGTTAATAACTCCTTCACGGACTCGGATGCAGACATCAGAGAGGAGGCTTTGCAAGTGTACAGATGTACAGTGGGTTGGGAAAAGTGTGATTATCCACATCTCCAAAACATGATTTAATCGAGTTTTTCTTCTAGGAATGCATTTGCCAGGGAACTGTAATGCCTTGGGATTAATTATTCTCCATAAAAATTACAGATGCTGACTGAGGAATGGGGATTTCCTGCTCGGGCTTCCCAACCTTGGCTCTTGTTTCTGTCGCAGACCTTCTCACCCTTCCCACTTGCCTCCTTCACCTGGAGGCAAAGGAAGGATGAAGGTTTGCGCAAGGATTTTGTTGCTGCTGCTGAAAACTTTGCATACGTGATCAGTAGCCAGCTGAATAATTTATTGACAGAAATTTGTGGGGGATCAGATAAGGCGTTTGCAAGATAAGGGACTTTGAAAAATGAGGTACAATTCAGTCTTTGAGATATTCCTCTAACAATTTATTGTAGAGCCATATCTCAAAGGCTATGTGGCCTAGAAACTTCAAGTTTGTTTTATTCAGGAGTCCTTGGTTGGATTCAGCACACAGGACTATTTCAGATAAGGTCAGAGCCTTATTTACTATGAGCTTTTTTTTTCCTCAGGGCTCCCTCTAAACCATTAGGCATTCCCCAGGTCTGGAAGGGGCTGCAGGAAAGCCTTGGCCCACACTCCAGCAGGGCATGGGTGCTGCGTGGGGACAGGGCACACACTGGCAACGTGTTAAGCTGAATCAGCCCCAAGAGCTGCTCCCTGATGGGCCACCCCAGCTCCCCGAGCAGCCCTGCATTTCACAGGCCCTGGTCCCCTCTCCCTGCAGCAGCACATGAACATCAGCTGGGCACGCTGAGCCTTCATCTTGTGCTTCACTCCTTCACTGCAGCAGCGCTGGGAAGCGGGAGACCCTCATCTTTAATGGGGTTAGTAGGAAATTTATATCCACGGAGATTGGCTGTCCCTCTGGGCTTGCATGAGATACCATGAGATTTCTCCCTTATCAGGAGATTTCTAAGGGTTTTATTCTTGCTCTCTCCCTTAAATGCAACACTTGCTGTCATTGTTTGCTACGTGCATCAGAGCTTTTTGGCATTAAAGCCCCATTATTTGCTCCTGTTTTTGTAGAAGGATGAATGTACTGAGTCTACAATTTCATCCTAGGTTTAAAAAAAGTTAAATACATTCTTTTGCAAAACAGCATTTGGAAAAGTTACACGCATTGTCCCTGTGAGGCGACACCTCCAGTTTCTAAGCCCCGCTTCCTCAGCTCACCTTTGCATTCGAGGCTCCTTTCTGGCAGCAGGCTCCAGAGGCGCAGGTGGCATGAGGCAGGGAACAACGTCAGGTCCTCGTCACCACGTCAGGGGACGTCATCCATCTCCCCAGGAGGACTCGCCCCGATGCTGCTCTGCAGCCCTGCAGGATCACGGCAAGGGAGGCGACTCCCACTCTGTATCCGCTGGCCTCGCTCCAGCACCTCATCTTGCCTGGGCCCTGGCCTATCTCCCATCTCCTACCTCTGCCCCGAGCCACAGAGGGGCTTCCAAGGAAAACAGGGAGGAATTCTCTTCATCAGCCCGTCGCTGGCACGTCATCAACTTGATGACGGATGTGCAGCGCTCCATCTCCTCAGGGACTAAATAAAAGCTCTTCCAGGCGAGGCTGGGACTCGGCCAGACACTGAGGTCCAAAGCTCCAAGCTCCTCACCCCACAACCCAGCTGTAGGCTAGCAGGGGCTCCAGCTCTCTCGCCCATCACACTGCCCCTTTTTAACACCTTCTGCTTTATCTCAAACACAGAGACTTACAGGAGCTTGTTGGCTTCACCCTTCCCTGATCTGTGCATGCCATGGAATAGCATTCCCTGGGAATTGTTTCCACAGCAGATGGATTAAATTTCTTTTGGCCTTACAATTACAATAATCAGGTAGACTTTTCACCTGTCATCCACCTTGACAAGTAAATTGATGTTGCAAACAGGCAAGGAGGGGTGAAGAAAGCAGGAGAGAGGAGCGACAAGCCTTCTCCTATCCTGCCCCAGGTGAGCACTGCAAATTGGCAGCAGCAGGAAGGGAGTCACCCAGCGTTACCATGTGATGATTTGGGTATGAACAAACAACTCACCTTGTTTTCAGGCATAAGGTGTATTTAACCCCTTGGAGCCAATGAGTCTGGCACTGCCGTTATTAGGTCTAATGTATAAAAGGTGGCGTGGCATATTGTGCTGGGAATTCCTAACAGCCCACCATCAAAGGTTTAATCATAGGCAATTTATGCCTTCACAGCTTATTATATATTGGAGCTTGCTGGAATCACTCCTGCTATCGTGCACCAACATGCAACAAATCTGTGTATTCTGCACTAGAGCACATTGTCTCACAAGTGCCCTTTCCCCGAAGAAAAAGGCAGTAACAAGATATTTTTAAACAGTCTAGACTGTAAATTGAATAGGAGGAGGCAGAGGCTGAGAATGAAAGATATGAATGTAGCTCCTTTAATATAGTACAGCACACAAACATTACTTACTTTAACTCTTGCAGCTGTTTCAGAGGGAAACCTGAAAACAAAGATTTAACTTATTCAGGCTCCAGAATACTCTTGTTAAATATGTATACTGCTTTTCCAGATGCCACTTGTTAGCACCAACATAAGCATTGTGCCAGCAAGTAAACAAATTAGTAAACAAAAACAACAATAACAACAAGAAAAAAAAAACATTTATATACTGCAGAGCAGTATGTTGTCCAAAGAAATTTGCTGGGACACTTTTTTTTTTTTTTTTTTAGAGTAGGACTGTTAGTCTCAAGGAAGTCTCAGCCCTGAGTCACTTGATGCAGAATGTAGAACACCTGCCCTCTGTACATCCCCCATTGCCTCCTCCGAGGCATCTGATGGGCTTCAGCTTTTGCTCCCTGATCAACTGATTGCTGTTTTGCCTCTGCACTGTGTCATATGGGCACACACAGTTCAGCTGGTTTCCAGACAGGAAAAGCAACTTTCTCCTGGTTCCAGCGCTGGTTCCGTATGGACCTAACCCCCAGCACAAGATGTGATGACCGGAGCATGGTGGAAGCCATGAGACTGACCTCAACACCTGCATGCTTGAAGCAGGAATATATTCCAGCTGTCTGGACATGGGGAGTCACCTTCTGGCTCTGAATGCTTTCAAGATCATTTTGTACTGGTGCTGGTGATGTACCTTTACAAGATAAAAAAAAAATCCAGACAAAATCAAGGAGATACAATTCTTATATAATCAGTTACTTCAAGAAACTATTATTTAAATGTGGTGGATAAGTTGAGGAAGGTTTATCTTGGTTAGGAGAGAACCGGAGAAAACAAGTACTAGCAGCTCCAAATCCAAAAGTCAACCACTCGAACTACGGTATTGGCTTAAAACAATCTGCTGAGACACCTGCATCAAAGACAGCCCTTGCCTGGACCAGCACACAATCTGCAAAAAGCAGGCAGACAAGGGGAAGGAAAAATGCAGTAATATATTACAGATGAGGAACAAGTCAATTAAGTGACTTGCTTTAAATTACAGGGAATATAGACCAGAAACAGGAACTGAATTCAGATTTCTTAAAGATTCACTCTGCACTACTGTTATATAGATACCTTCCTTCCACTCACAGTGCCGTAGGAAAGCACAGGAAGGTCTCCCAGGCTTTCAAAAAAAAAAAAAAAAAAAAAAAAAAGAGTGAGAGAGAGAAAAGAAACTTCCAAATAGCATATGTAAGAAGATCATTGCAATATACAGTATGATATTCCCTCAAAGGGAAAGTATCTATCAATACACACAGGGATTCTTCCACAGAGGAAATATTTAAGTATTTACTGATACTTGTTCTGCAGCGAGCAATAAGCAAGGAATTTAGCTTTGCTTTAGTGACGTGACTAGAGAAATGGGACGTTATCTTCATGCAGGTCTTTCAGTGACACAGTAGTTCCTCCAGCAGCAACTATAAGAGAGAGCTGAATTGCATAACATCATCTGGGGTGAGAAATTCCTTCTCGAGGGATGACTCAACTCTTCCATCTTCCAATCTGCAAAGGAAGAAAAATCAGATTAGACCTTTAAAAGGTTGCATGTGGAGAAACTAGGCATACACAGTCGTCTGCCTCTTACCGAATGATTGTCCTGGAACTTCAGAGGGGTAAAAGGAGGGAGTAAGTTAGTCTGTGCTGGGCTTTAGGGTGTCATCAGAATGTGAATAGTTAGGATAAAGCTTGTGTCTGAAGTTGTATTTCAGTCTGTATCTACAGGATTGATAGCATGGTACCCTATGGAACTAAAGGAATTCTCCAATCTAGGTGCCCTTTAGTTTCCTGAAAGACAAATGTCCATGAGAAGAGGTCTGGGTGCAAAGCAGACTGGCCTGAGGGATCAGGGCTTTGAGAATAACTTAGCCCACAGACTGACTAACACTGGCCCACCTGGGCTAAATCAAGGCAGATGCTTTCTTTTAAAGGCCCGTTCTTACTTAAACACACACACACACAAACCCACCTGGGCTAAACATGAGCATCCCAAAGGAGAAGATTTGGAGGTATTCCTGTGAGCTCTGTCCACCAGCAGGGCTGACCCAGTCTGTGACATGCCAGAGAAATGTCACCTCATTTAAATCCTAAAAAGAGATAACTACTGTGATATATTTTGACAGCTAGAGTAAAGGTATTTTTAAATTACAGAAAACTGGCATTGAATGCTTACGGTAAACAAAAGGAGTTTAAGGAATCCAACCAAACAGGCATATTTCTCAGTTCCCATTTGAAATCTATCTCACATTTATCACATCTTTGAATCTTATATAACCAGCTCCTTTTTTTTGACTGCAGTATTGAGCTGCACATGTAAGCTTGGTGCTACCACGGCATCCTCCCTGGTGGGCGGGAATGAATTTTGTATTCGTTAATATTCGATCCAAAATCTCACGGAGGAGGCAGGAGAAGTCCCAGAGAGATCGTCTGCTGCTGCTACCCCTCGGTAGTGCTTTCCCTCTGGATGGTTTGGCTCCGGCTGCCAGAATATCCTCCTTTCCCTGCTCCAACGCGCCCTCCCTGCTGGAGTTACACCAGAAAGCAAACACAAGAGGTTAAACCACTTGGTGCAATTAGACAGGAGTTGTAAAAGGAGAAGTGGTGGTGGGCTGCTGGTTAATGCTGGAATGACATTCATCTCAGCTGGGGCTGTAAACGAAGCCAGCTGCTGCTTAGAGGTGGTCTGGAGGGTTTTGTGGGGACCAGCCCACCTCGCCAGGATTTTATCCACCACAAGCTGGATTCCAACCTCAGCTCTTGCTTTCTGCTCAACAGCCAAGTGCAGAGCCCTTCAGACTCCTCCCAGCCTGGCTGGAAAGAGAGACTGTGATCACTACAGGCTTCAGATGGGGACGGATCCTCAGGCACTCCCATCCGCCGAGCATCACTCATCACTATCCTGCTCCTCGGCAGAAGGTTTCCCACTGGCCCAGCCGAGACCACAGCAGGCCACATTCCCAGCGGGGCTGAATTGGCTGGAATGGAAGGGTTACTCCAGACGGAACTGCCTGCCCAGACCTTCCTGACACTACCCAAGATGGGCCAAAACTCAGGAGCTCGCCTGTCAATGTAGGAAACACAGGTTCAGTATGGGAATTATCATCCAACACGGAATTTTCCAGTTATGGATGAGTTTGCATCACAACTTCATTAGTATGAACAAAGACAAATTGTGGAAAAGGTCAGTCGTTTTATGTAGTAAGTTGTTATTTTTTGGTGAGATGTTGTCTTGCTTTTTCCCAGCTCCAAAGATGGTTCAAAGACAGCTCTCAAAGCTTATCCCCTGCACTTCAAATCTCTTTCTTCACTTTCCAATTTAGGTTATTCCAGCAAGAGATCCAAAGAAGAACTTCACCTCTTCCCCACTCTAGATCTATTTAATTGCCTCAGGGAAGAGACATCTCCACCAAAAGGAGAGAAGACGACAGACTCTGTGAGCTAAAAACCCTTATTCTTTCTGATTGCTCAGACTTTTCAAGCCTTTACATACACTTTCCCTTCTTTTGAACAGCTACTGTCACATCAAAGTTCATAACATCAAAGTTGGTAACAGAGCTATCAGCCCAGGAGCTAATAATTCACATATCTCACAATCAGGAAGTAATAGGGGTTTTAATAGTGATCTATGGTAACAAATCACTTTTCCCAGATTATTCCTTGCATTTCCAAGCTGCCTCCCTTCACTGCAAGAGAGGCCATAGTGGCTCAAAGTTATGCCAAGAGGAAACAAGTCATTAAACTTGTAACATTCCAAAAAACTTGCTCAGTTTAGGATAAGCAAAGTTGTTCTACTCTTGATTGCTTTGCTTTCTGTTGCCAACCCTGCAGATACACACACCCAGAAATCAAACATTCCTCTGCACTTCAGAAGAGGGATTGGGACAGAGTAAAAGTGGGTTCTGTGGGTGTTTCACTTTCTCCCCCTTCAGCCTGTTTTATTAGCATCTCTTACGAAATCACTGCACATGATTAAGATATCTCTTGATTAGCATTAGCTACATTATATCCATTTTTTTCATAAGTAAAACAGATTTCTTTACAGTTGTGCAATGCCAATAAATGCTACATGAGATGAACCTCAACCTCACATATGTTCATTTTAGGAAGCAGAATAGCTTCAATTTGAAGTATCTGTCAAGCAGAAGAAAATGTGATACAGAGCCTGTACTTTTCCATCATATTCTAGCTGCTCCCTAAATGTGAATGCAAGGTGCAGAGTTTCAGCTGAGCAGAGCACCTCTTAGGAAATGGTACAGAAGCGATTAAAGTTTAAAATGCACTCCTGAGTATGAGAAAGAGCTGTTATTCCTTCATAGAGCTTTGAGTTCAAACAAAAGAAGAGAAAGAGAATGTATCTCAGCAAATTAGATAGGACAATGGATGAAGAAAAAAATATAAAGGAAACAGAAAAAAATAGGGGAAATATCACTTGGAGACAGTGCCCAGGATATGGAGCTGGAGAACCTGCCAACTCCACAAGCCTGTGTGCGGTGACCATGGGCACATCTCCCATCCCCTTGGGCTTCAGCTCTCCCAGGAGAGCTGGGTAAAGGCAGGGCAAGGCTACAAACCCACTTTGCACAACAGTAAGATGCTTTTTATTACTGTTGGTCTTCCAAGGTTAGGAATGCAAGACACAAAGCAGCCTGTGTGCAAATAAATATGCGCTATACAGGGACTCATCTCCATCCTGCCTCTCCCGCCTTGATTTCTCCCTCTCTCTCCCACCCTGAGTTTTCAGCCAGTGCTGCAGAGAATTACTGAACAGCTCCCAGGCTGGCAGACAACCATGAGGACGCTTCAGCCCTGTTTTCTAAGACCCCGACACACCGCTGCAGCTCCAAGCAAAGGATCATCTCTGCAGGGCAGTGCTGAGTGCTGCAGCCACAGCTCTGCTTCTGCACCCTGTGCTTCTGCCCATCTGGTCTCCTGATGATGATCTGGGATGCGCACGGGGAGAGGTGTTCAGCTGCCTGACACCACTGACTGTCCAAACGGTATTTTCTAATAGGCAGTGCACTAGTCCAAGCAAAAGGCCTGTCCATGCAGCCCCCGTCCCTGCCCTTGTGCATATTTTCTAGACTTGCTCTGATTTGTCCTCATGGGTTTCTTGAACCTCTCTCCTTAAATCTCTCCTGCACAAGGTATCTCTTGGATAGTTCATGGCAGCACTTATCCATCCTTTTAACTGGCGTGGGACATGGCAATGCCCAAAGAGCTGGTGCCAGCAGCCTCACGAGGCTCTGACGTGTTTCTTTGTCTGCCTGATGTTAAATTAAAAACCCACAGCAAGCCCTTGATTCAGACCACCCAGAATTGATGCTGTCAGTGAAATTGAGGACCCAGCCTTTCCACAGAGATCACCATGCCCCTCTTAAATAGTAAAATTCTGGAGAAAGAGGGAAGAAATAGTGAACTGCAATTCACTAACAGTATAAAGACCTATGTGTCTTTTTCATAAAATATTTCATTTTTAACCTGGGTATCTGTCAAGCTCTAGTGTTGGTTGAGACTTGTAGAAGCAATAATTTATAAATTATGAACAGCAGCAGACCAACCGATTTTTCAGAACCTGCCATGGCTCTCGAGTGAAATATATGCAAAGCGCCAGGAGCCTGGAGGTGTCGAGCAAAGAAACTTGCTAGCACGAGTTTCTCCATCAATCTGAGTGACCAGCTTGTCTAAGCTCAGCTCAGCACAGCTCAGAGGATCAGACAACAAATGCTCCTAACAAGCTGCTCTGTGTATGCGCCTGTGACTAACAGCTCAGGGGGAACAAAAGTTTGCAAGCAATTTATGAGTGAGAAAAACAAAGGTAACACTTGAGTATTATTCATTGCAAATTATTCATGCTCCTTTTTCATGCAACTGGTCTGTCCATTCATCAACATTTTTGCTCCATCCAGGGCTGGGAAACAAGTTGTTACTCATTTTTATTTTCTTGTATTGCACTCAGAGCATAATATATAACCCAAGTCATACTCTGCTGGTACATAAGGCCAGAATTACAGAAACAGCATGGGGCTGCAAGGAGCTCTTGAGCGGAAAGAGATGATGCTTATTGTGGGTGTAATTCCATAAGGAAGGAATACTGCGAAGAGGAGCATAATGGAGAAAAGTGCAGCATGGGATTTCAGCCCACTTCAGACGCTGCCTTGCTTAAACTTGTCCAGCAGAAAGCAGGGAGCAGCAGCGGCTGCTGAGGAAAGTCACAGCACTGCAGAGCTTCCTCCAGCCGGGAGGGAAGGGGAGAGCTCGCGGCAGGGAATTCCATGCTGGAGCACCCGGGATAGCAGGCGGCTCAGTGCACGGCCTGACATCTCCCCACCAGCACCAGGGTCCTGGTCACTCTGGGTTCATCACCGTCTCGTGCAGGACACTGAGCGCAACCAGCAGCTCTGAGGTTATGGCCATGACGCCCTGCAGCCCCCCATGGCGGGACAGGTCCTGCTTACTGCTTTCCTGGGGGCCCTTTCCAAGGTGAGCTCACTCTGTGTTACACACAATGCAAACACATGCACCTGCACCCAAATTGAGTCATTGCGTGTGGCAGGTAGCAGACTGCTCTTTGCATGCATAATTATTCAATTTGCATTTGTGATAATTGCCTGGGCAAATCCGCCACGCACACGGGTTGTTATCCCAGACTTGTTATAGACTGATAATAAAAGTGTACTTGCCTGTGCATTTCTGTTTTGTTTTTCCTTTTCATTGATTAAAAATGTGAGAACAAATTTAGCCTTCACGAACATCACGGACCCTCACGCTGGAAGTTAGACTAGTTCGGGCAGCGCTCCGCAAACTTTCCACACTTGGCTGTGCCAAGGCGGCTGTCCCGACTTGCTGCACTCCCGGCTTCTCCGGCCCTCCCATCATCCGTGATGATGGCACAGAGCAGCCGATGGCACGGAGCCGCCACTGCTGTTTGCCCGGGAAGGGCTTCTGCAGCCCCCAGGTCTTCTTGTGCCCCTGGGCTGCTCTCCTGGCGCTAAAGCACGGCTGCCCCAGGGGAAGCAAGTTGAGTGAGGTCCACGCTTGAGGCTCCGTGTGCTCAATGCATCCCCAGCACCAGCTTTGCCCCACGCAGCCCGTGCTCCCGCAGAGCAACGTGTTCACCTCCAGCCCTGCCTCACTGCGGATCCAGGCAACAGGACAGCATTTGCCTTCTCCCAGGAAAAGACAGATCAGCTTCTTTCTAAAGCAAAGCCGTGGTGAGAAACACACACACACACCCAGCAGTAAATTCCACTATTACAGAGACACGTTTATAGGGAGATAACAAAAGAAAACTGCTTCTGCAGTGACTTTTTGTCTAGAAAGAAAAAAAAAAGAGGAGACATCTATTTTATTCTTTTGAAGTAGATACTGTGTAGGAAATGGCTAGCTTTTTACAGCTAGCTGTGTACAGCTATAGTTTTCCCCAAACTTGCTCCTCAAGCCATGTGCTATATGAGTCACTCCATCAAATGAAGAGCAATAATAAGTTACTGTGAGCACTGGGCTTTTAGATTTCTCAGTCTCCTCATCAGAAGGATAAAAATTGCCCCCCCTCCTGACTTTTTAACTCTGTTGGCTGAACTTTAAAGCTGTGGCTGAAAACCAAGCAAAAGGACTGAGCACGCTGCTGCAGTGCAACTGGTTTCATGTAGTTCAAAGTCAACATTCCTGGGTTAATTTCCCAACTTTTACCACAGACTTTTTTTTTATATTAAACCTTAAACGAGTCATCAGATGAGTTTCTCCTCTGCAAAACAACCCTATCTTTCAAGATGCCAGAAGCTGCAGAAAATCATATGAGCAAGTTGCTTTAAATCTTTCTTTCTTTGCATATAAAGCCAAATAAATGAATAATGAAATGAGTTACTTCTTCCTAAAGCGATTACAATCTCAGGTTAAATTGTGCCATTCAGGGAAACTTCTCACAATAGTTAACTTAGGTCATCAACAAATGAATTACTCACTCTCATCTAGCTCAGCTTGAACCAGAACAGCCAAATTGCAGAACAATATTCAAAACCACAGTGTCCTCCTGCCAGAAGACTCACTTCTGTGCAGTCTCAAGGCATCTGGCAGCAGAGCATAGAGCACTGAGCTGAGCGATGCTAACGTATCCATGCCTGCCTTCTCCCAGCAGCTGGGGAAGCCTTTGGAGGATTCTCTTCTTGGAGAAGCACGAGCCTCCAGCAGCCCAGGGCAGAGCGTTGGCCCCTGCAGCCACCCCTTCCTGCAGCCACCCCAGGACACGATGCTCCATCCCTCAGGCAAGGCAGCCACAGCCTGTAAAGAATCTCAAGAGTTGTTCACACCATACATGAAGGCTGCTGTTCGTTTCCTTATTCCTTATTTATTGATCCTTTCCAATTGAGTTGACCACTCCTTCCCCGACTTTGGATGCATGTATTTCCTCCCATCTCCTCCCTCCTTCTCCTATTTACTGTATTATATGTTAGCAAAGTTCCACATGTTCCTCGTGTCCATAGCTTGGAATACTGGTCAGAGTATTAAAGGTCAAGCTAGCCATGAAGAGAAGTGTTTCTAGTCAGCCTGGATTAGCTGAGCTAAATTCACCATAAGAGTTAGCAGGAGACTTCCTTTGGACAGGTTCTCACTGCTTTGGTTTCTGTGTGTCCTAGTCTCTCATACCAAAAATCTCCCTTGTACCATCCAGCTCCATCTCTGTGCATCAGCTCCTCATCAGCTTGCACGATTGAGGACACAACAAAACATCCACTCGGGGTCTTTGCAGACAAGACAGGCAATTTTGGCGCTACTTTGGGGCAGCAAAGGCTGTTTTGTTTGTTTGCAGCAGCCGATCTAGCTTCCAGCCTTCTGCTTCACACCCACAAAGAGGAAGGAAACCACATTTCTTGGTGTCTCTGCACACTCCACAAATTCACACAGACACAGGAGGCTGCCAAAAAGGAGCTTTTTCAAGACAGAAAATCCTAGCAAGGTCTGATTTCTAGCTGGGAAATGCATTATGCATCCAGTACCTTAGGGAATCCTTTGAGAAGGCTGAGAGAGGCTGGCAGTGGGTAGCGATTAAATGTATTGCAGCTATTATTATTATTACTACTCAGAAGGCAAGCACTAGGATATCATTGAGGGAGGCTGAGGAGGAGAAAACACTAGCACCCTATAGGAAATTAAGCCATCTTCAGAAACTAACTCAGGGAAATATAAAACCCAAGTATTGCCAACTGAATTATTTTCTTCAAAGGTTTGCACACTCATCTCATCATCCTCTCCTCAGTCACAGTCAGAGCCACATTTCGCATTGAAATGGAGTGTTTAAACCTAGCAGAAACCCAGCAAAAGCAAAGGTTAAACGTTCAGTGTGTGATTTTGCAGCCAGAAGTGTTCACTGGGTCAGTAATGCGCCCGTATGGGGTAGGAAGGTTCCCACTTTGCTCTGATGGCTGCGGGATGCAGGACGTGTGTTTGGGGATACCCTGAACTGTGAGAGTTAGTTCACAGAGGTCAAAGTTGTCAAATCCCCATGGGACAGCAGCTCGGCAGTGGGAGGAGAGCGTCTGCAGCAGGAGCAAGCAGGTTGCAGGACACACATTGGGTCTGATCTTGATCTGTAGAAATAAGAATTACGGCTACTCTAATAATATTCCACTTTACGGCCAAAGGTTGCATCCAAAGCCCACGGAGGATTCTCAGCATGCCTGAGACTCAGCCCAAAATGCACGTTGCTTTCCTGATTTATTGGAGACCGATGTTTGTAATCCCAGGGGATCCCAACCAAATTAAGGTCGCTACCTCTTGAAATTGGAGTTCAAGGCAATTAAATATTGCAAAAAAAGATTGTTGTTTGTATCACAGTCCCTAGCACTGCAAAACTCTGCCTGTTATTATTTGCTGGAGATATGCACTAGTGTGCTTTTTTGTAAATACAAATAATAAGACCCTTTCAACACATAAATACTCCTCTACTGTTAACACACCCCCAGATTTGTTAGTGTCCTAGATCTGCTACTAAGTAAAACACATACAACAAAAACATCCTTATTACTCCCACCTGTAAAGACTGTCACAGGAAAGCAGATACCACCTGGCTTTAAAGCTGTCCCTGATGAAGTAAATCCCTGTGTGCTCACCTGAAACACGACGGCATTCAGGGGCTCGCGTCAAAAGCTGGATCCCGCTGTGCACAGTGCTGTGGGGACTTCCAGCAGATAGCCCCTCTACAGAAAGTGTAAGGAGAGAGAATAAAGGTGTGCTGAAAGAGAAAAGGAACTTTAGCCGTGTTCCTTCTCCTTTCTTCTAAAGAAATCAATGGGACTATTGTCATAATTTTCAAAGGAAGCAAGATGAGGCCTTTCACTGAACACAGCAAACCAGAAAGGAATACACTTTCCCTGAACACTGCACGCTGCTCTTCCTGCCTAACTCCGCACAAGGCTAGCAAAACACTTCCCATCTGCCTTCCATTAGGACCCCACCACAAAGACCAATTGCACTAAGAAAATTCAGTGGTCACAAAATAGCACGGCTGGCTTTCCACCAGCCCCGGGCCGCTGCGGTGGGCTGCACTTCTCTGGTTTGTTGACAGAGCCCTTCCCCATCCTACCGGTGCTCGGGCTCTTCCCCTCCACCACCGAGCACCCTCCTCTCCTGCAAAAGCAGAGCTCAGGACAGATGTTTCCGATTTGCCTTTCCTGCATTCCTAGGGATAAGCAGGTATGTGGGGCAACAGCCCTTTCCAGGCTTGCCTTTTTCAAAAAAAAAAAAAAAAAAAGCTCAATTTCCCAGGGAGTTTCAGAACAAAATTGCTTTTATTCCAAGTGAGAATGGAACTGCAGTCCCTGAACGGAAACGACATTTATCCTGAAGCAGAAAAGCCCATCTCCAGGGCAGGCTAGCCCTCGGCAGCTCAAAATATGGCCCTGTCATTCCAGCCGAGCACAGGGGCATCTTCTGTTTCACAACGGATATCACATTGGTAATCTTATACCTGCCACCTGCTATTATTTTTATGGGCTCCTGATGACTGAATCACTGTGTGCTTTATCAGCTCCCTGCTTCCCCAAGACGAGTAATAGAGGCTTCTGGTGGAGGTGAAGGGGCAGCAGAAGAGGGAGCGCATCCCGCTGCATCCCGGCACATCCCGACACATCCCGGCACATCCCGACACATCCTGGTGCAGTGCGCGGGAGACCCGGCCACTCTCAGCACGTGCTGCTCAGCAAGGAGGGCTGCAGCTAGAGGACAGCTCGAGCCTGTTCCCCAAAGGTGGCACTGTGGAGTAGAGCCACTAAAGGGAGGGTCCCAAGGGAGCCCTGGCACTGCTCCGTGCACAGCATCTTCCTGAGCACAGCCCTTTGCAGCCAGAGCAAGGGGGATTTAGGTGCGTTTAGACAGGCCCATCAGGTCTGGGGCTCGGTTTAGGGGCACATACAGGCTCAGCAAAAACATGACCTAACTAGGTGTGGGCTGGAGCGGGCTACAGCAGGGCCTGTTAGACCTAGACTGGGGTTTAATCTTCCCCCCAGCTCCCTTTGGAAACCCTCACCCCAAGGCTCCTCTTCCCTCACGTCATGGCTCGTGCAGAGAGGCTCAGACACAGGCAGGTCTGTCCGTGGGGGCTTCTCGAATGCACTAATCTGCAAAGCATCCTTCTCTCTGGGGCACGAGGTGGAGGGATGTTCCGCTTGGTCAAATGCTATCCCCCTTTTATCTTTTAATTTCCAGCCCTGCAAACAAGTACAGCTGCCAGGCTGTAGGTAAATAGAATAATGGGTTCCCTGGCCAGCAGGAAGGTATGACTCATTAATTGCTTTACACCACAGTATAGAAAGCCATCAGTGTCAGCTACAGCCAATCTCCTCGTAGAAAAGACTTATATTTGTACTGCATTTTGCAAAGGAAGCTTCTGTGTGCTTTGCCACTGTTTGCTATGCAAATTTTGGTGTTAATTGCACCAAAATGAGAAGCATATTACTTAAATCAGTGCACTCTTCAGATGGGCATCAGTGCGTGTGTGTGATATTCTGCCAGATGTTATTTTATTACTGCAGTTTAATACCTAACCATCTGTTTCCTTCTTATTTTGTCATGGTTTGTATTCTCCCTGGGCCCTCTTTTCTGTTACACTGGCTTTTATCATCTGCATTATGTATTAGTATGGTCAAGGCTAAAGGCTGGCAGCACCCTGAGCAAGGTGTTTGCCCAGGGAAGCAAACGAGCAGCACAACATTAAAGTAAGAGCATGGAACTGACAAACCAATTGGAACAAAGAATAAAGTTGGTAAAAATTAATAAATAAATAGAAAGAGGTGATCATTTGGGGATTAGCTATAAAGATCCCAGCTGAGATATACAGCATGCTACACTCTTGAGGGGTACAGAAGCAGAAAAACCAAATACCTTGCAGCTCACAGCACCCTGCAGCTTAAAAAAGCCCAGGAGTTTTTAACAGTGCGGATTAGGCTGGACAAAATGTATATTATTCATTTATCTGGAAGAATTTTTTTCCCCTCTCTCTGCAGACTGCTGAGTGCTACAAATGCCTAGACGCGGAAAGCAAGAGGAGGCAGGAACAGATTCTCGTTTGACTTCCCCATTGCTCAGCAATGTGTCCAAGCCCTGAGTCGGCAGCGCAGGGCTCCGAGGACACGGCGCGCTGCCAGCAGAGCTGCTAACACTGCTGCTGCATAGGTGCAAATGAGAACACAAGGCAGACAGTGGGAAACGGATAGAATCTATGTGATTAAGGCACCCACATCTCAGTAAGAATATCTCTGTTAACAACAACTAGGAAAATGCAAAATCCCTTTAGACTTGAATGTCCAAGTCTTTGCCCAAACAACAATGAACTTCAGTTTGAATTGAAGGATTTTTGCCTTGCAGGTACTCACTAATATCCAAACTACTTGGATCCTGCCACTTTCCACCTTATAAACCAAATTCCTCACAGTTTGAAAATGACGCAGAGATTGTCACATAGGCACCCTGCAGACGACTTGATCAAATCTCACTTTTTCAAATATAGCCTCATTCCACTGTTTATGTTGTTAGTTCTGAATAGCGTCTTGAGGTGCTTTAGAAAGAGTCTTCAGTGATTCCCCCATATTATAGCCAAGGAAAGGAAAATGTTGAGCCTGAAAATCACCAGGACATAAAAGTGAAAGTAGCAGTCAGAAGAAAAAAAAGAAAGAGAATCTCTTTTATATTTCCTTATCTTTTCTCTTTTTTAAGACAACTAGAGAATATTTTTAATTTTTCAGATCGATTTCACAGGGGCATTTTCAAGGGCTTAATGGCCTCCCCAAAGCCAGGATCCCTAATTAGCAGTGTGTGGGCTGGCTGTCTCCAGCGAGCCTCAGACTAGGTCTCAGGGGCATTTTAACATTCATGCTCTCATAAGGCAGTGAGATTGTTCAGATAATTCATTTTACCAACACATAAAGCAATATTTTCAATAATTCTGTCTGGTCTGCTACAATTTTATTGTCTAGTAAGAGACAATGGATAAAAATGACCCGACCTCCTGCTAGTAAACTTCCACTAGACTACACTTACGTGAAGTACTTAGCACTTCACGTCCTCGAAGCCTTGTACAAATACCAAGTAGCAGGTCCACATGGTAACTGTCAGGTGTAATAAAGAGCAAAGAGTAGGGCACTTGCAGTAAGCCCAGGCAGCCACGGGCCCATCCACAGAATAAATCTCCTTGTTTGGGGAGATCTTGTTACAAGAAGTTTGTGTCCCTGCCATCCATACCGGTTTGCCTCAGCAATGTTATAACTTTGCTATGAACATAGCCCTAAAGTAAAAGCCCTAAAACAAGAACAGTTTCATAACAGTAACTAGTTTCTGGCTCCCTTTCAGCTAAGAATGAAATTAACTTTCAATTGATTAGGAATTAAAAGCATGACAGGGAATACAACCCAAATGTACTGCAGAACGGACAACGGATCTCTACAGCAGAAGCTCTTGCCTCCAACCTTTAAAGCTATTAACCCTGGCATGAATTTTTATTTAGTGTTAATTAGGGTACTGGCAGCAAAAATCAATTAATTAATTACATCTCAGATCCACTGGAAAGCCTAATGGAAATCAAAGAGACCTGGATCGTTCTGTATCCAGGGAGGAAAAGCTGTTACAACAACTCTGGAGGAGAGAAAGTCATTTCTTTTTAAGTGTAAATAAATCAGTGTTCAGAGAAAAAAAAAAGAAGAGAAAAAAGTAACATCCAAGCAGAAATGCAGAGTGCTTCCTTGCCTTGGCCCATCCTGCAGGGCAATATTTACCCCTCATTCCTACATCCAGTTTTGCCCCTGAACTCTCCAGTCAAAGGGCTTTTTGCACCAGCCCTTCTGCCAAGTTTCTCCTCCTCCTTCTTACAAAGCAACTGCCAGCTTCACCCAACACCTGAGTTCAGGTTATGAGACCTCTAGAAAAGGTGCAGAAGGTCCCCAAAGGGAGGTATTCGGGCATGACTCAGAGGAGGAGGACAGCACCCAGGGACATCTCCCCTGTCACATCTCTCTAGAGAAAATGCTATTTAAGCTGTTGCAATAAAAGCATGTATTAGGTTTGCTTTTGCTTTATTTTTTAATGCCCAAGATATAATTAGCTAAATAACACTGCGGACAGTGATTAGCGGGTGCTAATTACAATAGCATTCCTGTCCAATTGCACTTGGCATAAATACAGCCTGGCAAAATTTGGTCAATTTTTTAGGAAGAGAGGGGCTGCCTGTTACATGTGCTGCTGGGGGCAGCCTGCTGGCACGAGCTCCCCTTCTCCCAAGGGCACCGGAGCACAAGAGGACAGGGCTGCTCTACAGAGGCTCTGCAAGGAGACTTGCCCGATCCCGATCCCGATCCCTCTTCGGTGGGTTACAGTGGTTTGTGCAGGATCCCCCGTGCTTGGTGCACTACCAAAAAGCTTCAGGAGGAAACTCGCAGCAGGACAACAACATTTGGCTTTTTTAGGTGTGAAAATGACACTTGGGCAAGTTTGCATTTGTGGTAGGTGCGGAACCCTGTGCAACTTGCAACTCTGCTGCTCTGCAACTCCCCTGCCATAGAAAACATCGACTCACCTTGCTCACGCTGCTCCAGAAGAGCTGGTTAGCAAGGTCTCACACATCTTAATTGGGAGTACTTTGATAGAGTTAATCAACAGACACCACCGCTCCGAAGGCACTCGCACGGCCCGGGAGCTGGCTGGGATCAGGCGCGCGCCGGGGAGGCCAGGGCAGCCGGAGCGTCGCGCCGGCCTCCGCCAGCCGCCCCGTGCGCTCGGCCAATTCATCAGTGCCACCGAGGAGAATAAATATTTATAAATGGTCTGTCAGCTCTAATGCGATAAATTATCTCCAGCCATCACATAGATGGTTCAAGATGTGTTAAGCCAGTTCTAAACATTTGCTTAAGAAAATGTCTGAGAGGGGAGACAGAGAGAGACAAAAAAAAAAGTGCATGTCAAAAAGCCCTCCCAGGGAAGGATGAACCATTTACTGGCCTGATGCTACCCCACACTTCTTGCCCCTGGTTTGTGAAGTGCAAGTAACCTGTTGAAGTACATTAAAACTCTCTTGACTAACCCCAGTTTATTGTAAATATTACAGCAAATCCATTGTAAACAGCAGCAAGAGGCTTTTGGGAACCCATTAATCAAAATAAACTGCTCTGGAAAATGCCTCTGCTCAGCTTGTTTAACTAGTGCTGCAGCTCCATACTGCATAGCTGATTTCAAAATACACAATTTATTGCCTTGGATGTCTTTGCTCAGAGCTAGATCTAAATTCCTCTGGGTACTTTAACATACAGTTAATCAAAGCACAATGCCACCCCTATCATATTTACAATCTGGCAGGCAATTAGTCAATAATAAATAAAATGCATTGGAAAGACAAATGATATTACTGTGTATGTATCAATGGGCTTATAGGCTCAAAAGATTTATCAGTACCACTGGAGAGAATAAATATTTATAAATGGATGTGTCACTCATGAAGTGATAAACTATCTCCAGTCATCACATGAAGAATGCGTATTTTCAAGTTGACATACTTTATTATCTACCTAATCATTTTTCAAAAGGTGTTTTTCAACTTTATTAGCCACACTTAACAACTGAAGGAAATTATCATCATCATCTCTGAATTGAGGGAGTAGAGCAAAGCCCCAGTTAGGGTTTGGATTACAGGCTTTACGAAGGGCGTAAAAGATTTTCTTTCTTCTTTTTGTGACTCTGTGGTCACAAGTGAGTACTTTAACCCAAGTCCTGCAAACTCTATTTCAATGACTAGGACATCTCAAAGGAAAAAATGATATAATCTTCCCCTGCAATAAAAATGTCAACATTCATGTTTAAATTTCAGGTGTCATTGACATGCAAATACACCTGAAACCCACTGAAAATTAGACTATTTTGATGGGTTCTGCTGCACTTCAGCACTGGGAGAGAACAGGACAGTTTTTGAAACTGTCATACAAAGACTCTTTTACTAGAATTCTTATGTTTTCCAAAAATAGGAACCATAGGCATGGCTAGTCCGGCTGACTTAAATAACTGACTTCCACTATCAGAAGTAAACATGTGAATTAAGCCTTACCCATTTTTATTGTAAATATTTAGGAAGAGGGATTTTTTAGCCAAGTATCTTGTATTAGCAAAAGTGCAACTGAAGTTACTTTTGTGTAAAATGTGTGTACACTACAGCTGTATTTCATGGCATCACAGAATGCTTAAGATTGGAAGGGACCTCTAAAGATCATCTGGTCCAACCTCCCTTCTTTGTGAAGAAGCTTTAAACTACGAAAACTGCACCAACACTTAGCAGTATCTGTAGCAATAGAAGACATTAATTCTTTCCTGCTCACATCCTCACAAACAGATCATTAGCCACTGATTATTTCAACCATACATATTTCCAGAACTTGTTATTCTGTTTTATTGACTGTAAAGCTGAAACTGTCTATTCTAAAATACATATGACTGTTTTAAGCCCACTGATAACCCAATAACTCAAGTTTAAAGAACAAACAAACAAAAAACACAAACAAAAACCCCGAGGAGTGCAGGAAGGTCCTCAGTGTGGCGAGGATGCTCACTCAGTGCGCTCACATGCAGCATCTCCAGGTTTTTCCTGCCTCGGGGGACGAAGCTGTACTAGGCTCGCACGTTGAAGCTTGCGAGTATATAGTGGAAACTGGATATTCTCCACATCTGCAAATCTACCATGCCAGTTAGACCTGATAAAATTTTAAATGCTCCCTTGAATGAAGTTTTTTAAATGCTGCTGTCGTTATCCCACTCATTTTACATTTGCGTTTGGCAGCGGATGCCATTAGTGAACACTGAGTGTCAACAGTGTCATGATGTTGCTCTTAGAGATGTGTCAAGTACCGTGGCACGATCTTGTTGCATTTAAAATTAACCACAGTGGTAAGACTCTGCCAGTTGCTTGCATTAGATACAGAATCAAGCCAGCAAAAGTGTCAGGTGCTTACAGAATGTTTCAAGAGTAAAACAAGCAACAAATGAAACTCCCTTCTTCCGCTGCTTCTCCTCTCCCCTTTTTTGTATTTTTTGTGCCACACCTTGTCATGCTAATTTACTATTAAAAAAAAAAAAAGCGGGGGGGTTTGCTGCTGTGGTACAGAAACTTTTGCTTTGGCAAGGAGAAACCAGAGATAGTAACTAACTGGATGGCCCTAGCCTACTGGGAATCCTGTAAGACAGGCACTTACAACCTGATTTTTAACTTCTTATTCATTATCCTTGGAAGAAATTAACATTGGAGGAAGGACAAGAATTTAGATGAAACATACAGATTTGCTTCCCTGGGGAAAAAAAGAAAAAAAAAACATTTTTACAGTGTGCTGCCCAGACTATGCAAGTTAACGGATCTTAGTTTAAATGCATCTGTTTTTTTTGTTTGTTTTTTTTTTTTTTTTTTTTTTTTTTTTTCCCGATGCAGACACGGAGTTTTCCCCTGCAAATCATTTCTCAGTGTAAATCTTCAGTTTCTTGGAAACCACATGACTGATGGTCCTCAGCATCCTAGCTCGAGATAATCTATTGCACTTTAGCTGCAGAGCTGCCCACTCAGCATTATACGCGGTTCTAGTTTGCACCACTTGTTTTACGAGGTACAACAACAGCTTTACATCCTTCTTGGCTGTAGCTCTGACAATTTTTTTCCTCTATGATTCAAACCGGGGAAAAGAAGTGCATTTTTTGAATAGAGAAACGCTCCTGTTAAGCTATTTTCATCTTGCTCACTCACATAAAGACTGAAATGATTTAAGATAGAAACCCTGAAACGCGTGTGCAGAACCGGAGCCGTGCAGAGACCTGCTAGGTCTAACAACACGGCCAGGGCACCCGGGGTCACACAGCTGGCCGCCAGCAGGACCGCGACAGCAGCAGGTACTACATGGGCACCTGCCCATGGTGCCACCCCAACAGCTGATAATTTATAATTTTCTATTGCAGGAATTAAAAGATAGCAAGCAAAGTTCATTGCATATTTTTTTTCCAGCTTGCTTGTTATTGCTATGCAATGACTTCTATGCAAACCTGGGAATGGTGTTCCCTGCATGCTGGCAGCCAGCGTCATGTACTTCCCTGGCCCCAGCAGCATTTGGCAGTGCGCAGCCAAAGAAAAACCCTGGCAAAAAGCCTTTGGAAGGAGGTAGAAGGTCCTGACCAGGGAAGGCGGCTGGCGGGACTTGCGGGGACTACGGGTGAGCAGCTCTGGAGCCGTGTGTCAGACATCTGCTCCTCTGTCCCATGTCGACACAGAGCTTTTCCCCAAGCTGGAGCGCTGCTCTGCCTTCCTCACAGCACCTGCCAAACTCCCCGGGGACCTGGGGATCAGCTACAGCGCACAGATGTCTGCTCCAGAGGGCTGCCTGCAGGCCAGACAGCCCTTCCTGCACACGGTTCACTTGCAGCAAGTGAGTGGGAGTGACCCAGGGCTTCCAGGGAATGGGCTGGCACTGCAGTAGCCTGGCCACTGGGATGCTCCCATGTGCCAGGAGCTGTGGCAGCCTTGGCTGGTGCAGGGCTGCTCCAGCTTTGCCCTCTCCTGTCCCCAAGGGCTTGCTGAAGAGGAGCCAACTGCAGTAGGTACATTCATGCTTTTGGGAGCTCCAGGGACTCCGCTTGGCCTCTCTACCAGCACAAACTACCATGACTCCATGGATAACAGTGAGCAAGGGTGCCTTCATCACCATCAGCTGAGCCAGCAGTGCCAAAGGCACCTGTGGTCCTCAAGAGCCAGAAGCTTGGGCACTCATGAGCAGCCCCGGCTCATGTGCATGTTGCATCTCAATGAAGCCTTCAACAGGCTGAACACAGTATAGAAACCAGCAGAGCAGACAAGGCATCCGGGACAAGCATGACAGTAAAGGCACCCAGCAAAGAGCCACCAGTGAGAGCAGGAGTCACTGCCAGCAGTGAGGTCTTCTCCACAGGACTTGGGTTTATAACAAGCAGGGTTCAGGTAGGTTGAAAAAGGAACAGAATATCATGTCCAAATGCCTTAAAAAACCTTGGGAGAACTCTGCTTTTGCTTCACAATAGAGCACGAGAGACCACTCCTCCTTAATAACGTGCCTTAAGGAGCGCAGACATCCTTGTATCACTGGCCAGAAACCCTGTCAGAACAGGGTCACCCTCATGCTAGGGCCCTGACCCAGCAGGACAGGGGCTCTTGGGCCCCTGTGGCTGCTGTCTGATCCCAGCGAGTTGTCTCCTCATGAGGGGACTGTTCATGAGAGGGTGTGAGAGGACACAAGCGTGGAGCCAAAGTGTTCTCAAGATAAATATCAAGATCTTCCACAAATCAGCCCAAACAGTACGTTATAGCAGAAGTACCAGGAGATAGTAAGCACGGGGAGTCACACCTGACCTCACACTCAGGAAAGGAGAATACTTGGTTGTGAAAGGTTACTTGGGTGCTCAGCAGCAGATGGGGGCACAGATGTAGAACTGACTGTTCAAACAAGTCTCACCAGAAGACGGCTGTTGAACAAACCAGTGCTGAGATTTAGAAAGGCATTGAAGACATTGACCTAATTCGTTACAGAAGCACACAACACGGTTACAGTTTTATTCCTAGAAATGGAACAAAATCGAAAATACAGTTTGTGTTACTGGAAGATTTAAAAACACTACTTCCAAATGTAATTTACTGATTTCTTAAAAATAAATACACATGCCATAGATTTATGGGCTCGTGGCCCAAGCCTCCAGACTTACCTACGATTTGGCTGAGAACTAGGGCTAGGGTTAAGAGACAGAAAGAGCCAAGAACACCAAGCGAAGTGGGACTAGAAAGGACATGTGCAAAGAATTGTAGCACTGCACCCAGGCTGGTTCTAGCACAACACCGGCCATGGAGCCAGCACTAGGCCTGGTGGCCTCGGCCTCCAGACCCACCTAATGGCTTTATGAATATGGAATTTGTCTCAATACTGCTGTGAGGACTCCCCACGGATCTTAAAATCTAAGGATTGATAAGGATAGATCTAAGGATACCTCATACCTGTGCAGAGATTAATTTCAGCCTCTCTCTATAGCAAAGGTCAGGAATAGAAAGACAAAAATAAATTTTCAGCTGTAATTACAAGTGAATGTCTTGCCATCAGTTAGCTCTTAGTGCAGCCAGAACCTCTGTCTGCCCCCAAATCCATCCTGTCCCCCTCCTTGTTTGTCATCACACTGAGAATAACTGTCCTCCCTGTCACACAAGGTCACCTCCATCCTCTCAGGAGATCAGGGCTCCCCTCGCCCTCCCGCAGCTTCGCACCATCCTGGGCGGCATTTTGTACCTGCCGACCTGCATCCCCTTAGCGGGGGCAAACCAACACTGTGAACCAGATAGAGAAAGCCAAAGACGAGGCAAAGTGATGCGCCAAGGCCAAGGTCGCAGTCACAGGCAGGCGGCTGCGGGAACGCTGTGACTGACGGGCTGGTGCTACACATCATGCATTTTAACACACAACTTAATTGAATTCATTATGGGAACTACATCCCCACATTATGAATACCAGACGGTATTTTGCAGCTAGGGTCATAACTCAGCTTCATCAAAACCCTGTAGTGGCTGAGAATGAACAATAGCAAGGGAACACAACTTTTTCAAAGAGAGTCTATAGCTACAGGCAATTATGTGCAAAGTCAAGGGTAAAGTAGGGTGCTTCACTTTTCTTCATTTTAATGGCAGTTTTTAACCTACCAGAAGGTGCAACTTTTTCAACTAGGGATAAAATAACATTATTAGATGAAATATTAGCAAACACTAATAGTTGTACTGAAAGTACAAGATCAATAGTACTGATGTGTCTGTGAGTGTGTACTGGATCAGTCATGGTTCCCAAATGAAGGGTTCAGGGATTTGATGTCACTGTATAACCATACTCGGCTACCCCTTTCTCTTCTCCATCCTTTCCTATTGCTCACAGGAAGGAACCATAATGCTCTAAAACCTCTCCTTGTTACTCACCCCAAGTGACACGAACAGCATCACAACAAGCCTCACGCAAACTTGTTGTAAGACATAACATATTTCCATAGAGGTTTTTTTTTTTTTTTTTTTTTTTTTTTTTTTAAGCTAAGCTGAAATGCCAAGTTGTCATGTGTCCATGCGCCCGGGCAGCAGCCATCTGGCCGTGCTGCGGCTCGCGGAGATGCACGCGCAGCAGTTCCGCACGGCAAGGGGCAGGCAGGACAACGTGACACGCTGCTTCGCAAAGCAATGGCAATGCTTGCTCTTTTCCAACACACAGCAACTAAGTATTCTCATTTATGTTACCAAGATAATGAATATTTTATATTAGCTTTGTTTTCTATAACACTAGCCTCAAAGTTCTGTTGCATTATGCACAGGGACACACAGATGCACACATTTACAAAAAATGTTTGATCCCCACTAGTTATATCTCACTAGAGGACACAAAGTTCTTTCTATCACTTTGCCTACAATTTAACTTTGTTAAGTTATTCAAAAGGAGAAAATCCTCAAATTTCTACTCTGCTAATTCTCCCTTTTTCCTTATATTCTTTTTCTTTTCCCTGTTTCTGAAGTGCAATTGCTTCAAGCAGCTAACTGTGCTGCCTCACGTTAGGTGAGGGTCTCTTTAGGGGAGAACTGCAGTTTGTTTAAATTGAGAGAGACCCGAGTTGAAAAATTCAGAGGTTTTAGTGCTTAGAGTGCTCAGGCAGTGCTAAGATCTGAGACTTCAGCTTGACATTCTCTGAAGACTGAAAAAAAAAGGAAATTTCACAGAATGTATGCTCAAAAAAGCCTGTAATCAGTCTAATTTGATAACCAATTTGCTTCAGCCATGCTCTTGCCCTTCGTTTTGAAATTAATGTTCACGGGAGACAAATGTCAAATGTCAGTGTGCTAGGCTGGAGTGCAGAATCCATCACAGGCACAACTGCCAGATGTGTTTGCTTTATAAACTTTGGATTTTCTGAACTTCTGGGTTAAAAACACATGTCTCTATTACTAGAGATCAGGAGCAGCTAATTCAACAGCTATCAACCACAGGTATTTTTTGAGAAGCTTCAAATGAAGTCATTTGTAGTGGATTATATGATCAGTTCAAGCACTTTGAAATCTTCCAACAGTTTCCTGTTTTAAAAACTCACTCCTTTAATGCTAAAATACCCAATAAAGTTATCTTTCTTTAGAAATAAATGTTCAGTAATGAACTAAGACTGTTGTCTATAGATGAACCTATAAAACACATTAAGTCATAGAAACATAAATTTCTAACACAGATAGACTACAGAATTAACTGTTTGAGGAAAATCCTCCATGCTTTAAACTCACATGTCCATCTGAAAAAGCTTGATATATACAGCTGTAAAAATACCTTGCAAAAAGCACAAATTCTTTAACTCATAAACAAAGCTTTAAAGAAGATGCCTGCTTTGCTTGCAATTCAGCATATGAGATAGCAAGTCACTCCAATTTTCTGACTTCCCTGTGGAAACATTTTTAGCATTATCACACCAAGCAATATTCCATATATGCCTTTATTTATAGAACTTGATAGCATTTCTATTACAGCAAGGATAAAGCTATTTTAACTCGTGCAGCACAACACACATGCTGGAGACGCATCCTGTCCTGACAACTGTCCCAACTACTCCATCCCATGCAGGCAAAAGGAAGGCTTGGGGACATTTCATGGGCTAATGCAAAAATCTGGGATGGGCAGCAGAGAACCATGCAAAATGCAACAAAGCTAGAGGTGATGACAGAGCTCCAATCCAAGGTCAGTGCTTTATTCATAAACGTTATTTTTACACTTTGTTATAAGGAAGTTTTTACTTTTGGTACTTTCTATAATCTGATATTTTGCTCAACACCCAAGGGCTGCTTGGATTCCTGCAGGATAGGAAACTCCCTCTGACCTTTAGAAACTTCACACAGTGAAATATTTCTGCTGAGGCCCAGACAGACAAGCTGCACCCCTTGTCTGCGGCTGCCTCGTTCAGCTCCGGGTGCCGGACGGGAGGCTCCCCCAGCCCACGGGAGTCGCATCCCTGCGCTCGCGCCTGGGCACTCTTCTCCCAGGGGAGCAGAGCAACCTGCTCCGCAGCACAAACACAAATAGAGCTGCACCCCGCGAGCCCGACCTGCTGCGGGGTTCCCCCAGTCTGCTCCCCCGCTGGGAAATCCTCACTACTCCCCTGCCCACTCACTGAGTTATTCCCCCCTCGGATAACCATTCCCTCTCTGAAAGGCAAGAAAAGCCCCGTTGACGCTGCCACTTTTACTGCTTATCTGCGCAAGCAGCGCAAATGCAGGCTGCGAATTTCTGAAGCAACCTCAGTGTAAATTGATGACCAGGCAATAAACCTGTCTTTAGATAAGTGGAGCAGTTTGCATACGCTTTTGTGCATGCACCTGCCTGTTCAGCGAGTCATCACTCATTTCACAGCTCATTTTGCTGACTGTGGTCTTCAGGTTTTATCTTTTTAATTGGGCAAACAATACACACCTTGTCTTTGCAAATAAAGTCCAGTGCTAACGTGCATGACTCCTACAGTTTTTTTTAATTTATTTTTTATATATCAGCTCTTAGCAATAAGTTACACGCTGTATATTTAAGGTGGATGCATTTTCTTTTTCACAAGCTCCTGATCTGCAATGCAAATACAGGAATCTCTGTGAAGAGACTTTGATTCTGCCTCAAGCTAATCTCCAAGCGCCCACTTCAGTGTCCCTTACAAGCAAGGAGAAGATTCCCATTGATTTCAAATGGCTTTGGAACAGACCCAAAACTACTAAAAGGAAAAGAACAGACGTGTGAGTCTACCCTTACTCACAAACAAGGAGTCTAAAAACAGATTAGGAGCAGCAGCAATTTAGCTGCTACTCTACCCCATGTGATTTTTTTGTTTTTAAACACATCCAGGCAGCACATCATGTTGGGGACATCATGTAGAGTCTCCCATAGAGTTACCTAGTTTACATCAGCCACAAACTTGGCCCCCACAAAAAGAAGAGGAAAAAAGACAGGACAAACAGAGCACGGTCCTTCATCCATTATGTCCTTCCATCTTTTCCCACTCCTGGCTTTGCTCACTCATTTTAAATCCCAGATTTTAAGCCTCACGGCTCATGGCTCCTGCAGCCCAACCTCACACGTGGTGCAGAGGGGCCGGTTCACAGCCGAGGACCGAATCACACCCTAGCACAATACAAGGGACGTCAGGGCCAGAATGGGCACGATCCAACAGCGGATTGCAACCCAAGAAGAGTGAAGCTCAACACATACATTGCTCAGAGGGGAAATATGGACAGACCTGCACCGAGAGCTAAACTGCTGCTGGCCTCCCTGCACCTGGGCACATGCGCAGGAGGCAGCAGCTCCACAGAACTACTGAATACATAGACACACACACACGGGCTTCACAGCATGTTCAGTTTTTGGCTAAAATGCACTGAATTAAGGAGGGGAAAATGTTGTCTTTGTTCTAGGATGCAAATGAGCATCTTTTTTAGAAACTGTGAAAGAACCCCAAGTAACCAAAATTGCACACTGCCTGCAAGAAGGCAGGCTGCCTTTCAGATGTAGACTTCAGACAGAAAATAAAACATATCAAAGTGTCTGATGTGACGTGGCTTGCAGCTGCAAGGCAAAGTGACTGTCCCACTTTCCCCCCTGAGGCGAACACTCAAAATTTTCTTGATCTTATCTTTGTCTTTCTATAAGTCTTTGAAAACCATCTGTAGAGATTCATAAAGGGTATTTGTGTTTTAAGTAAACTGCAGAAGTGATCTATATCGAACAGATGGAAACAAATCAAAAGCTTAACGGGATGCAGAAAAACAGCAACACTTGGAAAAATACTAGAAATGAATGAGTAGGCAGGTCATCTGTCATTTTTATCACACCGATGTGTCATCCTTTTCTCCGCTTTGTCTCCATGGTCAGCACAGTCCACTGCTGCTCCTGTCTTCATCCACGGGCTACAAAATGTGGCCAGGACGGCCAGTCTGGACTAACTTTCCCTCTGCATCTCATTTCACCAGGAGCCTCTTAGCTCATTGTCAGAGCCCCAACACCCAGCCGGAGCCGTTAATGCAGCTCCTGCTGAAATATATTGCGTTTGACAGCAAAGGGCTCCAATTTTTCATGGCTTGCCAAAACATTTCTGAGCAGATAAGGTGGGGGAGAGAAGTGCTGCAAATCAATCTTGCCCTCCGCTTGGGCTTGTGTGTATTTGTTTGTGGTGATGTTTTCTGACAAACCAATTGGGAGGAGAAGCGCAGAGCATTTCTCCAGTGTTTTCATAGAAGGCACAATAAGGTGCAAAATGATGCGTGCTGCTGGAGCGAGTGGGTGTTAATGGGACTTCCTGAGTGTACACACGGAAACCAAAAGAGAAAAGAGACAAAACTTCACAAGTTTTCCTTGGCGGTTCAACCTTGTTGTTGAACCTGCCTGTTCTCCTCTCTCCATTACTCAGAGCTGTACAGCACATTTTAAGGAGGCTCCTGCCAGAGAGCCCCAGCATCTGTTTTGACCAGCCCTTGTAACCCAGAGCAGAACATTACCACGTGCTGTCCCTCTGAGGCTCTGATGTCGCATCAAGATAACTGAAGCTCCCCAGTTCTAGACAGCTCTAGAAGCCTAGAGAGCCTTTTACTCAAAAATAGAGGCAATACTGTGGTGGGTATTTTTAGAAAGGGAATGCATATGTAAATTATTCCCCTGAAAATGTGTCTGTGCGTCAGACTCTCCACTGATTCAGAGAACATCCCTTGCATCTTTTCTTCAAGTACACACTGCATACAGTAAAACTTAACATCTTGGGAATCTGGTAGCAGAAAAGGTTGCTGCAAAAGTGATTCATCTACCCCATCCTTCACAGCTTCAGTAAACTGCAGCAGTGCAAATTTCTCTGCCCCCATTCCTGGCTGCTCCGAAGCTCAGTGGCTCTTCCCTCCCATTCATATCTTCACGCACACGCAGTTACATGTAAAAACCATTGCTGGTTTCCTCACCTACGTCGTCCCAAGCCTCCACCGTATGCTTCCTGCTGAGGAAACAGGCAGAATCCAGACAGGCCCATCTGGTGGAAACACTTCACCCTTCAGACACTCATCTGACGGGAGTCTGTAACAGCATTCAGATATTCGCTCGTGTCACGGTGCGGAAGGAGCGTGCACTAACTCGCCCCGCAGCTGCCCAGGTGGGTGAGCTGCACATCTAGACCATCCAGCCTGCACAAGCTGGGCTGCAGCAGGTCTGTGAGCTCCACGCACACCAGAAATCCCTCCCGTGCTCTGCAAGGCATCCAAGTGCTGGGAACCTGGAGCCTCCTAGGAGTCGCAGTTGCAGCACTCGGCCTTGTTTCTCTATCCCCTCGTGTTCACATTCTCCAGCAACACAACCCACCTGGGCACACAGCAGATAACACGGGGCAGCAATACACACCCCGGCAGGCAGCTCCCTAGTGTCCTGCACCTTCAGAAACAAACACTACAGTCCCCAACATAATGTTCGATCCCTGTCCAGAAGCTATTAGGAAGCTAATTAAAATGAATAGATCACTTAAGTATTCAGAGTTCATATCCCATTAATTCAAAAGCACAAGATATAGAAAGACAAAGGCTGAAGAAAAGGCCAAGGACAGTACTGTAATGTTCCTTGGTGAGGGTTTCCCCCCCGGCTTTCTTGTAATACAAAAGATAAGTCTGTCTCGTGGCTTATCTAGATACATTTGTAAAGATTAAAAACACACTAGTTCTCCTTTGCATTCCGCTGTAAATGATTAGCCAATAGCATCATTAAACACGATACTCTGCCAGCCTTAAGGTTCTTCATTTAAGTCATAAAGACAAGGGAAGTCAGCACGAGCGCTGCTGCAGGCTGCTGCTGCACCAGCCAGGTAAAGCTCAGCCACAGCCAGTCTGCTGAAAAACATACGTTTGTATCCGGAAAGTCTGTGCTCTTGTAATTTGGAGTTGTTTAACTTTAGAAAAACTATCCCAAGAAACTGTGTTTCTTTGTCATATTCCAGCCTTATGCAAATTAAGAGTATCAACATTAAAAGACTATGGGAAATAGGGTTAATTATGAAAATGATGACCCTTATGCAACAGCTCAACCATGTGCTGCTATCATACATCATAACATTAAGACGACTCAGTGGCACCCAACAGTAAAGAATAAATAACAAATCTATGAACCTGAGCTGAACCTTGTGGAATGTACTCCTTGACATAACATAGATTAATTTGGCTAATCCATCACTTGCTAATCCTTCATCCCCAAGAAATGAATGCAGGTGCCACAACTATGACATCGGTCTATTTGGAGCTCCAAGATCCAGGTGGCATGCAGGAGTCTAGTGTCAAGAAAGACTAAACAGGGAGAAGATAAGTATTCTTCAACTCTCAAATTAATGGAGCAGATATGACCAGATATCAGTCCAGAAGTACCACTCTCCAGGGCACCAGAGAAAATCTGAGATATCGTACAGGATTGACATATTCACGATGGAGTCTAAGTCTGGTAATTGGAACATAAGGAGGTCTGGATTTATGAAGCCACAGAAATAATGACCAGGATTTATCTCATCAGAAACTAAGACAATTATACTGGACTAAGCATACTGCCTGCTATATAAGGGATAAATAGTAGCATTCAGCATTAAATATAACCAGACCAGCAATCCATGCTGCTAGCTTTGCACAAAGAAGCTCATGGAACACAGGTTTCCACAAAATAGTGAGGTCTCTTGTAATGAGAGTAAATTCAGAGAGTATTAGGTTTTAGATATATTTTTTGCTAGGTCCATTTGGAGTTTTACAGATATAATCCAATCCACTCAGGCTAGGGGAAAAAAATTGCAAAGAATTTTCAAATATTAAAGGAACCTGGTAAGTCTGTCCCAGTTCACACTGACTGACAAGTTCTACAGCAGCAGGGCCTAAAACAGTCGCCTATTAAAACCATTATTAAACACAAAAATATGTCTACTCCCACACCAAGGCTGGAAACCTGCGTCTAATTTTAAAGAGAAAGCAGAGAAGAAAACAATGGCAATAATATTTTCCCTCTCCAAACAGATTACTCTCAAGTTAGGTTGGTTCAATGCTACTGTCAAATCTAATTACCGTGTCCTTCGTAACTCTGCTTGTGTTTAATTGTCAAATGGCAGCACAGAGCCCAGGTCCAAGGCCGTCCCATGGCGCAGCCCTTCACCGCTCTCCATTTGAGGTCACCCAACCCAGGGCCTCGCTGCTTGTCGATGGCTCTGCGAGCGCCTCGTCCCGCAGACACACGCAGGTTTGCACGGCTGCAGCAGCTCGTGCATCCTTTCCAGTCACACTAACGAGGATTTTTTTTCATTGCATCAGTTTTTTTTTTTTCTCATGCATTTCTGGCATCAGGCCAGCACAAACTTGAGAAATGGTGCAGAGACAGCAGGAGCAGCAAAGATAGCAGGAAGGTCGTGTTTTGCTGAGGTACTTGGCAGCCAAGAACAGCAGATGTCCATCGTTCCTGCCTCATCACAGAGCTGTCCTTTCCTAAGCACTAAATATACTCGAATGAAAAGGCTTTCCAACAGGCAGGGGAGGAGAGTTGTCCTTAACTTGCTTTCCTGAGTGGAAGATTGACACAACAGACAGTGTAAATCCAGCCAAGACAGGGCCTTTGCTACAAGTCAGAGAAGGCAGCGCGTTTCTAACAAAGCCTCTAGCGTAAAATAAACATGAAAAAGCATTAACATGTTTGTGCATAATGCTGGCTGTAATGATGAAAGCTGCAAAGCACGGGTTAATGGAACAAAACCACCGCAGGTACCTGAGTCAGGTGCATATTTAATGCTCTCAGCGGACAACTAAGCCAACGGCTCAGCAGCCAGGAACTCTCTCTTAAGTGCTGCTGTCACAAGCTTGTGATCTAGTCCATAAATAATCACTGAATGGAGTGATTTATGGATTTGCTGAAGTAAAGCTTTACTATCTCTATTCTTCCTCCAGCTCCTCCCGAATGACTCGGAGAGGACAGCAGTGAGGAAGGCAGCACATTGGTGCTGGGAAGGCTGCTTGAAGGCTGTTTGCATTCAAAGGCACCTTTGCTTTCCAAAGCAAGGGCCCCCATGGGGCTTGCACATGGGGACACGTCTCACGCTGGGGACACACTGCCTGTCCACACATCAGCAGCCCAAATCGCTGCTGGACGTTACCAGCAGCCCCTTCCTTGCTGCCCCTGGCCATGGCCCACATCCATCCTGATCAGTCGGGTTAGTCCTTCCGCCGCTTCCTCCAGGCCGAGGCTTGGGCCAGCCCAGGCACACACAGCTCAAGGTTGCTACACTCAACTTACTATGTAGATATTCACCTAAAAAAAATCCTGTCCATTCCCGCCAGTTATCCTTTTACTCAGAGCCAGACAGAATAATAAATCACCGCCCTGAACTGTTACATGATTATCACAACATAAGAGAAGAAGTCATCACATTTAAACCACATCTGAAGCAGCAACCCCCTGCTTTGAGCAGGAGGTTGGATATCGTGACCTCCAGAGGATCCTGCCTCCTAAATTATTCTGTCATTTGATGGTTTTGCTTGACAGAAATTTTCAGTCAGCAGCCACATTCCTCTTACACAAATAGCTCCACATGGCAAATCATAAGAAAAGTTTAATAGTAGGTGCCTCCTGCTTTGAAGCCACTCAGAGTTTAAAGCTATAAGGGGAGGTAAATACATTTAAAAGGGTTTGCAGCCTTTAAAGCAGGTAGATCATACAATACCGCAGTGCACACAGGCCCAGCGCGGGAGATGATGGCTTTCATAGGCATTGCTATTTGATTTCATAATGGCATCCAATTGCCTTTCAAAGTATGGAAGACACAGTCTTTAACAAGTGTACTAGGACATGTTTTTCTTTCACCACTAACACCTGGATTTGCCTGCAATGATTTGTGCATTCCCTCCTCTCCCTGGTAGCACCCGGGCAACTTGCAATGTCAACACAAGAAGCAGAGAGGAGGCCACAGTTCACAGTTTTATTGCATTATTATTTTATATTTATGAAATAGAGACAGAAAAAAATGCCTTGTGAAGTGGGAGTTCAGCCCTGGGAGCTGGGTTCAGGGGGCTGACGGGGCACGGTTGTTGGGGACGGCAGGGCTTGCTCAGGCAGTGCCACAAGACGAACAGGGCTGCAGCCATCTGTGATTAAATAATATGGATAAAGAGGAGTTGTCACTTCACCTCACCTTTCCCAAGTATTAATCAACCACACAGGGTATAAATCCTGAGCTACTCTGCTTTTAGACTACACGTGGCCAAGAACAACTTGGGCATGCCAGGAACAACAGACCTTATACCCTGATACCCGCAGGTGATGCAGACCCAGGCAGGGCATCTCTTCCTCCCCACAGCCAGCCCTGGATGAGACCCGCGCGCCCCCATCCACACCGCAGAGCTGCCCTGGCTGCCGGGGAGATCAAGCTCTGCTCATGCTGCGCTTTCATGTTCCCAGATGGAAGGAGCTCGAGTGCTGCGCTGGAGTGTTGTTTTTACACAAGATTTATCAGTGCGGGTGACGAGCCGCCACGGCGCTGCTACCTGAGCATGCCCTGCATGCTAACGAGCACGCACAGAAGCGCTGCCGCTGCAGCGACGCGCTGCCGCTCACCGTCAGAGAGCTCCGCAAACGCAGCTCCGAAGGCCCCGCCGCGCTCTCCCCAAGGAGAGGCAGGCTCCGCTCCACGGGTGAGGACGGAGCTCACGGATGGGCCTTGCGGCCAGCTTGCCGCAGCAAGGATTGCCCGAGACGGGCAGGTGTCTTGTTTGCACACACACGTTTGCAGACAATGCACGTGTGACGCTGTCAGGGAGGATCTCCTGCTTACACATCTGAGGCTTCTGGAGGGCTAGGATATATTTTATCTTGGACCATTTCTTCAATACTCAGTTCCAACAACTCTGGAATTCTCGAAACAGAAGATTTCCCCAGTTTTATCAGTGGCGTCTCCACACCCACCTAAACTTTCTTTCTCCTCCTCTTTTTAAATACACAAAATATCTTATAAATTGTTAGCATAGCTGTCTTACTTGGAAATCTAACCAGTATTTAGAACAATGCTGAAATATAATTTTTTTCTTCTCTCTTTTTTTTTTTTGTTAGCTGATCCGTGAAGTGATTTATTTTTCTAGTCATCTCATAAGCCACTCTGTGCTGTCCTGTGGTCACTGCTGGACCAGAGTTAGTGAAATACCAGTCTAATTCATCTCCCTGGTTCCAAAGCAGGATCTCACCTTCAAAATCATGGGTGACATCAAACCCTTCCATAGTCATCCAGAAACCAAGTGCCATTTCCTTTAGCACTCCCTATATTACCTGCCTCTTCTCCATCCAAGGGCTCAGCAGACCAGCTGAATTCAATGCTCCCGTGGTTTGCCAACCTCATCTCTGTGGTTTTTATACATAGACATTCTCTGGTACTGCTTACTTGTATGCTTTTAAAATAGGGTGACTCTTAACACATCTCTTGTTGACATATTCTCCGTTTCTTCCAAGCAAAGCTAGGATGAATATATCTAACAAAACTAAATAGATCTTACTAAATCTGCAAAAAAAAGATTGTTCTGGGATACCAGAATTCTTCCCAAGCCTCTACGGACAGCATATTTCACAGATCCAACCACACAGCGAAAAATAAAAACCCAACAATTCTAATGAATACCCCTAATCCTTGCAGATCACTATCCTGCCCCAGAATGACCATCTCCTGAGCTACCCTTTGCACTAGGGAAGCTTTAGCATTGCCAGACACAGAGATAGGGGAATTTGCTCAGCTTTAGAGCAAGACCCTTCTGGCCTACCCTTACCCACCTCTTCCTAGTCCAAGTCGGGGCCCTGAGCACAAAGTCACCCACCCATCAGGATGCAAATCCTTTGGGATTTGAGGGGGGATTTTTTATATTCAAGCACCCATAAGAGAGCATTTCCCACACCTCTTCCACACCTTCTACCCCGAGAAAAATCCAGCCCATCAAACTTCTTCGCTAACCACAGGAACAACCATTCCGTGTGGCTTGTGTACGTAACTAATGCACAGAGGTCTGTTTTTTTTTTAAATAGCTGTGAAAAGCACTGTGTGTGTTTTACCCAGAGATATATTACACTTGATTAGGCGGCGCGCTGGAGCGCGAATGGTACAACAGGAGACGGACGTGCTTAACTAGCGGTTTCAGCCTGCACTCCGGTATCAGGAGGTCAAGGGAAAGATTAACTATATCTGACTGCCGTGTCAAAACACTCAATTGGAGCATTTATAAACCCACAGAACTAGCTGCCTCCGTCGGCAGAGCAGATTTATTTCCCTCCACGCAGCTCCCTCAAAACAAAACAGGGCAGTTGCCAGGGCCATGTTTGCTTTAGGCTCCTTCCAAAGGGCAGAGGGATCTGAAACATTCAGACGGATTCATGCAGGTTTCAAAGTCTAGCTGTTATCTTCAGCCAAAAACTGAACCTGAGAGGAAAACAAGCAGTTCTTGATTGCACGTGCTCATTGGCAAGCCACAGTTAGGTGGATTTCAGATCCAACGGTAGCCTATCTAAATGCTATTTTAATAGAGAAATCAAAATCTCTGTTCTCTCCTTTCTGACAGATGTGATATATGCTTAGTAACTTCTGCTTCATAGTCAAAAACCTTGTGGGGAGAGGAAACAAAACAAAACACTAAGTTTGAGGGATCTTTGTTTTTTAATTAATCTATAGAATTTAGAAACTTCTTCCTAGCAGTCTGTGCAAAACTATTTGAAAGAAATCCCTTCTAAATGATCCTTCCCATTACCACAAGTCAATCATTTTTTCCGGGTCCAATGTCTTAAATTCACTATTGGACTTTTAGCTGTACATAGAGCTCTTGAGGGGCAACAGTCCTTCTCACCCCAGAAAAAGCATCCACTGAAATAAACCGAGCGATCCTTGGTGCGAGGGCACGTGACTGCAGTATGTGCCACGTTCCTCAAGTAACTGCTTCCCATCCTTAGCAACAGCAGCAACTTGGGAGCATTTTAAGCCTGCACTTGGCAGCTTTGGGTGCAGAGGTAGGGCAGCCACATCCAAGTGATACCCACCTGAACAAGCAAATCCTGTCAAGATTCCTAGGCATTTCTGGACCCATTCTAGGACACACAGACTACTCTGCTCGGCCTGGCAGTATTGTAGTATTTCTGCACTATATCTTGTTGCACAACACAGATAAGTCCCTGTTACACCAGCACAGGGCAGCAGACAGGACCTCCCCACTCAAGTCACAGGAATGCTTCTTGGTTGAGACTGTCTGGATAAATAGATGCTTCATCACCCTAAGCAGTGCTGCAGGGTGCAATTTTGTTTTTAAACTGCACTTAGCAGCGTTCTGACTTGCAGGTTTCACTTTTTAATAGTAAACACATTTTGTAGGTGCCAGAGCACATTTCAAAGCATTTTGGTGGAGTCCTTTTACCTTCGCAGCCTGGGGGCACATCCACTGAAACAACAGCCGAAATCCAATTACTGAGGAATATTCTCAAGTGCATTTCCATAGGTAATTTGTTAGTCTGTTGGAACATGCAAAGTGATTTCTCTCTACTTCTTGATGCTGTACCTCAGGCTCCTTGGTTAGAGATTTCTATCCAAATTGCACAGTAACTATTACTGCAGAGGAACCCACACGAGTGCCCTCATCTCCAGGAGGAGGTTTCCCATTCAAAACCCAGCAACAGACTCCCAGGGTTCAGCCCTTCCTTATATTTGCAATCTGACAAAAATCAGCAGCCAGCCACCCCGTGAATCTGGTGACCATTCCAGCTCCTTGCTGTCCAATCAGCTTGATGCATAAAGACATAAGCAGCCTAAAAGTATTTTTCCTTCAACATCCTGTTTATTGATTTAGCAGAGAGCTGACACGGATGTAGAGTTCTGGAGACAAGCAGCAATGAAACCCCCTGATCTGCTGTCACTCAGGCTCACACAGGCTGACTGCTGCCGTAAGGGGAGCAGTGGCAACCCTGCTCATTTTGGGGACTGCCAACATCCCAACAGTTTGGTTTGCCCCATTAGGGAGGGTCCCCATCTCCCTGGGGAGATCCCATCCAGGCTATATCTGCTGTTAGAGCACGTCTAACGCACTAAAGCTGGCATTAAACCTTCCCCTCCTCCTTCCAGCCGGGAAGGAGGCACCAAGTGCCCCGCAAGCCATCACTAGGGCCTCTCAGCACTGCAGTCTGCTCGGGTTCACCCCTATGCACACAGATGCCTTTCCTAACCTAAAGGGGCTCCTGAAAAGGGAAACCAATTCAAATTTCTTTTCTTTATGTTTTGGAACTCAAAATAGCAGGAATTCCTAAATAAAGAAAATTTTCCAATTTCAACTCCAAATAAAAGAAGAAATCTAGCTCTTGCCCAGATCTAAAGATGCAGAGGAAGAAGGGAGATAGTCAAGCATTAATCAGGTAAACACCCGTGTGTCTCCCACCACCATATAGAGTCACCCTTCCCAAGCCTAGAAACAGAAACACAGAAGGTCCCTCAACTTGAGATAATAAAAATATTCCAGGTCTAAAGCACAGGCCAGCCTCCAAGGGAAACAGCTTGAGCGCACGTCATGCACTATATTCACATGTCAGAATCATTGCCACTGTAGGGGCATCATTAGGAAAGGCTGTATCTTCAGAAATAAAAATACATATACTAAATAGACAAATATGGGCCAGAGTGGCAGGGAGCATAAGCAGAAAAGAGCACAGATGAAGTGTCTGCAAGTTCTACAGATAATTCAAGGCAAATTAAACCATGTGAAATCCTACTGAGAGCCACTGATTTAGAATTATGAAGTTAACTTACAGCAATCATTTTCTATATGAGAGCAATTATGGATGGGTTAAAAGCTTCTGTTATTATAGATTGTGTATGGCTGCCACAGAGAGTTCAGTCTTTTAGGATGAAATTTTAGCCTTCATGAAAAGCTACTGCATCCTGTATGCCAACTCTTGCTCACCCATCAGAAAGTCATTGAACATTATTCATTTTATTAACCAATGCAAATGCACACAGCCAGGGAGAGGTAGATACGGAACATCCTGCTTGCCAATAAAACACATACACACAAATCACCATGGTTCACTTCCCAAAATAATCACACAGGCTCAAATGCGCAGCTGTGATGAATGGCAAATTTCCAAGTCTTAATGCATCAGAAAGCAGAACTGTTGTTTGAAGTGGTCATCTCTTGAAAGAAGGGAAGAGCCAAGGGAATGCAGGCAAGAAACCTGCAACCACGGAGCCAGCCCGAGGGTGCAGCTGGTGGTGCCTGCCCAAAGGCCACCGGCCAGTGCGCAGTGGCCACGGGACAGGCTAGAGCAGAGCTCGCTGCTCACCCACAGCCACGCGGGGGAAAGCAGAGGCCTGGCTGCTGGCTCTGTCTGCAAGGAGACGGCCCATCTTCTGGATGAGGCACTAGGCACTGGCAGCCAGGAGGGCTGGTTTTGTTTCTGGTCTTGCTCCCAATCCCTTGCACTTCCAGGCCCTTTCCAGCTCCATGGCCGTGCAAGGGGCACAGCTGCCTCTTCCGCCATCGTCCTGCTGCTACCATGGGGCAGAGCCAGGAGCAGCAACTCCAGAAAGCAAATTTCCAGGCAGGAGGAAAAAACGTTGCTGGAGGCAGAGCCCTCCTGGGACAGACAATCCACTTCATCACTCCCAAAGCTGGGAGTCCATTCCCAGGAACCAGCCACCATTTCCAGGATGGGCTGGTCCTGGAGGGGTTCACATAGCAACAGCTTGCAAGCAGAGCCAAGGAGACCACTTAGCAAAGCAATCTATTAGACTGAGCCTCCTCCTCCTCTTTATTCTTAATTGGGCTTTATTTCTTGCTTGACGTTTTCTGCGCAGTTAAACAAGTTGACGAGAACTTTTGTTTCCTGAATGAAAATGAGATTTTGACTGAGACACAAACGGCAATGACAGGAGCATGTGAGAAAATATGGCTGCTGTTCCTCTTGTGGGGGTGATCATAAAAAAAAAAAAAAAAGGACAGAAAGAAGAAAAAAAAGAAAACAAAACAAAAAGCCACACATACAGAAGAGGCAAAAATCTACCAGAGACCTGGAGAAAAAAAATCAAACACCCACCTGCTGATAATCTGTTTGTAAGTGTTACAGTGAGGATACTCAATTCCTCGGGGGTGCAAAAAGCTGCAAAAGCAGGAGATGAAGTGACACCCCGCATCCTGCTTTGCCTCTTTGCAAGGCCCGTTAGGAGGCACTGGTCAATTGCTGAGTGCTGCACCCCATGGGCTGCCGTGAGACCCAAGGAGGCATCACTAGACCCGTGGAGGACAGAGGCACTTGCTCTGCACCAGCCAGGAGGCCAGACTTGCAAGGAAATCAATACAAAGCTCTAATGGCTAGTAGGGATCCATAATTGATGTTAGCTGTTATAATAAATAAAGTTTAGCAGCTAAACTCAGATGGTTATAATAACAGGGCACTGAACTAAGCAGCGTTAGAATGGCAACAAGAAAGCAAGCCGTGTTGCATAATGCATGAGACGGAAACTCAGTGTATTGACAGTAAGTACTAAATGCTGGTTACAGAGAGGCTGAAGGCAAAAATCCTGCTTGGATTCAGCAGTGCCCAGACGGAGTTCTAATGAGGGCAGCTCATTCTCATTATGGCATTTCTCCCTTCTCCTCTTTCCTAACAAACCCAGAAGGCTACTCCTCTCACTCACATATTAAGTGCAGGTGTAAAGCTCTGACAAGAGAGCTAGAAGGCTACACAGACAGAGCTGTCAAAGGTATTTCTATGCCCCACTCATAATTCTGTTATTGCAGCAAACTAACAAACGAACAAAATCTCTAAACATGCCACACACCCCAACTGCCACCACTGGATAAACAAGGATGAGAGCCCCTGTGATTCCCAAGGTCACACAGAAAGTCTATCACAAAGCACAACTCCAGCTTCCCAAGTCATCAGGAAGTGTCCAAACAACCCCATCATCTTCCTGAAGCCCTTGGACAATTCTCAGTTCCGAGTCCCTGCAGGGGTTGCCATTTCAAAGACGTCATCCAAGTAAAACATAAAAATTCATATTCCTTGAAACCCTAAATGAAGGTCATTTAGACTCATGATTTCTTTATCCCTATCTCTTCTAATAAATAGATGAGATGGGCTAAGAAGCTTCATGCAAAAAAAACATAATTTGGGAAAAATCCCAAAGACTAGTATAGGAATGATAGAACAACACAAGGAAGCAATGGGAGAACAAGCTCAGTCCTTTCCCCTCATGCACATCTCTTTTCTATGAAAGTTTTCTATGGCATAGTCAACACAAGAAATTGCACCTATTTAGCACTATTGATCCAGCTTACTTCAGTAACAAACCACATTAAGTTAAAATCAATACCAGCCACTCTTAAACTGATTTAGGAGCATCCACACAAAGAGGCTTGCACCAATTTAGACAGATCTGTTTTGCAACCAGTTCAGTTAAAATATGCAGCTTAGGGGCTGAGCTGGGCTCCGAATGGCTCACGGTCCCTGTTCAAGGCATTAACTCCCAGGCTTCATCAATAGCTCACAAGGGAAGGGACACGGAAGGTTATTGTCACTGGCCAGCATCCATCTCTCCTGGCAAAACAAAAAGGTTTCTGACTCCAATGCCAAAGAGCTGGGGAGAGACCCAAAGCCCTTGGTGCTACTTTATTACACATCTCAAATTTTGCGGCCAAAATGACCAAACTGAAGATGCTTGAGACAAACTGCTCAAAAAACCCTACATTTTATTTCTCCCCCTGGAATATTTACACTGCAGGATATGCTCATCGCAGATCGCTTTCCCCACAGTAAATCTGCCAGCGCTCTGCTTTGCAGTTCATTTTGTCACAGCCTCCAAGTGACCAAGGTTAGGAAATGTGACACAAGAAAGTTTCCAACCCCTGTTTATCAGGGCCGCTCGGATGTGTTTTGGCACCTTTTGTTGGCTTTACATACAAGGGTCTGCATGTGCGCACAAGAGGCTTGAGGTGGCACGGAGGAAGGAAGCACAAGTTTCCTCACGCAGCAGGACACCACGGTGTCACGGACTGCCCTTCGAACGAGGCCATCAATCTCCTCAGCAAGAAGCGGGGAAAAGGGGATTCTTGCTTCAAACAAGAAAGAGTTTTAACATTTAATCAAGTGGAAGCTCACAGGTCTGTCAGACACAAACACTGGCTGCAGGGTGCCGGGAAAGGACCCAGTAACCCAGGGTTGGTGTTACCCCTCCGGACAAGAAATCAGAGCCCAGGCCCAGCAGGGCACGAGGCTCTCCCTCCTAACGAGGGTTCTCGAGGTTTTGGATGGTTCAGCAGGCCCTGTAAAAGGTGAGACGCCAAGAGGGAATTAAAATAGATAACAATGTGTGGAATTTTGGAGCAAGCAGTCTGGGGTGGGAGCATGATCCATGGCAAAGCAGCCAAGGCCCTAGGCCTCCCACCAAGGGCAGAGGGAAGGTCTGTTTGGAAAGACCGAGTGGTGACCAAAATGTTAATGGTTTTAAGAGACTAGGAAGGAAAACAAAGTCCTTTAAAAAAAAAAAAAAAAAAGAAAGAGAGACTTCCCTAATGTTTTACAGAAGATGGTACAGTCTGCATCTGCCATGAAGTAGGGGGTAAAATTAAGAACGCGGCTCTGTTAAAGCCTCGGAGAGCAGCCAGTTTTCACGCAGGTGCTGTGACAAGGGCTCTAGCTATCAGCACACCTGAACAGCCAGGATGGGCTGTGCATCTTCAACAGCTCCCGCTTCTCCAGCGCTGCTGTCATCTGAAGGGGCTGCGTAAAGGATCCCGCACTCCCCGCAATTACCCCTGCCATTGCAGCCCAGGCCTGAAGCAGCAATTGTTTAAAAATGCGTTTTCCTTCCCTCTGCCACTAAGAGCTTAACGCCTCTGTATCTCCAAAGAGAGGAGACAGATCAGCAGAGTAAGAGCTCCCAGCATGCAGGGACTTCAAGAAATCCTTCAGGAAAAGATGAAGTCCCAACTTTATCCTCTTGCAATAAAGAGAAAAAAAAAAAAAAAAAAAAAGAGAGAGAGAGAAAAGGAAAACCTAGGTTTTTTTTTAAAGAAAGCCATGAAGCCCAAATTTATTCCCTTCGGGACTCATTTTATACCTCAGAGAAAGTGTTAAATGGTACGGGAGCAATTTTTATTTATTTATTTTTAGAAAAGAGACCTTTACATTACTGCTACCACTGGGTTCATGGCAGTAACAAGACATGGGACAGTCCCCCTGCCCCGTCCTGCAGGGACAGAGTTCACCGCCAAGCCTTTCGGCCCAAAAGGGCATTTATTTCTGCTCTTGCCTCCTTTCTCCCAAGTGCTTCCCTGGAGCTAAGGGCATCATTTCTGCACCCTTACTCATTACTTTGGGAGATGACAATTAGCCAAATCTCTAAATAGTCTATGAAAGGCAGCTAATGTCATAGTCACTCTTGGAGTGAACTTGCTGCTCATCGACCTACAAAATACACATGTTCAGGCATCTTCTTCTCCTAACCCATTCCTTTGACCTGCCATTCAAAAGCAGTTTGAGGTTTAAATTTCAAGGTGTAGTTCTGTAGGCCTTTGTGATATTCTGCACACCTGGAAAAGGTTTTGAAATTATTTTCTCTGGTGTTACCACATAATAATTTGTTTCACAGAAGCCAGATAGAGTCCGACTTAGGTTGCCGAACTAAACACAACACTGTTTTGGAAACAGAATTAACCCTTACTGCTTTAAAATGCCTCAGGCACTTAGATGTAGCCTGTATTGTGTAAAATTAGCAGAAAGCAGTCTTTTCCCAGGGTAAACAAATAAGGCAAAGGAAGCATTAGCTTAGGACAGAGGTGCAGAAAGATGAATCCTGTTTAGATATCCCACCCCCGGACTTCAAGGGCAAAAGGCACTCGAGTCCCCAGGAAGGGCAGGGCACGTTTGTGTACTTTCTTCCCAAACTCCATGACAAATGAGTTCCCACACACACCCACTATGGCACAACTGCTAACTCAGGATATTCTATCATCGTATTCCCACATTAACTGCTCCCACCACCAAGCGCCAGAGCCCCATTTCACACAGAAAGCAAACAAATTGAAGAGCAAGAGCCAATGCCTTTCCCTATGCTCTGCAGAAAGCTTTTAGTCACAGGTAAAACACTCACGTTCCCCCTCACTCCTGAGCCTACAAGAGACCTGAAAGAGCTGGCATCTGTCACCAGCTCTAATGCCCCAGCTGAAAGACGGAGCCATCATTTTGTGAACTGTTACAACAAAATTCAGAACAAGGATGCTGACCACATGACTGCAATTACCATCAGCCGCCCCATTTTAGGAGCAATGAAATCTGGCGTGCTTTCACATGGCCTTTTTAGGCCCTTTCTGCACTAGGGTAGAGGGAAGGAAATCCCGCCGGTGGGTGGTCAGAGATTCAAACCTCTCTGGCAAGCACACACAAGGCAAGTGGTTCTGCAAAGCAGTAGCCCCTGAGGTAGCCCCAGGGCAAGACTCCTCCCTGGTGCTTTCTACTGACTGTCTTTTTTTTTTTTTTTTTTTTTTTGATAATAACTCTGCATAACACCCCATAATTTTTGGTTTCCACAGCCGTGGATAGTCTTCCCTGCCAAATGCTGAAGCCGTATCATCATCAGCGCAGGAAATTAATTGATAGCAAGAGGGTGAAACAGTCTAGTCTGTGCCGTTTGAGTCTCTTTTCGCAGTGCTAAATGCACTCTGCAGTGAGAAGACTTAAAATCCATTTGCAAAATATGCCATGTGCAGCGATAAGAAATTCATCTCTTTTCACCACCTAATCTAACATATTCAGCACAGCTCCTGCTATTCCGTGGAACTTGCTCTGGACTAATCTGCAGCAACCCTTACATGCTGTGGGAATCACTCCATGTTTCTACCCCGCTCCCAGCACAGCCGCATCACTTGGTGACCCCGAGAGGAGAGAGATGGGGAGAAACCTGCAGCGCTCCGAACATCTCCTCCCAGGCAGGAGGCTGCATCTGCCATCTAGGCCCCACTACATTTACAGCCAGTCCTGAATTCCGCTTGATTCTTGAAAAATGCTACAAACCAAGTCATTTTTGCATTATTCCAGCAAAAGTAAAGACCAAAACAAAAAAAAAAAGTTGGGGTTTGTGGTTTCAAAAGAAGAGCTTAAACGCGTATCGACCACATCCTTGCAATCCTCTCTGCTCCTCGCCATTTCTGACAGAAGTTAAACACACTTAAACCTTCCCGCAGTCCCCTTGTGTCAAACCCTTATCCAGGCTGATGCATTCCAAGCTCCCTGTGAGACAGATGAAGCCTCTGGTACTTCAGGCCAGATTTGGTTTCGGCAGCCACTTGCCCTATGGTTCTCAGGGCACCACTGAGCCATGCGCAGGGCTCGAATCCGGCGGCCCCTGCACCCGCGGCCTCTGGACACATCCCACAGCAGGTCCGACCACGTCTGGACACTGCGCTGGGAGCACCGCTGGCAGCTCCCCAGAGCACTGGCCTGCTGGGAGGATTAAAAAAAAAATTAGTAATAACAACCACCGAAGCTTGTTTGATGACGATTTGCAGAGCACAGAGATCCACATGCACCACTAAGAGCTGACATGGGACACATTGTCCCATGCTAATCACTGAGCATCAGGATATACGGAGTTGCCTATAGATAGAGGCACTTGGCCTTACGGATGCACCCGAATGGGCTGAGCCCCTCACTGCACTTCCACGGTGCTGCCTTTGTCCTTGAGGTCCCTCTGGAGAGGGGCACATGGGTAGCATTGAGATAAAAGCTTTGAGAGAAGGAGTCTCCCCTCCTGCAAACTAAACCGTGTCATGTTTTTTTCCCTTACCTTCCAAGCAGGGAGCATGCAAGAGGATTTATTACTTTTTAACAAGTGCCACAGAACATCCATTTCATTAATTTACAAGGGCAGCATGGGGAGGGGGGGCTGTCAGTTCAATAAATTCTTCCAGACTATTTCTTTGAAACAAACAACTTGTGTATTTGGGCTGTGGATGTCACAGCAGAGGCTTTTATCCAAATAAGCTTCGCGTTTGTGCTGGAATGACTAAAATGCTTCAAGAAAAAAAAAGAAAGAAAAATGAAAAAGAAGGCAGGAGGGTGGAGAGAAAGAAGCTGCTCTCTACAGAAGACAACATCTCTCTGACACATTGTTTGAACTCCCAGTGGAGTATTAAAAAAATAAAAATAAAACTCTGAGCCACAGCTGCATCTTTAGCTCGCACTACTGTATTATTTTAGTTCTAAAGGGAAAATGAGATTTTTTTAATGTCTTTTTCTTCTCTCTTCCTTTGCCTACCCCAAGAGGAAAAAAAAAAAAAAAATGTTTGTTTTTCTTACACCCAGTGTTTACCGGGCGGCTGATGAGACTCTGCTCTGCTGGGACCAGCGAGCACGGGGAGCCTGTCGGCAAGGGTGGCTCCAGGGTGGGATCATTAGCATCCGATTTATTGGTCAGGATGGAACAAGTAAAAGAAATAGGCTCTTCTCCCCTCCACTCCAGGCACAGCAGGGCCGCAGATGTGAATAGCGAATATGAAATGCTGTCCTAGACCGCAGCATTTCTATGACAATAGAAAATAAATCACCCCATATTTGTTTGTTTAGTTATTTAACTTTTGAGGGATTCATTTTGCGCTACTGAAAGAAGAAGCAGAAAGGAGAAGAGGGTGGCAGGGCAGCCTCAGGGCTCCCACGGGCACCTTCCTGACCAGGATAAAGAGAAGTTTCATCTACCAGTTCCCACTGCAACACTGCTGTCCATTACATTATGCCATAGCCACTTGCACTTTAATTATGCAAGCTTCTGGCTTCCCAGTTTTCCTTCTACCTTTCAATTTCACATCACTGCCCTCTCGCACAAAGCAAACAGGGGCAGACAGATACCAACCTGTGCAAACACATCCTTAGCCCTGCCGTACAGAAGGATAGATTAAAAAATCCAGCATCAGTAGCTAAAACACATACTGTTCTCCCACCAAGCTATTCCCGCTGCACATTATGAGGAACAGACCTTTGATTTGCATGTGTATCCTTGAGATCCAAGCCAAAAAATGCATCTCTCCTTCTGCTAAAAATACTGATAGATGGTGACAGTAAAATTAGAAATCCAGGAAAGAACACCAGAATAAAGAGACTTGACCCTAAGGTGGAGGCAAACAGATTCACCTGCACTCCAGGCACACCTGGAGCTTGTTTCAGGATTAGGGCTCAAGTTGAAAAAAAAAAAAAAATCAGTGTCAGATTTATTGAAGGCAAGAGGACAAACTAGGCCCTGGGGACCTGTCCCAAATAATCTCTAGCAGTGAGACGCCTACCTGCTAGGGAGGAACATCTCCCAGATTTCACAAAGCATCTGCGTTCTTAAATGGACTACAGAACAGGCCCTCTTCTCACCCAGCTTCTTGGATATTATTATCATTTCCTTCAACCCAGTATACCCATATCATGATTTTGGGATTCATTAGGGGAAAATGAACTACAATCTAGACTCTGGGTACACAAAGGCTTTTTTTCATGCTAATTCAGGCCCTGTGCATGTTCCCTGGTTCTTGATAACTCGTGGCACAGGCAGCTCACTGCCCTCTGCAGCCACTGAAAACAAATATTGAAGGTAGAGCTAGCAGAGGTTTGCTTAAACCTCTGGCAAATACATGACTTTTATCACAAGGTGTTCGTTTTGATCTCTTTTACTGTCAGTTAAGAGAAAACGCAAAGTTCTCCGCCTAAAATGTGTACAAAAATATCTTCTTTTTTCAATAACTACTTTTAAAATGTTCTAGCATTAATGTTATTTGCTAGAAATCTGAACTCTGAGAGATGAAGAAAGAAATTAATTCTTTTTTATTTTTGAAAAAATATTTGCTGACGGTTTCCCAGGACATTTTTAAAATCTTCCCACGAATACTGATACTTTTGCTGCTTCCCATTTCTACTGTGCTCATCACTGCAGTATCTAACCACCTCACAAATCTTAATTAACCTCAGTCATCCTGGGAGGTATAGACATATTAATAATCCTGTCTTGGATATGAACAGACCAAAGCAGTGAGAAAAACATCAACATTTCAAATCGAGTGCCGAGATGTAGCCCCTCCTGACTCCTGATTTCCAGAGGATCAAGTGGGAGTTTCAGGCCTCCGTGCCTCTTAGGGCACGTCAGGAATACAAGACACCAAGAAAAGGCTCCAGGAGCTCATGGCAAAGCTAGTTCAACTGGATTATGTCGGCTAATTACAAGATATTATTCTCACTTAAATATTTCTGCTCAACAACAGGCAACACCCAAGCTACCAGATCATTTTTTTCCAGAAGTATTACAACCCAAAAGAGCGGTATTTGAACTCAAAATAGTGTTATCTGAACCCAGAATTCTTCACTGATTTCTCCTCCTCACCCTCTTTCTAGGTTTGGAAGCGAAACCCATTACCAGCCCCTGGTAGGACTCACTAGGCTGATCTATGCAGGATACACATGATAAAGAACTGCCTTTATTCTAATTTCACAAGCGAGGACTGGAGAAAAGACCAATTAATCTGGTTAGCTGCTATCGCCCACATCTCTAGCACAGCAAGGAAAGGGACACACCGAGTCAGTCTCAGCTTAATATCCGTTCAGTTGTTTTACAATTTCTGAGAGTTATCAGTTAGGATTTGACCTTGTAGCTACTTGAGCAAAGATAGGGAGCTGTAATACCACCTTCAAAGGGAGAATATTACATGACTGCTTACTATATCATGCAAAGATAATACTAACATGCGTTTTAAATTATGCATTATAAGAGAAGGCAATTCGAGATTAACACTACTCATATTTTCCCCTACAGAAATTTTCACTCTTTTACAGCAGTTTTGCCATTGAGTTCAAGACTCAGAGTAACACTTACTCTTTTATTTCCCCAACCCTCTCAAAATGTAACATCCTCATTTATAGAGCCACCTCGATGTAGTTTACGTTACCTTGCTCCTTTCTTCCAAGGAACTTTAGTCACAAAAGCAAAACCCCAGGCTACCTCCAAAGACCCATCCACAAGCAGTCTGTCACTCCTTACCTATAGTATGGTCCCATCTTGTTTAAAGACAGACAGGTAGCCTAGACATTACTGCATAGCACCACAGAACATCCAGTTAGTTTACTTTTACAGACCAGGGTGACATATGTCTTCTACTACCTTAAATAGGAAAGATTATCTATTATTTCTTCAAGGATCTCAGAAGATTTTAGGGCACTTGTTCCCAAGCTAAGACTAGATCTCTCTCCCAAACACACTGCTGCCCATTTAACCAGAGCAGCTACGCTTACCTCAAAGGCTCCCAAGCCACTCTCTCTAGGAAACCAGGGTAGCTGGTCTTCTGCCAAAGTCCCTTCCTTTCTGCAAATTGCATGCAAGGAGATTTATGACACCAGCTTTTGCCTTTTTTTTTTCTCTCTCCCCTCTTTTTGTCTGTTTTTTAATCCCATAGTCTTCCTCCCTTCTTGTCCCACCCTATTTGCAGCACACTGAGCCCTGCTCCATTGCATCTGCCACCTTCCTTTGCAGCTCTCTTCTCTCTGGGCATGTGGTTTCTCCCACCTGCTCATCTGACATGCCACAAACCTTCTGTTTCACTAAGCTTAGAGATTATTCTGCCAGCCAGGAAACCATGTGAGACCTGAACTGAAAACAAAACTAAAAACAATCACATTCAAAGAGGCTGCAGAATTACTCAGATCAGCAGCAGAGTACAAAGAGTCTCTTACAGACAGCCCAGCAGCAAACACTTTGCCCTCCATGAGCTCTCACTGCAAAATGAATTTGCTGGAGTCGAGCACCAAGGGGAGGAAAGCCTCACCCAAAGAGAAAACCCACCTGAAAAAGGCTGTCAATAGACAGGCAGGACAGGGTGGCCAGGAGAGCCCAGAGCTTCTCTTCCCCGATGGCAGTTGTAGCTTAAAGCGAGCTCTGTCCCACACTCTGCAGATGCCCATTTTTATTTCTGCCTTAAGAGCCACACACAGACACATTGTGGCTTAGATTAATTGTCTCTAGAAGAAAATAAGCACTTCCCCTTCCTGCTCCAGTGCTCTGGAGGTCTAATAGCAGCAAAGCCCAGAGGGCTCCTCACCCCTTGGCCCCTCCATTGCAGCAGGTGTCTGGGGGAAGATGGAACCACAGCCCATCACACACGTTAGAGACTGAGGAAGCAGAGAGGGACGGCACCGAGCGGGAGCTATCGGTCAGCAAGACGTGACTGCCGTCAGTTAAAAGGTGAAACATTTTAATAAGAAATGTGCCTCTGAGTCACGGTGCTCCAGGGACCGCCGGGGCATTGTTGGGGCTTATCCACCAGCTCTGCTCGGGGACATTCTTAAGGTCAGGATTGAGGCTGAAAATTGCCCAGCTGTGAAAAGAATAAACACTTGGTCATGTTTGCTCACTTGAGCTAAAGGTGATTCACTCATAATAACTTTCAGAGGGAAAATTATATGAGTAATACTTTGAGAAAATAGGTATGAAAAATACTGAGAGGAAAATTCATGATACATTTAATAATCATGATTCCTCCCAGAAACTGTGAGGATTCCTCATAGCATCATGATCCTCTTATAAAACCACTTCAGTGCAACCTTCAGAGTTATTCGACTGCACTGCTCTGGAGCGTGCTAACCCCCAAATGTTCTGCAAATACATTTACATCGCTCAGCCCTATCTATGTTTAGAGAGTGTCTTGGAGAACACGTTAAATACTCGAGCTACTAAAGCTACTGTCAGCACAGTCCCAGGAGCCCCTGGAATTAATGATGCAGTTACCCACATCATGGGAACGCTCGTATCAATCTCCCTGCTCTCGGGAAGCCTCGTTCCCGACTCCAGAGCCCCAGGGTGTCAGAGCCGGGGCACGGGCACATTCCTGTGCTCACAGCAGGCAGCACCTCGGCTCAGCTGCGCACCCGGCTCCCGCTGAGCTGCAAATGGAGCAGCAGTCGGGAGCCTCTGCCCGGGGCTTCCACCGACAGCCACTTGCCTCCTGCCAGCCAGCGTGCCCGGCCCTGCTGGGCTCTGACCAGCCCCCGTGCTTCCTGCCACGGAGGGAAACGAGCTCAAAACAGGCAAAATAAGAGACACAGGAATACCTGCTACGGGGTTACTTCCTTGAGGCTGGCTATGAGGAGAGCACATGGAAAATCTGTCTTTTTTAAGGAGCCCTATGCTCTCTCGCCCTCCAAAACATCCCTCCTCCTTCTGCAGAGACAGTAGCGTGTTCTCTGCAGAAAGCAGGAAATGTTCAGTGCAGAGGTGCAGAGACCTGCAACCCGCATGGGGCACGTGGTTAACAGCACCGGCTGGGCATTGTGCGTCCCGAGGGAGGTACATCTGAACGGAGGAGCACAGGAACGGGACGAGGGAGCACAGGAACGGGTGAAGCGAGGGCACCCAGCATCAGCAAGGCCAGCACAGCAGTAAAACACACCAGAGCAGTGGCTGCGAGGCCGGGGACCCACGCTGTGCAGCACAGCGCCTGGCCTCACCAACATCTAACTAGATTACAAAAATAGAGGACGGCCGGTGCCTGGAGCAGACTGCAAAGTGTCTGAGAGACAGCTGCGAACACCAGGCAAAGCAGCAAGCGGGAGCCTTGGCTGCCTGCGCAGATCCCCAGCCAGGAATGGCGTCTCCATGTGCGCGTGTTTCCTTGCGGAGGCAGCCTCTTCTCCCCGCCGCTGCGGAATAGCTGCTTGCTGCAGGAATGACCGGAATCAATGACTGGAAGGTTTGACAAATAAAGGCAGAATTGAGGATGCAGGAGATGTGCTTCTGAGGTGGTAAAACCAGGGTTCCCTAATCTGCCTCTCTGGCCAGTTTCCTTCTGGTCATTTCCCATCTAATTGCTTAGGGTGTTTACTGCAAACTCGATTTTCCCCCGTCCTTTGGGAGCAGGGCTTGTTTTTGCTGTCTGGGTGAGGATCCAAGCAAAACAAGGATGTTCACCCCAGAATATTACATGCTCACATCTACCAGCCTCAGTAACAGCAGCCGGTACGTCCTCAGGGATGTGGACGGCAGAGATCCCCCCACTGATGCTGCTCCTGCCCCACGCAAGCGCCAGCCTGGTCCCTGCACCGAGTTCAGCCTCGGGGGCCGCATCCCCAGCACTGTGCCTGGCAGCTCGGCTTTGCATCACGCCGCACAGCCGGCCGTGCGGCAGGCTCATCCCTGGGGGAGGCGACGTTCCAGGGCTAACAACTACTTTAACACACGCTGCTATACTAAGCCCAGGGAGGCAACGCCAGCTCTGCCAAGAAGCAAAGAAAGGTTTCCATGACTATTATTTTCCATCAGTCCTCCTAACCTCTTCAAAAATAAGTGTTTCTTGGGAAGTCTAACTTTATTATTAATGTATAGCATGCCCTTCTCTCCTATTCCTTCTTTCACACATTAGTCTGCTTTTTGTTTCCTTTTGTGTGCAGATGCTGTGGATGTGCTGTATTTCCAGCACACACTCTGGGAAATGTGACTAGTGCAGCAAGCTCTTGGTTTCTCTAGTCACTAGTATCAGATCAATGCACTTGAAAGACAAAATGTTGTTAGCTACCTTAGGGAGAGTCCCTATGAAGAATGCTTTGGAAGTAAATGCATCTACTTATTCAGTTTCTGCTTTCCCTAGATGGGTAAGAAGGAAACTTGGGCCATAGCTAACCAAACTCAGGAGTGAGCAGAGATCTACAAAGTCTCTGGGAGCAAAACTGGGAGCGGGAGCCATTAACAAGACAAAAAGGTGCAGACCTTTTTCTACGTTAGTTCAGCCTCTGAGAGTGCCTTCCAGTGATGCAGTGTGACTGGCTGTCCTGGTTACCTCTCCTGTTCATACAGTTCTCTGCATGGGCCAAATTCCTGGCGAAGCTCAGAGCTCCAGCTCTACAGATCAAGTTTTAAGCTAGTGGATTTTCAGCACATTAAAGCACTTTAGGGGTCTCAAGGAAGTTAGGTACCCCTGTACATAACACAGTGCTTTGCAGCTCCTTAGGCAGGGCTGCTCTGTGCCACCAGCTCCAGTGAAGATAGTTCTCAATGTACAGCTCTGCTCGTGGGCAGGGTATATAACCCCTGGACAGGCACTTTGCTTGTAAATTATCAGACAGGATCTCCGAGTGAGATCTCTGCTCTTAGCATTATTTTTTCCTGCTCCCCCCTGTTATTTTGCACCAGGAGGCCTTGCTAATGCTGTTCAGGAGTAGGATTCCTGACACAGCTGTAATATAATTTTGCATGTGTTAATTTCATTTCTTGGCTTTGCTTAATATCAGTTATTATTCTGCTGAGATCATAACTAGGCACAGTGAAGCTGGTTCAGAAAAAATAGACCGGCCCATGCCTTTCATTTCCCCTCTCCTCCCAGCTGCTGTGACCTTTGCCCATTATTAGAACCAAAATGGAAATAAGCCTTTTCTTTCTGATGTTCTGAAATATTCGGCTGAGTCAAATTTATGAAATGAGGGAACTGATTCAGACAGCCACAAGCTATTGTTTCAGTTCCACCTTAAAGCAGCTCCAGCTCTCATCAGCTCTTTTCTTTTCTGCTTTTAAAATACAGTTGGTTTTAGGTCAGGCCAACACAGGCTGCAGGCTGTGGAGAAGCCTCCGTCCAACGCTGTGTTGAGGCCCTGGATCTCCCTGCTTCCACCAAAAGCCAACAAGGGTGGCTGGTTCCTGAGGCACAGGAGGGTTCTGATGCACAGAGGGAGATCACTGCATGGTTTTATTGCTCACAGAGAAGTCAGTGTTTGGTTATCCCTCCTCTAGAGAAGACGATCTGCTCTAGGACAGGCGCTGCACAGTCATGCAGGCTGTAGCAGGCCTAATTGCAGCCACCGTCATGACAAACCCTGCTTGGACAGCAATGCAAGCCGCAGAATTCTTGCGTGACAACTAATTGCATCCGTGTAAGCACTGTTTTCCAGTCTTGCCATGTTTCTGCACCACAGGTTTGTACTGGAACAGTGACTTTGGCACAGCTACACCCCTGCAAAGTTGTCCAGAGCAAGCCAAGCCCCCAAGAAAAAGGCTATTATGAGGTCTCTGAGGCACTCCGTGTCTTCTTCATTTATTCTTAATCCTGATTCAGATCCATATTTCTGTTGAAAACAAAAATAAAGCAGCTGAACAAGTAGCTGAGAATGCTCTTTAAAGTCTTCATCAAAGGTGATTCAAGATATTTTCCAACCCTGCATTCTTTACCATAAATACACCACCCAGTTTCCAGGGGCCTTTGGGGTAAAAAGACTGGTGTTATAAGGAAGCATCTTCACTGCCAAAATCTGACATTTGAGGCGCTCCTACTTGCAAAATAACTCAGGCACCTGTTGTTTGTTTTGGCAATTCTGAAATCACAGCGTTCCCATAGACTATACACAACACGCACTGTCTCTGGGAGAGCGCTCGCTCACACTACTAAAAGAGATCATGTTATTTAAATAAAAAGTCCTCAAGGTTCCGGAGTGGTTTAGCAAAGATTGCACAGAAACATTACTTTGCAACTGACAGATAGCCGAGATGCAGGCCCAAAGCCCAAGAAAGTTGTCTGTTCTTGCTTTTATTGGAAGAGGAAGGTGTTAGCCATGACCATGGCTAAACACAGCTGCTATGAACACAAGTATTTCTTGACAAGGAAAGATGGGATTTTCTTTCAGAGCACTTCTTGCTAAGTTCCATGGAAAACTCCCAAGTAACATGTAACCTACCTGTCCCCTTGGTATGACACCCCTCCATGGCCATGCTCGGAAGGGGATGGGAGCTGCACCCACACAACCTGCTGGGAAAACAGATAAAACCTAGCTGATCTGCTAAAACTATGCTTTAAAACAGCTAATGGCTAGTGCTGATACATATGTAGGCAGGCTCCAAGATATACTGGTATAGAAACCTGGGTTAATGCTGAGCATGGGAACACTCAGCACCACACCAGGAAGAACAGAACAATTACTGAAACATTTTTTTTATATATACTTTTATAGAAAAACAGCTAAGCCATGGATTTTAACGATCACGTTGTGTATGAAATAACAACCTGCTATTTTAATACCAGTTTCTTGCCTGAAACGTGTTTGTTTTGCATAGCTTTTACTTAAAATATTTTTTTCCAGACACCAAAGACAGTTGTGATTATTCACCATAATCTTCCGCATTTATCCATATCTTTCTCACAGTAGTTAACATATGTAAGTCGGCCAGGCTTAGCAAATCTTGCCCTTTTCTACATTATTGATCTGACATTTCCTCTGGAGTATTTCATCTGAGAATTAAATTAACGCTGTACCTATGGACATTACCTAGTTAAAACAGAACAGCTGGGTAGACTGGAAACCCTTTGTTTAGTCAATCACAATCTTCCATTTATTAATTCATGAAATCTTCTTGTTATTTTTTAAACGTGAAAGATGTTATTAGGAATCCTAATGAAAACTACCAGACTCATTATGGCCAGGAGTCTCCAGCTAACCCAGAAGGACCAACTTCCATTCCACAGGGTCATTGCTTTGCAATTCACAGATAATAACAACACGTTTGCTTTTTTTCAGATATGTTCTCAGGAGAAAATATGCCTCGACACTATGTTGTAACCACATATACCAGCACACTGCTAATTTTGGGACATCTCTGCAGGTCCCCTAGAGTTGCTCTGTGTTAGCTAAGGCAGAGAGAAGGAAGCTCAGGTGTGAAAGGCATTTTGTTAGCAATTTCCTTCAGTTTCTGTGTTTGCTTTTTCAAGCTTAAACTATCAGGTTATTTCCATTGATAAATATTCATTTTCCCTTTTGCTTTTATGTCACGGAAGCACCATGGAAGGATCAGTAGGAAAAACAAATGACTTGGAAGAGAATGGACTGTCAGGCCTGAGGAAGAGGTGGTCTCAGCATAGATTCAGCTGCCTTCCTGGATTTATAGGGCTTTCTTTGGTATTTAATAAAGATTGCTGCTCTGACTATAAAGAGAAACATCTGCTGCTTTGTAAGTGTCTGGCCTGCTTTAATAGACTTTGTTTTTGTTTCTTAAAAGAACAGTTTGGTTTGATTAAGACTCAAGCAAGTCTTGCATACTGCGCACATCCTCAGCTTGTTGAAATCTTACCTGGAACCTTTAAAAAGGAAAAAAAAAAAATCACACAATAACCCTCAAAAACTAAGCCCCTCTCCACTGCATTAGATGGAAGTCTGGAGGACATGTGAAGGCCCAAAGACTTCAAAGAAGCATTTCCACCAACTAAGACTGTATCAAAAGACCTTACATTGCCACAGAAGAGGCCTTCAGATGGGGTCTGTGCAGTCTGCTGTACACAGATCTGCGCTCAAGCACAGCTTTGCTGTTGCTTCTGAGTCAGAGCGTCCTGGCTGGTATGCACACAAGCCCCAAATGGGCTAAAGTGGGATAAGAAAGATAGATTTTGACTTTGGTTGATATTTTACCTATCTGAATATGCTTCTAGAAAACTTGGAGACATTATGAGAAACCGAGTATGCCTTAACCCTCACAAAATTGTGTCTTTAGACTGGACCAAAATGAGTTTCCAGCTTACTTAGTATATCCTGAGGAAAAACAGTAACTATAAAGGAAACAAAAGGAAATAAAATCTAAGCTGATACTTTTAAGCGTCTACAAAGCTCTGCAAAGAAACCAGGGCAGACCTGTTGGCTTCTAGCCCCTGATTATACTGAAAATATCCATAGGTACATAAAAATCCTTGTGACATATGTATTGCTGCAGGTTATCCCTCCACAGAATATCTACAAAGGGATTTTCAGTGTCAGATTTCTTTTTTTTTTTCCTCCTTTAAACTCTTCTACTTTCCATTTACAAAAGAAAAGCGGCAATAGAAGCAGCTGATAAGTGTTAGTGATGGTAAAAGCACCATGCTCGGCAAAGTCACACAGAGTTCAGGCTTCTGTAAGAACTGCTTCTGTAAGAAGTGCTTCAGCAGGGCACACAAAACCCTGCAGGGACCAGGCATGGGGACTGGCTGATGTCGGTCTGTGCTCAGTGCCGGTGCTCAGGCCCAGCTCGTGCCAGGGGAATCAGCCACGGTGCCCGGATCGAGCGCACAAAGCGAGTGTTTGCGGGCTCGGAGCCAGAGTGAGACAGTCCCACCACCAAAACCTCACGGTCCAAAGAGCCGTGCACAGGAAGAAAACAGCGGGTATCTCTTCCTCCATCTTAGAGATAGGGCAATAATGTGCTCGACTCCCTCACACAGCTTGCCTCGCTGATGCAGTTCAGGAATAATCTGCCCTGCTTCTGCTATCAAATAGTAGTAATAATAAAGAAAATCCTTGCCTTTACTCACCCAAAGCTCCCAGTTGTGTCAAACCATGTGGTACATTTTGTAATGTGGACAAAATATGCACTAGGGATTAGGCTGGGACCACTAAACTCCTTTCACTCGCAAGATAAGAGATACTTAAACCTCAGGTCTCCAGAGGTATGAGGCTAATGCATTTCCCGCGCTGCCTAGCAACATCCCTCCTCCTTCCCGCTGCGCTCCCTGCTCCCGACCAGACCCACCGCCTGCCAAGTCACCGTCCCCGCCACCAAGGGCGCTGCTCAGGGCAGCACCCGCTCCCGGGCCCTATGTTTATCACTTCACCTGAGGACCGCGCTGGATTAACGTGGACATTTAATTTGTTCCTGCCCTGTAGCTTAGTTGATGTGATTGTGTCGCAGGACCCGTAGAGAACACACAAGGTACCAGACAAACCTGCAGAATGTCGTGAAATCCAGCCACAATCCACTGCTGGCGAAGGGGAAATCAATCCAGGTCAGCTTCTTCAGGGACAGCTTATTAAGCCAAGACAGGAGAGCTGCTGGAGCAAATAACTGAGGAATAATATGATAAAAGACAATATTAGTGATAGCTGCCTTTACAGATTGGCCTTTGAATGAGATTTGCTCAGTGTGCTACATGTGTCCCACTTGTTGTCATCTTCCTGCTACAAACAGATTTGCTGAAGATTTGAGCTCTAATCTGTGCAATGTAACATTATCTACAACATTTGTATTTGTATTCTGATCTTCTGTGGTTAGATGTAGACTTAGGCTCCCCAGGGGGATTCCACAACACGCTTTGATTGTGTCTGCTCCGTATACCTGCAAACTAGCTTTTACACACAGAGAGGGCTTTGTTCTTCTTTTTAAATCAATAAAAGGCAACTGATGTTTGGTGCCTGACCCAGATGCCTCACCCAGCATTTCAAGGGGCAGCACAGCGAGGACACTGACTGATTTGGCCAAAGCATTTCATGCCAGGAGCCCAAAGGCTGAAGCGCACAGGGTCTCTGCTCGCCCCGGTACACGCTGGTGAAGGGTCCGTCCTGCAGCCGTCCCCTGTGCACGGCCGCGCTGGCACCGCTCCACGTGAGCGCTGCGGAGCTGCGCCCCGTGACCTGGCACGCAGCTCTTACTCACATGAGCAGACTTCATGATCACACCGTAATTCACACACGATTAGAGAGACAGACAGTCAAATTGTGCTGAGCACAGAGCAGATTTGCCGCTGATGTAAATCGGTGAGGCTCCAAAGCTGATTCATGCACCAGTGAGGGATAAGGCCTGACATGAGGCATCTATGAATCACTTTCTACAGAAAAGGCAGAAAGCCAAGTGCAGACCCTAAACCACTATCAATTAATGTTTGTTTTTGTTTTGTTTTAACATGCTCAAGGTGAAATTGTCAATGTCAGAACTGTGATCCTGAAACGGAAGAGCACCTGCTACTCCTGTGGTCACAATCTCCCTTTATCTTGGGCTTCTGACTCCTTAATCTGTTGTGGAATGTCATTTAATTAAGCATTTTCAGGGTTCACTCTAGGCCGTGGGATTATGCTGTAAAGCAGGCAACGTTGGCCTGAAGTTGCGATAATTAAGGCCGCGAAGGACAGCTTGGCACATTGTCTAATCAGGGAGCCAACATAAATATGCCAGAGCTGGTACTAAATATTTCCATGGTAGAAGCATCCAGCAGATGTACTAGATTGGGTTTCCCCTCAGCACTCAAGGAGGGCAATCCAAAATGTGCATTTCTTAAAAAAAAAAAAAAAAAAGAAAAGAAAAAAAATTAGAGACACTCTAGACATTACAGCACCTGCCTGGGTTTAACACCTTTTAATACATAATTACTGAATGCCAGAAGTGGGAACGCCAGCCCCTGTGCCGCACTGTGGTGTTCTGCCCAGCTCCAGACCACAGCTCAACCCCAAGACTTCGGAGCAGCTCCCCGGGGCCCAGCCTCTCCAGTGGGACCGGGTGCAGTTGTGCTGACCCAAGGGAGCTGCTGTGACTGCACTAGAGCAGCTGCTTGCGGGCTGCCACCAGGGACAGCTGTGCCCGTCCCCACGCGCTCGGCGGGAGCTGACCCTCAAGCCTGCTCAGCTGAAGCCAAGCACGGGCCAGGTCTCCAGCTGGTTGGGCCCTGGCCTATTTCCACCAGCCTCACAAAGCAATTGCTTCCTTTCAGCACAAGGCACAATGGGGAGAACGGCAGCAGGCAGCTGGGTCTCCAACCACGAAATTTGTATTAGGGCAATACAGAGAAAGCAAAAGAAGAAGCGGCCTCCCAGGGTCCATGGGTATTCACTTAGCGTGTGCCCCTGTGCAATCCCATATTGCCCACCGATATCTCTAGCAGTTAAGAGTGCACTAACAGTTCACGTAAAGTAATACAACCTCTTCTTCCTACGCTGCTGGCTCACAGGCACTCCTGTCTCTAATTCTTACCTTTAGCTTTGGCTGAATTTCCCATGCCAGTCCCTGATTGCATCTTCTAGCTGTTCTTTATTCCTTTTCCCACCACGGCTCTGTGCTCCAGACCATCAACTGTGTAAATTCAGACAAATGCCTGTGGGGGAAGGAAAAAAAAAATAAAAGGGAAAAAAAAAAAGCAGCACATGAGATGACTGCCCAGCTGGCAGATTTCCCTGTTGGTGATACCCGGTGCCAAGCACACCAGCTGTGCCCTCAGCAGACTCCACAGCTACACTCAGGTAGCAGGAGTCAAGGACAACTAACATCTTCTGGGAATATCTTCCACTCAGACCAAGCCACCAACCTGAAGGGTCGACCTATTTGCGATGAGGATACAAATCCTGGCCACCATCTAGACTGTCATCTGACTCCTGCTTCTACAACTGATCCCACTTTGAAAGAGGCTAAGCAGAGGGGGATAGGGGCAGTCAGTGATTTGGAAAGCCACAGCTCAGGCCCCTACAACTACAGTCCCCATCTTAGGAGGTTTAGAGTTGACTTCCCTGACTGGGCGACCATTCCCTCCTGGAGGCTTACACACAGGTAAAGCTTTCAAGGATTTGCTTGTACTGCCTGCCCCTCCCATGGGATGGGAGTTTACACAACAGGATTTTTCTCTTATCAGCAGTATCATCTGCTTTTCCAGTTTGCTTGGACTTCTTATATATTAGCAAAGGTTTGTTTTATTGTTCAACACATTAAAAACAGTTTGGATGGTTGGAGCCAACTCTGCTACCTGTCTGACCTTCATATTATGGTTATATTTTGAATACTTACAGAAATGTCTTTCAAAAATTAACACTGTGTGACATGACAGTTCTGCTTTCAGACTTTTATTGTTGCTACACAAACTTTTGTAACTGGCAATGCTCCAATCAACTGGATTCAGAGCAGTACAAAAGAAAAGGAGAAAAGATACAGTCAAGTCAACCATCATGAATAAAAAGGTACAACAGAGGGTTATTAAAAAAAAAAAGAGATACAAGTCAGAAAGAGCTGTATTTTCAAGACTTAATTTTAGGCAATATTCTTTCCTGCTTTTTTATGGAACAGGGAGAAAGTAGAGTTCCCTGATTGTACAACACCTTGCAGAAACATGTCTTTGGTGACCACAGATGGAACTCAAATGAATATTTGTAAGATCCAAGGTCACTCTCCTTTTATGTGCACCTGAGCAAAATGCAAAACAGACTTGAAATAAGAAATATTCTTCCTTCATTTTTTTCTGCTGAGCAGGCCACGGAGCCAAGATGCAGTACTGAGAAAACAGTACTGCTTCCCCCAGCGCCTTCTCATTAGAAGATCTCATGAAACATGCTTAGTGTCATATCCATTTAGTGTCAGGTGACAGACATTTTCTTCTGTAACATTCCCTTTAACAGTAGTATTATTACTTTTACTTGAGCACTTTGATTTAAGCCACAGGAGATGTCACAAATTAGTGTTTACAAAACTTAACACGAGGGGGCTGTCAGTACTTGCTTCAAGACAGGATTTAGACGGGCGAGACCCCTTTGTGGAGGTAGCAGACTAATTACATGAACACAGTACAGAAGAATCCCAGACCTAAGTGCCACCTTGAGTTGAAGGGAAATTAATGATGCTCAGACTACAGCTCAGAGGGACAGTGAATTCAATTCTTTTTTCTTCGCCTTTTTACACATAATACAAAAAGAGATTTAAAAAACAGAATGGAAGAGACTTCAGCTTGCTAAGTGTGAGACCTTGCAGACAGCAGCCTGCATTCTCACATCACCTGTTACATTCATTAACACCCTTAAACAGTATGTACCTCCAAGCTAGCCTTACTCATCAGATGGTACGGGAGTTACTTAGTGGAACATTCAAGATAACCGATTCCAAGAGGCTTCTACTAAACACATTTCCTTCTAGGAGAAAATGCTCATTTTCTTCTATGATGCAAAATTTCACCTGTATTACCTATCAGTTGGAGACTGTTCCCTACTGATTACCAGTCCAGATGAAAAAAAATTATTTTGCATTTGGGAATATTTAAAGAAATATTGAATTGCTATGGTTAATAAACAGACAAGAGAAATGCAATATTTCATAAATGTGGTATTCAAAATCCTTCAATCAAGGTAGAAATACCAAAAACATTAATGTTAAGAGAACATAAAGTATTCTCTAGAAATAGGACTGTAAGAGGCTCTCCAACAAAGCAAGGTTTTCCCATATTCATCACTAATGATCAAAAACATATCACTTTAGTCTTAATGGCAGCTGGTATCAAGCACGAGAAGTTTCATACAAATGCAAACTTCTTTTTGATTAGAACCCCAACTCAGAGTCGCCAGTGTGTAGTCCCCATCAGAAATCTCCTCTTCAGCCTTTCATCACGATTCATTGCTCCATTCAGTGCAAATCATAAGCTATAAAATTGCATTATCAGTACAGTTCTTTTTAATCAATTCAAGGTACTGATGTTTAAATATCTCCTGCACTAGAAAGCAATTGCTGTTTAGACCCCCCTTCTTTTTTGAGAAATCATTATAACATTCTTATAATTACTTATCTTTCAGAGGAAGATAAAACAGACACAGCTGCTGTTTCAAAGGACATTTTGTACATGTAGTTTGAACAGTCACATCTGAAGTACAGCAGAGATTTTCTCTAATTCAGGAAACTATTTATTGCTGACTGTGTTGTGTGATAGCTCTGTGGCCTCAGTTACACTCCCAGCAGAGGTATTTATACATTGTGATTTGCCTAAGGACTTCTTCCTCTGCTGGGCCCCAGTTCAGCAAAACACTGAAATAAATCAGGATCGTTCTTAGTGAGTTACCAGAGACGACTGGAGGTTTCTATCCAGGCTTTGAGGATCTGCTTTTCCCTAGAGTGTTTTTCCCTATATTGCACATGGGGCATCTGTTATCCGCCCCCTCTGCTTGGTGCAGCACCAGCTTTGCTTCCACGTTTGCCCCATGAGCTGCCTCGCTAAGAGGAAACCTCAGGAAAACGGCACTAGGGTAGATAAGGTCACATAATACTGCTGGGGTCAACAGCAATCTCTATCTATCTAGACTTTAAAGAGCAAGTGTGACCTCTCCTTGAAGGCCTGGAAATTGAATATCTCCCTTCAATGTCCTTAAGGAAAGTCAGTGCTTCCCTCTGCCTATAAAAAGGAGATGAGTTTCCCCAGCTGACAAAGCAGCAGGTTTGCAGCCCATTATTTCCTGGGTGCCTGGTCCCCATGCTGCCTCCCAGGCCCAGTGCAAGGAAAGGGATGGTCCTCCAGGGACTGAGAGCCCCTCATGCAGCAACTCGCCAGGGAAGCTTCCCAGTGGATGCTCCCTCTGCCTCTTCCCTGCGGAGCTTCCCTGGCAAGATGCCTCATCTCCGCCATCTGATGTAGTGACTGAGCTGGTGGATTCCTTCAGAGGCTCTAACTGCAATTCATATTTTAACTGGTGACTGGAAAACCCAGAAGCCCTACAGGAGACAAGACCACTTTGCAAGAAATTCATTGCCCCTTAGTTAGTCATGACTTAAAATACAGACCTTGCACTCCATGGATTATGCTCCTTAAAGCAAGACATAGACTTTGCCTTTGAGACCAAATATATTTTTACATATACTTTCCTGCAAGCAGAAACAGAGCTAAGCATCTAGGCAAAACAGTGAGTTTGGGAGCAGTGATCATCCAGTTTCATTGTCCACTATGCTGAATTAATTACTGTGAAAAACTAGAGATATCTCACAGGAAAATGAACCTCTTGAAACTACAATTGCTAGTAATAGAGAACCCACCAGTGCCCATGTTGTTTCAATGGTTAATTATCTTCACTTTTTAAAATGCGTACCCTTTTTCCCCTGACCGAAATCTATGCCAACAAATTAGTCAAGCTAATCAGTGCACTGACTCACTAGCTAACATCTAAGAACAAGAGAAAGAGATGAGATAAAATGCATGGGTAATAGTAGTTCTAGAAAGCTACAGATAAAAAAAAATACCCTGAAAACTAGGTTAAATTACAAGGAAGATAAAGCACATCTGAAACCAGGAGGATATGAATCAATAATTTACATTTCCACAACTGTTACTCAGACATTTACAAGAGCTTTCAAGCCTCTCCTCCCCTGCCCCTCTCCCAAACGCAGCCCTCACGGCCATCCCCAGCAATTTCCGCAGAGCTGGAGCCGCTGCTCCAACTGCTTGGAATTTTGCCACATGGAGAGATAGCAAACAAATGGAAAGAAAGAGAAAAAGAGGGGGGATGAGGGGTTCCATATCTCATCTCTGATTGCAGTTTTTCCCCCTAACACAGCGTACTGATTTCCCACCACTCGTAATTTAAATAAACTCCTAATGCAATTCCACTGCTAAACACTGTACTTAATAACACAAAGGCTCCCTGATGCCGTTAACACAGCTGGACTGCCAACTCTGAAATGTCAGCTTTCCTCCCCGCACTGCACAAGCTCTACTGTTAATTTTGACATCTGGTTTTCAGTGAGATGTATTTCTTACAGAGCAAATGCACACTGACAAATCTGAGGCCCTCTGTGTATTTTGGTAAATTGCAATCCATTATGAATATATATCTTCCTATAATGAAATGTTAGCTTTGCAGTTGTAGTGCAAGCTGTCCAAGTATCTGGTGGGAACATTTAATAACAATAATATTTTGCTGCAGTAACACAGCTACCTCACATAGGTATTCCTGATACCTACTCCTGGATGAATTTTTCCCCTGATATATTAGCTGTTTAATTGCACGCAGGTGAATGGAAAACTAGGTGATATTAAGATAAAGAACTGCCCTGGCAGCTTGGAGCCTCTTTGCAAAGGAAGTAAAATATGGATATCTGCACAGCAGCTCCCATGGGGATCTTGCTGACAGCAAACATCATGGATCATGACCATCCTGGGAGGCCGCGGAGCTCGGTTACACGTTCGGATGTGAGCAGGGTGAGGAGCCGAGGGCCCAGCCACGTCCGCCAAGGAACCAGGGGCTGTGATGGGTGCACGGGGCATATCCCTCCCGAGGGGAAGCGAGCAGAGTTGCGAGAAGGCATTCCCTGCAGCTGCTCTGCCGTGCTGCAAAGACAAGAAAAAGCCTCACTCCTAAATTATAAGATTTTATAAGTTGAAAATATTCTGAACACACTAAGTTAGTAGATCCCAGTGCAAAGGATTTGATCCATCCTAGAGGGAATTTACTGAGCATGCAGAATGTGTTCGAGACATGGATGCCACAGAATCACTGCACACACGATGCAGCATTAGCAGGCCTGGGAACCCAGCGTGTCTCAGGATTGTGCCTTCAAATGCAGCTTCCAGGCAGTTCTGCAGCAGGAGCTGGAGCAGTGCTTGCAGCAAGCAGGCTGAATGCTCCGGGCTGCATTTGTGCCTGGCCTAAACCGAGATCCACTCATATGAGCGGCTCAGCTGGACGTGCGGCCGGCTGGCACTGCACACGTGTTGCAGTAAATCATTCCCTGTCAGCAGGACACTCTTCCCAAGGCCTTCATGGCAGTCTGGTGGCACATTCCCTCCCTCCTGCTCTTTCAGTGGGGCCGACTGTTCTGCTGATCTAGATGAGTATCTGGTGACAGGAATGATTAGCAATGCTTTGTCTTACAAGATCACGTTGCTAAAGCCTGAGTCTCCAGAAAACAGCAAGTCAGCACAGAGCTGCCCTCCCTCCCCGGCTGGAAATACTGCTCAGCGCTGGCCCAGGAGCATCACCTCAGCCAAGAACCCCTGAAAGCACCAGGGCCAGAGGGCTGGAGGCAGCATCTGGCCTCTGCCTAGAGCCAGACCACGTGCAGGGGTTAATCCAGAATAGTAGGTTGATGTGGTGCCCTTCAAACCCAGATGAGAGATGACTTAAACATAAATAAAGATCTGTATTGTGCACAGACCCGGATATTGGCGGTATTTAAAAACCTATGCTCACGAAGTGACGGTCTCGGACTCACACGCTCACTAGGGGAGCCACCGGTTCTTTGAATTCAAGGGGCTGCACTTGAAGCCCAGCAGGTTCAGACACTTTTGCTAAGTCCACAGCAGAGCCCCAGGGATGCAGGTGCCAACACCTGACAACATGATCTGCCTCAAAGTATGGGGTGCTACCTAGCCTGTATTGAGGCTTCAGACACGTAAAACTAGAGGACATTGCGGCCCGGCTATATCATCCCCATACGGGTTCCTTGTCCAGCCACTGGAATAGTTTTGATCCTAGTTAGAAATCAGTTCATTACTCTTAAATTCATTATTACACTATTTGTTTATATAGTGTTTAAGCTAAAGGCCACTTCATTAGAGAGATCGAAGACCCACCATAGAAAGACTCAACCAGCTGGAAGCTCCAGATTGGGCTCCTCGTGAGCAGAGAATAAGTATCTTTGAGCCTGACGTGACCCAGGGTTTACTGCTTCTCTCAGCAGAAGCACTAGCTCCCGCTCAGCCATGACAATATTTGTCAAGCGTAATGCTCATTAGTCAGCTGTGTGGCCAGGCTAGCAGTGCATAAACACTCTGAAAGATCAGGTAGGAACCAAAGGTCTGTTCTTTGTGGTCAATTATAGCCATCAACATTAACGATGCCACCATGGAGAGCTATACAGCGAGGAGAGAGAAGTGCTTTTCCAAGGTTAGTCTTGATGACGTACCTGGGCTACATGGAGAAGGCAATGGAAATGTAGTGTGCACCTCCAGCCTTCATCTAACCCTCTCAGGGATTATTTCAAGAATAGTCTAGTGGAGGTTTTTTTCTTCTAAATATCTGAATAAAGAGACGAGCTTTTCTAACCTCAAGTGCATTCTCATGTATACTTCAGAATTCACATTGTTGATGATACTTAAACTTGATGTTTAATCAAAAAGAGAGAAAAGGCAGCACAAGGGCTGATGAAACTTTCACATCTCTGCCTTCTCTTTCCCTCTCTGAATATTCTTCTCCAATGCTTAGGACTTCCCAGCAAAGCTGCATTTTTTTTGCTCTTTTAAGCAGGACTGTTACAACCCCATCTAAAGTTTAGAACAAGTTTAATGCTTTACTGAGGTAGGATTGTTTGTTCAGACTTACCCTTTGTCCAACTAATGACAAGTGATTTCAGTTTAATTAACATTCATCATCTTTGACAGTCCAGTGCAATAGGACACTGATATCAAGGTCCTGGCCACATTCATTTAACTGCATTTTGCTGCAAAACAGCACCCTATATGTTTATAGAACTGTCCATGAAGCAGACTGCACAGCAAAAAGTAGCATTCAATATTTGATGCATTCTCTTACACAGACTTTGGGTTTCTTTTTTAAGTGAAGTGTACCTCAGTCAGTAGTTCATACTCTCAGCATCCATGAAATCCTGCAATCCCTTTATGCCTGCTTTGTAGAACTGTTGTTTGCCTGGTAGTCTAAAGCCTTTTATTTTTCTCTTTTTCTTTCCAGCATGTGCTCTTGTATTTACCAGGGCACTTGCAGTATTATTTAGGTTGCTGCCTGCAATATTTTCAAGCTACTAAAAGACAGTTTCTTAGACATTTTCATAATGTTTTGAAATGCTGATTAGGATTTAGCATTAAAATTAATGGCAACTAGCTGTGGTCTTTCAGATGTGAAAGACTGCATTTTTTTTTTTCTGAGGGGGGGCTGCAGAGAATGAAGATATAAATAGCCAGTCTTGCTTTTCTCCAGGCAGGATCTTTTTAATCATGTAAAATAGATTTTAAAGATTAAAGACTCTAAGCTCTGTTCTGCCTTTGCTCATGTCTCCTATCACCATTTTTTTGTATGTAATTTGAATGAAAAAGGACACACAGGGTGCTTTCATTTGCATTACCCCAGACTGGAATTTCCCCTTAAAGAACACAGCCCTTGCCTCCTCTGTGGAATACAGAAAGCCACACACCTGGGTTAAACAACACAATACAGGGAAGAAGGGGGGAAAAAAGAAAAAAAAATAAAAATAAATAAATAAATAAATAAATAAATAAAACAGGTCCAAAGCATCTGCTTGCTTCTTGAACCTGGAACCTTGTTTTCTGAGATTAAGTTTAGAGCTGTATTGTCTAAGCTGAGAAGAGAGACAGAAGTAGTACTGGTATAGCAGCTATATATGCATATGTATAAACTGCAATTCTGTTTTTCATCTGGGCACCACCATACTGCACATGGAAGAACTGCACTAATTGGAAAGGGAGCATCAACACTCCTCTGAGATCTCTAGGGCCTCGTTCAGATGTTTGGTGATGCTCGTGGGAGTTCTGCGAGAATTGCAGAAGGTGGAGAACAGAGATTAAAGGCCCAGCTTTATAGAGAAAGGATGAAACAAAGTTTTCCTATAGGACCAATGTAGTAGGAGAAAAGCCAGCAGAAGTGGTGAGACAACAAAGTATGTCAAAGACTTGAAAAAAAAAGAAATCTTGGGCAAAATAAGATACTCATAACCATCTACAATTGGTCCTCTGCTTGAGGATGGAAGCATCTGTCACTTGCATGATAACCCTGTTTAGACAAATCACTTCCTCTTGCAGAGGCAGATGACACAATCTGAGTCACATCTTAGCACAGGTCTTTAGGTTTTTTTTTTTTTTTTTCTCTAATGCATCAAACCACAAGGAGACTCCTGTTACACATTGGCAAAAGGATCATTTCTCCACCTCATGCTCTTTCAACTCTGCTATAGTCCCAGCTGGTTTCCAGTGTTTCTCCTTTCAGGACAAAGTTCCTACTCATGCCCCAGTAATTTTTTGTGGAACAGAGCCTTCCCACAAAGTGAGAGAGTGCACTAGATATTATTTGTACCTCTTTTTTAAAATACTTCTCAGAGTACAGGAAATTTGTGTAAGTCTTGTTAAATGAGTTTTCTAAATAGCCAGACTACTCCAATTCAATTCCATATGTTAATGTATCAGTAACCCCTTCAGCAGAGCACTGATGCCTTCCTTACAGAAGGAACCAACAAAAGTCACAAGCTGTGAACAAGGCTTCTTTCTACTAACTACCCTCTCATGTCGCTTAGAGAACAACAAGAAAAAAAAACAGACAGGACATTGTTTAACTCTATATCACAGGATATATAATGCTAAGTCTTTCTAATAAGATTTTGAATTCAACTTGGAATCTTCCTGGCCAAGACTGAGATTTCTGGGGTCTGGAGTTCCAAGGGTTGGGTGAGTAGAGACCTGCATCCTACTCTGCAGCACCAGTGACCTATGTAAAGATATAGAGAAATAAGTAAAAAAATAAACCAGCAGCATTTGGATGCAAGAAACTATGTTAGCTCCAGCAGTGACCTTTCAGGGACAGAATGGATACAAGGAGAAAAAATGCACACAACTCTATTACAAATAAATAAAACATATCTGTAATTGCAGTGAAAGCCTTTGCCTCTGCAGGCCTGGAAATGAAAGTTCACAGGACACATATAGGACTGGAAGCAGCAGCCCAAACCTCCCCATGCACCTCCACCAGCGCAACCAGGGAGAAGGGCAGGTCACTCCCCCTCTCTCTGCCGGCTTTTGCCTCTCAGCTGAAAATGCCCACCAGGGTTTTCAATTAATTCCAGGTGGTTTCATACCGCAGGCACTGATTCACTTGGAGCTGAACCAAACCCGCTCCCCTTGCTGCACTGATAGCATGCACGCACTCTGCTCCCTCACACGCTGCAGATCTGTTTCAAGGTCCTGACCCTAGTTTTTAAAGCCCTTAATAGGCTAGGGCCTAATGAACCCTGGAGACGGCTTCTTACTCCGCAATCCAAAGCAACAGCTGGGATTGCTCCGGGTGAGCAGCGCTGACAGGGCCCAGAGCAAAACCCTCCTCGCTTTCCACATCCCAGACGCCTCTTACCAAAGTCTCTACCCGGTCTTTTAGCAACACGTAGAGCTCCTCAGATCCTCGTCTACCGCCCTGTTGCAGCCTTCTTAACTGCTGCTGCACAAGGTTCATTGAAAACCATGTCCCTCAGAGTACAGAGAGGCTGTTTATTAAGTTGTATGAAAATAGGGCTGGGAGAGAATGGGAGAGTTCAGTAGCTGATCCCTGTTTGGCAACAGCAAGGGGAACACAGGCATCAGAGCCCTGGCCCTGCACTTAGGGACAGCTGGTCCACTTGTGGTCCGTGAGCAACGTAGCCCAAGTTGTCACAGCAGGAGAACTCTCCTTTTCCAGTAAGTTTGGGGTGAGGCCCTGGCAGATGCAAGCAGGAGAGCAAAGGCAGCCCTGCTTGCAGGGCATCTTTGTGCTTAGAAGCAGCACAACATGCAGATTAAAGAAGGAATTTCCCATTGTTGCTGTAATAATTATCTTCAATTTCCTCATCAACCTCTGCTCAGCATGCAGCCCATGCCTTTCTACCAAACAACTGTGAATCAAAATACAAAATCAGTCTGCATCCTAACAGCGGTTTGAAAACTTAGCTCAATCTTTCCATCCTCATTGCTGCACTCTTTTATACTTTAATATCAACTTTAAAATGGATTAGAGGCTGATGAGATGGAATAAAGAGAAATTATTACTTCTAGTGCACTAACACCAGTCGTTCCATAGCCTTCCTTCCCACCACTTGAACTGTCCCTCTGACAGCAGTGTTCAGCACCTGCCCAGTCAGTTTACTGAGCAAGGACTTGGGTTTTCCAATAAGCCACTAAGGGCAGCACATGTTGAAGCACTTGTCTTCCAAACTCATCCCTCTGTTCCCACCCTCCGATCCCCTGCTAGTCACATTCAGTCCTTTCAGACTGCACGTCCATCTGCTTTTATACCCTGCCATGTTTTGTAAGTACAGGTTCCTTCAAAAGAATAAGCAGTATTTACTGCAGCCACACCTATACTGGAAATGCCTGTGCAATGATCCGCAGTTCATGTTCACAAAGAAAACAGACGCTGTAAAGAAATAAGCATCCATTCACTTTGAACTTTGATATCTGGTCCTTTTCTGCAGTAGGGACCTGATTCTTTGAAGCAGTAGAGCTGCCATAGCCCCTGAGGGACTTGAGTTTCTTCTCACACATGCAAATATAAATCAGGAGCCGCTCTACTGAAGCCAAATGAATTACGCAGGTGTAACCTCAGTGTGACAGACAGGGCTCATGGATGTCAACAGAGACTGGAGCAGGTGCCCTTTCATTTTTCACATGGTGATTTTTCATTTTCAGCCACTTGGTTTTGCACAGCTACAATAACACATATAAAGCTGTGATGCAATAGGATCGGATGGTTGATATTTAGGAGAAATCACACGCTTAAATCAATGCACACTGCAGGTATTCAGCTGGAACCAAATGTGTTGGAAGCGATGTAAACCCGGGGGGCTTGTTTGCTAATCAATAAACACAGGCATGTATGCCGCTGAGCTACTGCTGCAGTGTTAATTGTAGCTATGCATGTTCGGGGCTTTGCTTGTTTGTTTTTGCATTGCCAAAGAAGCACACATCATCAAAAACTACGGCTTTTATAAAACAGACATAATGTGAAAAATACACCTTTACTCCCTCCTCTGATATATTTACAACTTTAGGGGAATGTATAACACATTAGAGGCTCTCCATGAAGGGAAGAGGCTGCCCTATGAAGCGGGGGAAAAAAAAGAGGAAGTTTCTAGTAGTTTCACTTCCCCAGTTTACCGTAAGTGACATTTGAGCAGTCACCTGGGGAAAAATCCCAATGGGAACGCTGACAAAGCTTATCATTTGAAAAAGGTCAGACCTTCTATTTTTGCTTTGAATAGATGGCAGTGACCTTAAAAATCTTCCAGTCTCAATCCCTCTCCTCATGATGGAGCAACTAGCTATGCCAATTCTATCCAAGAAGAGACGCAGGAGATCATTGCTCTGCTCACTTCTCTTATTCCTCGTTTCTCTCTTGACAAATTACGGATAACTCAGCTGAGCTGAGAGCAGGTGTTCGGCAGCGCAGGCACCAGCGTAGGAGGACGCAGCCTGCAGTGGAGAAGAGTTGCCTCTCTCCAGAACGACTGCCTTGAAAACAGATGGCAAAAATGCAATAGCATTCAAAGCCCTGGTGGGCAGAGCTCCCCGTGCAAATAAAGACAGAGAAAGGGGAATTCACAAAGACTAACTTTAGCCAAGACAATTCACAGTAGGAATTGTCATTTAACAGCTCTGTCTTGGTCTCCTGAAGAGTCAATTACAGAGAGAAGCTACAAAGATGATTCTTACTCAGTTCAAGTTAGCTTTATTGAGACTCCTCTACTGTCTTGTTGATTGAAGACCTCACTTCACCTATCACTTGCATAGGGAAAAAAAGGGCAGGCAGATGTAGAAACACCCATCTTGCTGATGGACACCAAAGCTCTAGTGTGACCTTGAGCAACAAGCGCAAGCAAAGATCTCATGGCAGATGTCACCCCCTAATCTGTTAGATTCAGCTAACGACCTTACTCATGTGTTCAATGACCTTACTCATGCGTTCACCCTTCATCGTGACACACTCCTCACGCAGTGTTAATCCTGCAAGTATTCCGTTTTATAGGCACTAACTCTACAGTCTGATTTAGGTTGTCATCCTCATGCTGGATTGTCAAAGACAACCTAGTGCTACATCAGGTCGCTAGGTGCTAATATAGCTCACGCCTCCTCCTCAGCACAACTATGAGAGCCTGATCCTCTACAGGGACTTCACAAGAGTAGCACTTCTGCCTGAGTCATACTGTGGGATGAAATAGGACAGCCCACAACGGTAATCCCAAATACTGCAGTATGCTAGAAAATCACTGCTGAACTGCTGCAGTCACAGAAATACAATAAATATGCCCCATGATTCCATTTTTAGTTGCTTTTTAATGCAGCACTGCAGTTTGTCAGTCTTTCTTGTCCCAGCTGGAACAGATGAATTGCTGATGCTTTTTAGGAGCATTGGCAGATGAGCACAATAGGAACATCGCTCAGATATTGATGACTAATGCACGCAGAACGTTTCCAAAAACTGTGTTGCCATCGCAGCTAAACAAAATGTACTAAATTAACATTCACATGGAAGGAAAGGAGCTCATTGCCACATATTATGCATTTAAATGAGCCTATGGCACAAACGCAAAGCTCATCTGAAACCAAAAACTATCCATGGTTCTCTTGAAAGTTTCATGGACCTCCATAAACCTAACTCAGGTTTCAGGCTGGCAGTGAACCCTGGAGCAGCTCACAAGGTTTAGGATTTCGCTACAGAAATTTCACAGAGCAGCAAGTAGGAGAGCTTCTCTTGGGTCACAGTCCTACAGACCGCTAGATATTATCCTCACTTTAAATTATTATTGCTCTGGTGTAAAAATGACAGATCATGTATTACTTGTCAGGTATAGTTCAGCACATAGCAAAGTTCACACAAATCTCTTAGCAGCTAAAATGGATTAGATCAGCCTCTTCAAGGACAACCTCATAGACAGTTTTCCTCTCAGAACTGGAAGTCATTTGCTTGAGTGCAGCACAAACCAGGGTTAACCTGCAGAGAGAGAAAATCCTTGCAATGGCTGAAAAAGTCACTGTCACAAGAGAGAAAGTGCAGAAAAGGAAAATAGAACCTTATTTAGATATGGGAGTGGGGGGAGCCCGCCAGCAAAAAACAGTACTTTAACAGCAAAACAATGAAGTTAACAGACTGACTAATAAAACAAAAGGAAAAGCCCTCTGTCTGGAGCAGGATTAAGCAGATGACTCATGAAGTTAGTTCTGTTGCTGTCATCTCTGACTAAATGTTATACTGAAGTCCACATATAAAATTATCTGACTCAAGAGAAAGTGACTTAGCTACGGGGAGTAAAAGCAAGCGAAGGGAGTCAGCACTCCCAGCTTCTGTTCCCGGCTTTCACAGTGACTTGAACACTCCTATATAAGCTACTGGAGATCTTTCCATCCACTTGGAAAATTATAACAAAAAAATTGTTTCCTATCTCATGTTCTCTTAAATTTCCTATATGCTTATATATCCAGATTATGACATTGCACAAATCTTATAAATCCAAAAGCAGAATGGAGACCTTTTAGGCTTCTTCTATTCTGAGATACAAACTGCTTGTTTTGTGGCTGAAGTAGCTGTCTAAATGTTTGCCGTTTCTTAGACACGTTATGAGGATTAGTGTTTTAATGTACTTAGACTTGTCTTGAATAGCTTTCCCAAATCAAGTTATGGTTTATTCCTCAGATATAAGTAGACAAACAGAGAGCAGATTTCAGTATCTTTGGCTGCATATTTAACAGTTTTAACATCAGAGCACCCTTGGAGCACTTTTTTTTTTTTTTTTTTTTGGTAAGGATTTCAATCATCTTTACTCAGGTAAAACTTATTGCCTGGCTATTTTCAAGTCAATTGATCAAACAATTAACAACCACAACCCTTTGTGCTCCTGCTTTTTGCAGCTGCAGGAATTCAAATGGAGCAGATATATATTTTATCAACGTAGCCTGATGCTCCCTTACTGAACATTTATCATATTCAAGAAATTAGTGAACGTGAGAGGGCGGTACAGGAAATTTTCTTGAAAACGGGGGAATCACAGGATGTTTTTATACATCCCATTGATTTCTGTTTCATTAGATTAGGGAGCAGTGCCTTTAATACAACTAACATGTGGCAACCACACAGTGACCACAGTGAGTAAATCTGTCCTGCAGAAGGAAGCCAAAACACAGCAGGGTTTGCTTCAACTGCTAGGAAAGAATCAAGAAACCTTTTTAGCACTGGCTGCAGCTGAGTGTTAGGGAGAAGGAGAACTGAGAACACACTGAGAGTGACAGCTGAGAACAGAAATATCTCAGCACTGGGGCGTGGGCAAATCAAACAGGCCCCAGCACCCTATGCTGCTCCTGTTCATACTAAACAGCAAAGCAGTAATTCTGATGGGCTTGCGTTCCTCATGGGAAAACTTAAGATGCTCTTCAGGTACCTACAAGTGATGGCTGTTGTTTAATACATGCACACACACGGATGTCCAGAGAGGCACACATTTACATTTACGTGCAAAAAACCCCATGCAAGCTGGAGGGCTCCCAGTAAAGCTGGGCGGCTCAGACTACCCTGTCGGTGGGAGGTCACAGTCAGTTCCACGTTTTCCTTCAATATTCCTATCAGGAACACAGCTGCCTTGCTTTTGTTCCCCAGGCAGCCCAGCATTTAGCAGATGTCCAAAGCAAATCACAACCATTATGTGGTTTTGCAATAGAAGTTAGATGGAGAAGTGACCACCTAATAAACCACTGTAATCAGCAAAGAACCAACTAGCCATTTCAAAATAAATTAGGGTATCTTTTAAATCTCTCTGCAACAGATTTTATTTCAAATCAAAAGCCTATGTCATTGACTTTCCCCTGAGTAATCTAAGTGACGGGGCTCTCTGAGGTGCAGTAATAGGATGTAAGTGAAGAAGTGGGTATTATTTTACCCGTGCTGTGATAATCTGAATGCACCACTGCCCAGCATCATAAACACTGAAGTGAGAAGTATTAACAGCACTTTCAAAACCCCCATGCATTTGGGGATTGTCTAAGCAGGGGGTGAGACCAGATCTCCAGCAAGAGGGAATATAAACGTGCAGAGACATATCTAACATGGTATAAAACCCAAAGACTAAAGAAGGGAACCATGAAAGCTTATTTTTTGCCTCTCCAAGAAGGTAAACGGCTAGGTAGAAGTAATGTCAGGAAATAACACTGCAAGCAGAGAGTGCAGTTCTCCTTAATAATCAGCAGTATTTTAAAGATCTTGGAGTTTTGCCCTGAGATAATTTAATTAAAGAAAGAAATCAAGGTTCACCAGTTACCGTCTGGAGTAGGGAGATAGGCCTGGCTATCTGGTCTCTTCTCTGAAGTAATACACATTGCAGAATAGTATCAGGAAAATGAAAATAAATAAAAAAAAATAAGCCCCCCTCCCACAATAACAATGGGCACCCCTTACATTGCACAGTTTTCCTTCCCTTTTCCAGCCAGCAGCACTGCCTTCATCCTCCTCCCTCCTGCTTTGAGAGAGCCAGAGGAGTGAGTCCCTTGCCATGAGTACATGAGGACAGGGGAACCCCTTAGGCTCTGTCCTCGTCCTGAGTCCCAGGCCACCAGGATGCGGGACAGGACGGTCAGCAAGACAAACGTGCCCAGCTTCACATTCCAATTATATATGTGGCCTTGGAAGTGCCACTCACGCACAGATTCGGGTGAACAATGCACCCAGCTGAAAGCAGGATTATGTAAAGGAAGACTCAGTTCAGTGCTGCATCGTGCTTGAATGAATAAGGACAAACAAATTATTATTAATGCAGGAAAAGAGAGAAGAGGAATATTACATGTAATTATTTTTAAAGACTGTTTTAATATCCTTTTCAATGTGAACTAATGTGCCAGCTAATGCTACATAAACTTAGGAGCCCACAGAGGTTGCTCTTTCAAGAAAACAGAGATTCTTGCATGAAGATCTGTTTCTCACGAGATAGATAGTTATCTCTGCTCACCTAGTCCATAGCGCAGCTAGAACTGTGCAAATACTTCCCTAAAAGGGACAGAGTGTCTTCCTGTTCTGCTAGTTTGCAATGTCCTTTGCAAAGAATTTCACATGCAAAGACCCCCCATTCCCCCTGCAGCCCCCGGGATCCGCAGGGTGCTGCTGCCGGGCACCAGGCACCGCAGGGCACTGAGGGCACTTGGTGTTTGACGCTGCCTGACCAGTCCAGACAGCCCTGGGAATAGCCGCTCGGCCTGAGCCCTCCCCAGCGCAGGGAGCACACAGGAATCAAGGAGAGAGACAGTGCTGTCCCCCCCAGATTCTCACTATAATTACTGGGGTCACCCCATGCAAAGGTAAATCAGCAACTTTCATCCGTATCATTTTTAGAAGGAAAAAAAAGAAAAGCTTAAAAAAAACCTCAAGGAGTAAAGTAACTTCTTGGTTTTCAAGAACACTGTGTGTCGGCCAACAACCGCTCGGGATCACAGACCACGACAGCTAGTGGACACTGCACAGAGGGAGGATAAAACTGCTCTGTGCCCAATCTGGAAAGCAAAAGGTGACTATTGCCAATCCCATGCAACACGATTTTTGCGTTTCTAAGTTACCCACCATGACAACTGGAAGGTCTTTCACAAAAACTTCACTGACAGGTTCCTCCGCTCTAACATGCTGCTTTTCTCCTGAATATCCCTTCTCATCTCCTCATTTTAATCACGGGACAATGAGCCAGCACTGTAGCTTTACATTTACTTGCAGGTCTTTCCTATTTAATTTTTTTCCCCTGGCATTTTTGTTATGCCTTCCCAGGAGAAGGTGGATAACAATACAAAAAAACCCATGTGCCAGCAGTACCCAAAGATAAATCTAGGTCCAGCTTCAGTGGGATTTATACCTGCACTGAAAAAAAAACCAACAAAAACCCTATAGACTGATCTGAGTTGCTCCCAAATTGCTAAGGGTGATTGGATCTGAGAAACATAATAGCTTTGTACGCCAAGCCAGTCCTCCTTTGACTCCAGATGCAAAATTACCATTTTTCTGCTGAAAGGGTGATTTCATGCCATAACTTGCATGACTAAGGTTTTCAGAGAAGACTTTTGTTTAGATAAGGACAAGAGATGCCCTGAGGCTTGTATTGTAATGTTATACGGATATATAGATAGAGAAAGAAAATTTTTTTGTGGAGCTGAGGGAGTGGTGTGATTTTTATCTGCATGATTACTTACTGACAGACACTGGGAACAGCAAGGTTCTTCTTGACCCTTCTTCACCCCTGCCTGGTTAGAAACTTAACAGACAGGCTGCCCTCGTGGACCTGGGTACCAGAGGCAGCGCGGGCTGCCCTGAGCTTCTCTGGTGCCTCCTTGCATTCAGGCAGAAACTCTGACCTCTTTGAAACAGAGGTGTTTTCACACTCAAAATTTCATCTACAGCTCTCTGGGAAATAAATAAATAAATAAAAAGTGCTGGGGCCAACGGTGATTGCAAAGAAAAATGGTCGAACAGAACACCTTCTTCTGTGCTGATACTCTTAACAGCTTCTGGGATTCGCCCTCCGCTTGCATTATTAAACAAACTTGCACTTACATCACTTTAGCTCTACTTTCAACCTCCAGCTAGAGGAATCTGCATTACAAAGCGACCTGCAGCTCTGCTCCAACAAAGACCCGGGCGGGAGGCCCTGTGCATGCTGATGCTCTCCCTGCTCACCACTTGTGCAGAGGGTGTAGTCCCTTCATTAGCACATGAACATTAGCACATATTCCCCAGGGATATGGGTAACTCCCCAAGGCTCTTCAGGACATTGCTGGAAACCTCACTGAGCATCGGAGACTTTGCACTATTTTTCTCATGGTCTTCCACTTGGGACAGTGGATAATCTTAGTTCAGGTTATTAGATAGGCTAAGACATGCAGTGTTACCAGTAAAATAAAAAAATAGCATTTTCTGAACTCAGGAGCAAGGAAGAGATGATTTAATTATGATTCAATAACATCTAATACAGATTCACTAAAAGGAAAACTAAAAGTAATAATAAATGTGCAGTCATTTAATCCACAAATCTCAAAGTCATTTAGAAAATGAGAAGTTATCCCTATTTTATGTGTAAGAAACGACACATGAAGTAACATGTTTTCCAGGTAGGAGGTATAACCTGGTTGTGGAAAGCTGGAATAATGCAAGAGGGAAGCACTACTGTGTAGAGGTTATGATTTTCTGCTTGCCCTCCCAAAGGCCGTTCCTGTCCGTGCTGGAGACGGCTCCCGAGCCGGCACTGCAGGGATTCCCGTGCACAGGACCCAGCAGCAGGCTGCTCTCTGGGCCTGCAGCTCTTTGTGCTAATCCCCATCTAAGGGACGCACCAAATCAGAAGCCTGTGAGCACGTGGTGACATCGACACGTTACCTTCAGCTCACCTGATTCTCCAGCAGGAATACAGTCAGCTCCGTCAGCTACTTCAGTGAATCTGAACCTAGACCCAGTGGCAACTTAAACGTATTTCACAATGTTGGCTCTGCCATAGGTTATGATATACAGCTTCATGGAATGCTTTCTATTTTGTCCATCCATCCAAGCTTCAAGACAATTTTAAGCTTTCTGCTTGCTAGATAAATATCAATGAATGCATACCAGTGCAATGACTGTACTTTAAGTGGTGTAATTAACTGATAGCATTAGAACACAAATACCTGATGGCTGCAAAATAATACCTTATTATTTGACCTAAAGTAGAAAAAGAAATATGCACCTAAAATATATTCAAAATTTCAAAAGGCTAAAGAAATATTTTCCATCAATTTCACTGCTGACAACATCTAGAGAATCATCTTTCAGCAGAAGTTGACAGTTTGAAAGGTCTTTAAAGGCTTTTTCCTCTACTTTTGCTTTTAAATTGTCCATGATATAGTCATTTTAAATGTCTTCATGTTAAAGGGATCAAATCCCTCGTTACTTTAAGATTAAAGACTCTTTCTTGCTTCAGCTTTATCGTTATTCAACTACAGGAAGGGAAATAATATCTGTCTTGGATTTTATTTCACATTTCAAAATACCAAAACCATCCAAACAAGAGCTGCTTGCATACAGTGAAAAGTCTTTGTTTTGACTGGCATCCAGGAGGAATTATGACATACTATCATCAAAGTGAACTTTCCAAATTATAGAGTAAGCAAAACAAGTTCTCACAGTATTCCAAGTTTTCTCATCATATAAATACTTTCATAATTAAATGGTATAGGTGTTCTAAACTTGGAACCAATGGAGTAAATTGGCCGAAAAAAAAATGTAACCGCAATCTCAAGAGATGTTTACTGAGAATGTGAGAAGCATACCCCTTCTGCGTGTGTGTGTGTATGTATATATTCTAGTTTTAAATAAAATGTTCTTTTTTTGGACATGTAGACACATGGAAGTGTCTACAATTACATCCATGTCACATCCACATACACGAGCTTAAGTGCATTGTTCCAGAGAGCCAGAATGCATTTTTACTCCAAAGTTTTGTAAAAGAAATATGAATCTCTATCATATATCTCATATAACTTGTATTGGTGTTTTGGCAGAAGGTACAGCTCCAAAGTTTCAGAAACAATTTAAAACTATGAAAGGTCTAACCAGCCCTAACACTATATAAAAACCTTTAGGTGTTGGGATAGATGTTTCTTAGGAAACAAGATGTTGTGACTGCTTTCTTATTAAGCAGAGATATCTTTCCACTGTTTTTGCACAGAGTAATATCATCTTGATGCCATGACATGGATGTACGCACATCCAAATAAGCACCTCCAAATGAGTTACGTACCAGGTAAGGGCAAAAAGTTAAAATTACTAGCCAAAATGCAAATAGGAAATTCCATATTTTTTAAAGTCTGGTTTTCATCAACTTTGACCTCAGTTGATTTCTTGTCTCTCAAACATTTTCTTTTCATAACCTCATTGTTCTAAACAAGCTCTTTTAAAGTCCTCTAATCAATGTGTATTTGTAAAACCCTAAATCTCCTTTGTTGAAGCCTCAATTCTAATCTGGGAACTTTAATTTTCTGAGGAGCTGATTTCTTAGTGGTGCAGAAGCATCAAGATGAAGGTTCAGTGAACTCGAGGTCAATAAGTCATGCATTTCTTTTGACTAGTATTTGTTCTTGACAAGCAAGCTGCTCACAAATCCCTTTTGCAAGTTTAAGGCTCTGTGTAGCCTGCAGAGACAAAATTAGAATATAAACATCCACTCACTAGAGAAAACAAGGGCGTTATTGTCACTGTAAAGAAGGAGACATCTAAACCATACCCCTGTCTGCATTAATTCCATTATTGTGCACAGGCAAGCTGACAGTTATACCACCGAGTAAACTGCAGTTATCTAGTCAAATGATCATTTAATGTTCTTTATTTTACTTTTTCTAAAGAAAATTGATTTCTTGCTATTTATGTTCAGGGTATTTCATTGTGCTGTGATTATAAACTAGACTGAATGCTTTTCTACTGACTCCCTGCAAAGCATGTTTTACAATCCTTCCTGTTTGTACAATGCCAAATGTCTTTTTTAATTGCCAGTCTTTTTTTTTTTTTTTTTTAATAGGATGAATGCTTATTTGTTTACTCATAAGCTCTGGAAAAGCTAGGCTGGACTCCATTCTTTAGACAGGCTGCTTTGAGATATGGAAGGAAATAACTCCAGTAATGATGTCTGCTGTGTAAATGACAAGGCTTTCTACAGCCCATTAAACTTCATCAAGTATTTGCAGATATTTAAAGTTTAACTTGTAAGGGCAATTCCTCAGGCAGGGCGCAGGTTGCAACTATAACTCATGTCACACCAGGTGTCTTTTCCCTTGTGCTGACTCTGCAGCACCTGGAGCCCACCAGCCAACCGAGAATTCCAGGGCAGCCTGAAGAGTTTCCAGTATTCCAGGGGACGGTGAGAAGCACCACTGGAACCTGCCACGTGTGAACAGCAGGAGAACTAAACTAAAATTCACATTTCCAGATCCTTTCTCCTACAAATGAGATTATCCCATTGGGATCTAGGAGTACCTTTCCCGGGCAACACAAATACCAAGAGGTGAGAGGGAAGGAAAAGCTGCAGCAAACAGAGCTTGAGTCAGGGAAAGAGCAAGGCATGGCCACGCTCAGCAGCCCTACAGCCACCCAAGGGCCAGCACGGGAGCAGAAACACTGCACTGAGCAGCCCTCCTGGCCACTGCAGCCCTCAGGAGGGCTGTAAGTCAGCACGAGGATGTGGAGACCATTAAATAGGGCCAAGGAATCTCCATATTGCAGGAAAAGGCATGCAGGTTAGGGGATTTTCATAGTCTCTGTGCAAATTAATTCCTGTTTGACGTGCCTTAGAAAAAAAAAAAAGGATCATTTATTTTAAAAGTGCAAACTTTCCAGCTGTCCTCAAGTACTACAAATGCAATTAGTTTAACCACCCTAATGTGACAGCCATTTAAGGACAGACAATTAGACACCAGTTTTGAAACATGTTCAACATCCTGTGATTATTTTTTTCCTCCTTCCCACATCTCGGTATGCAAAACCTTATTGCAGTGGAAATAGATGTGTGAAAATCAATCATGGACCTTTGCAAGCTATTAAAAAACTTAACACAGCACCACAGGTTTACCAGAAGCAGTTAAAAAGAGGTTCTCTATGCAACTGGGTGGGAAAATTTCCACATGACATAAGAATTTTGACAGACATATAGGGTATTTTGAATAATCCAGCAACAGTTTACCTAGAAAACCACAATCACTTTCACAAATACATAGCTGTATAAATATTGTCTTAGTCCTGATGTTTTACTGTCTTCACTTAGTAAAACCATCATATGTAGAAATACTTGGTTTAAGGGAAGGGGTTAGACTTTATTGTTAAAACAAAAAGAGAAATGCAGGATTTCTGTTCCCACCCGCTCTTTGCAGCCTCTTTCCCCTCTCTGTGATACTATTCTTTGCTTCTTGGACATGAATAAACACCTTTCTCCTCCTGGGAGTGACACTGGCCCCAGTGCTGTGCCGCTAGGCAGGAGGAGGCCCTTGTCCCGACCGCTCGCCCGACGACTGCCCATGGCCGGGTCTGGGGAACGGACCGGTGCCACGCAGGGGTAAGAACAAGGTGCTCCGCTTCCAGCTGAAGCTCAGATTTCTACCTCCCCCTCAGGCACCTAAGTACCTTGCATAGATGCATCCCTGCTCTCTGAACACTGTCCTGACACCTCTACTCTGCTGCTGTCTCTTTTGAAAGAATTAAAAGGAAACAAACTCATGTTAATCCAGTCTTGCAAAATCCTGCTCTCATGCATACCAGTTGCCCCGGCTGGAAGTGTTATGACACCTTTGCTGGACACATTTAATCAGCAGCACAACCCGACCTGTTCTGCAGGAAAACCCTCCGTGTACACGCGTCTTCCCAGCTCGGAGCTGTGCCGCAGCACTGCAGCAGTCTGCTCCGGCTGCGGCACACTTCCCCATCACAGGAGAGCTGCATCCCTGCTAGCACCGGCCCTTGGCTCTTTCTGGGCTCAGAACCGTCCTAGCCAACGCCAGCCGCAGAGGCCGTGTTCCTCTTCTGGTTGGAGTGCAACGCTCTCGACCGCTAAGTAACGCCTTCCAAAGTCCCGGTATGTTTTAGTAACCACTCTCCCCAGAACAAGAGCTTCTCGGAGCTTCACGTTCTTTGCTGGTTACACACACTACCCGAAGTTTGCAAAGGTAAATATCAGAAGAGGGGGTTGGCCTGATAACATAAGCACATTAAGTTCTGTGTAAATCTCTGCACGCACTTTATTTTGCAAACAAATCATCAGCACAGCTATTTTCCATGTGGATTAAGAGGAAAAGCCGAGAGTTGTGAATTTGAACTTGTAGGGGCCAATTCCGGTGCTACAGCCACAAGAGAACAGATGTCACCAAAAGCAGTGGGATCTTTTCCATCATCTTGAAAAGGCCTGAAGGACATAGCATCGCATCTCATTTATTGAGCATGACAGCAGAGCTCTTCCCAGGAGGGTTTAACAGTTTCACAACTATCAAGAGTTGTGAAAAGTGATTCTCCTGACCTCTGATTTGTTTTACAGAGAAACTCTCACATCTTTCTTGGTCATAGCTCCACTTTTCAGGTTTGCAAAGAAACTCACATTACTGATAGCCCTGAGCTTGTGTGCCAGTTATTTTGGAGTGTCTCCAGAGGGAAATATTCTGACACTCACGTTCTGTTCATTGGTCTTTCAAGAGAGGAAGGATGTAGGTCTTTATCCAGAGGAAGAGTCCACCCACCATGCTCTTGTTTGACTGCCTTATTCATCTTGATAAACGCTGGCTACGATCAGGACTTACTGCCATGAGCTGTGTCTCAAACGTGAGGCTGTCATTACCGTGTCAGCACCAGCGATTGTTTCCAACTGTGATAATGGTGGGGCCACATTTTGAACACGCAGAAGTCTGAGTTTGCAATGGACTGCCACACCAGCTGCTTCCCATTACAGCAGAGACCTTTCACTCACACTCACGAGCTTCGCTACCACTTTTTTAATTGGGAAACAGAAATATCCCTCCCAGTCTGTGACTCATATGGGACCTAGCAAACAGTTACCTCACGGCTGAGGGTTGGAGGAGCTCACAGAAAGTCAAGGGCAGTTCAAAGATACTATCTGAGCCAAAGCCTGAGGAACACTTGTTTGGGAAAAGAGACTGAACCTGCTCTGCAGCAGAGATGCTGGTGTCCTGCTCCTCCAGCATTGCCAGAGCTCCATCAACAGCAGCACATGAGCTAATGAAATATGATGCTGATGCAAGAACAGCAGAGAACTCTGTGTCCTCCTTTTCACATTCGTCTTCAAAGCACAGGTTAGCTCTAGGATAAGTGATTTCATATTACCAGTGCGCAAGAACTCCAATTCATTCTGCCCTAACACAGTGCAACATTTAAACAAAATGTTTAAGCACTTCTCTGCCCAGCAAGGTACTTAAGTGTGTGGTTTAATTTATAAAAGGTAAGTAGATGTGTATATGCTTTGGGCTGTTCAACTGGGGGCTGCTATACCAACTACTACGTAATATATGTATATATAATTATATAGAGACAAATGTTAAAAATAGGTATACGGCTGCTTTTCATCTCACATTTTGAGGATTCTCAGTGGCTCTGTAGAAATTACAGAGCTCTGCAAACAAGCCACATATAGCAAAATATGATTCAAGCATATTTACATATATCATTCAAGTTGCCTTCCATTTCTCCTAGCAGAGCCCTGACACTGCAAGGCAGCAGCCTGTGCTTTCCTCCTCCAAACCAGCACCTGAAGTTGTTTCGTGTTTCTGTTCCCATCAGACTGAGTGCAAAGGATTTTGTCTGAATATAGATTTATGACTTGCTGCTTGAAAATATACCATGTCAAGTGTCCCACTGAGTTTTATTGAGTTGGCTGTGGTAGTATCCACTACTCAGTGCAGTGTAATTATTTCAGACTTTAATCCTGTCTAATCCTGTTCTACAGAAGTGTTTCATATTTTTCCCTTCCTCCTTGCCTCACTATTTTGGCATCTAAACCACACATATTATGGTATTTATACTGAAAATTAAGGTTAAGTGTGTATTTTAAAGTTGGGACTTCTGCTCATCACAGGATTTTCCAAAACTCGATATGGTCTGTACAACTTTACCTGTGTTTTGTCCATTTTTTTTCCTCGCCTAAACCATTTTGATTCAGTTGCACTGAAAGCATCCCACACTCCGCTCAGTTTACACTTCAGTTGGCAGCATCACTTATTTATGTTTCATTGTAATGCAAATTGTTTGCAGCTATTCAGCATAATACAAAAATTCCAGAAGAAGCAGAAATCATGTGCAATTTAATTTGATTTTTCTCCTTTAGGAAAGTGACATGAGTTAAGCTTATGCTCCTTAAAATAAATCCATTTTTGAAAAAAGGCCTTGAAAATCCAATGAATTACCAAGGAGACACGGGGGGCAGTGGATCCAACTCACTGAACAGTCTGGCTGGCTGTACGGGGTAGCCTCAGGTGACAGGTCCCTTTCTGCTCCAGGAGGAACTGCCAGCTTGGGAGCAGGAGCCCGGCCATGCTGCTGTCCCTGGAAGGGAAACTTGGGCCACCACAGAGGCCACAGGCTTGTTGCAGGTGCCAAGTTTAATTCTTGAGAGTGTTTCTCCTCCATAAAGGCAGCAATTATGACTTGACTTCTCTTCAGGTGGGGAGACAGAGGCGAACCCACAAACAGCACAGCAGTTAAAGGAGAGACAGTGCATATGATGTTGTAAATAACTTCAGTGGAGACAGTGCATTAAAACTATTGTGTACTCGCATCCCTAGAGAAAACATGAGACACCTAAAAAAAGAGTTATGGGCACTGCAAGGTGGTGATGAACTTCAGAGACTGTAAGAACCTCTTTTGAAACACTAGATGTGTCTTATTAAAGCTGCCTTGAGGGCAAGTATAATTAAACAAAACAAACAAACAAAAAAACAAAACAGCAGCTCCACAGCATCGCTTCCTTATTCAAAATATGGCAGCCATACACTCTCAAGTGGAAAGAAATAAAAATAATTTAAGTTACTGTTATTACACTGCCTAGTGGCCTTATGTTAAAAAAAAAAATAAAAAAAAAGGAAAGAAAAGCTCAGTTATCTTTAGGACTAACCAGAAAGCACCAAGTGGAAAGTCCCTTTGTCTGCATTTGGTGAGAGCTTCCTAAGCCACAGCAGCAGCAGTCCAAGATTTTAAGCTAAATCTTCCAGTGAACTTAAAGGCAATTTGAAACCAACCTCCCCAAAGAAGGTCAATAAGATCTGAGTACTTACCTGCCATTGGCTGTGGAAACTGTGATGTTTTAGAGTCTTCCCATCATGTCCAAAGGATTTGAGAGATTCACCCATTGTGGTTTTGGAGCACACAGATAAAAATCTATTCACGTGGTAATGTAGAAGTGTTCTCACGCCTTCCAAGATGTATGTGGAGTGAACCATGGGGTGGCAGGAAGGGTGGCCTTTGCTGCCAGCTGGCACTGGGGAAGTCAGAGTTCATTCCCCAGTGCCTTACTGGTTACTTACACTTCCTCTTTCTGCTCTGATCTCTCATCTGCGCAGTTAGTGATGATGCTAATAGCAATCCTTTAGCCTCCAGACCGCTTGTAATTAGCTACTACAAGTACAAAGTCCCATAGGGCCTTTAAAACTAAAGTGATACAATCACTTTAGGATCAGGACAGAATGGACTATTTTAGCATGAAAGCATCTGTGGGCAACCTGGAGAGGGGTTTAGTATGGTTAGCACAGAATCGTCCTGCTATGATGTGTTGTCACTGTTCAGCATCTCAAAACAGAAACACGTGTTCACATACCTTGTACTTTCTTCTTTTGACACAGCACTTTGCCCAAGAATTTGTGAAGGTTGCGGCACAACCCTTACTTTGTTCACACATCCCTTGTGACAACCATATCCTGAAGTGTATTAGAGTTTAAAAATACAGTAGCAAGATAAGCAGTGGCAGGAAGATAGAGGAATTCGGAACTTTGAGACTTAGAAGAAAAGATATTTCTAATCTCCACTGAAAATATAAGACAATGTGGATAAGGCAGACAAGCGTGAGGAGGCTGTTACAGACAGGCTGCAAAGAGGGAAAAGAGGAAGGGGGGGGTCAGTAACACACAAGCAAGAGAGGTTGATAGCAAGATGAGAGGGAGGTCAGGGTACGACAAGGAGAGCAAGTGAGCAGAGCACCAGAGAGACACGGTCTAGAAGACAGGTCAGGGCAAGTCTATGTCTATGCTTTGCTTTGTTCTTATTTTTGGCTTTCCACATACCTTCAAAAGGAGAGATTATCAGATAAGAATTGATGGGACACCATTAAGACAGAAGGTTTTTCGAGCTCTATTGTGTACATGACATTCCTTCCCCTCTGGTCTCCAGAGAGCTCTCGTACATCTGGGGATGCAATTTGCAAAGCATGCACACAGCACAGCTATGCAGTGATTGCTTAGGAATTTCATCAACGGTACAATCTAACGTGTGTGTTTAATAGCCTCATAGTGTTTCTTTACCTTGGGAGCATATAGCCCAGCCTATAACATACACTTCTGTGCTATCAACAGGTGCTGGGAAGCACACCAGTGTCCCCCATCTCACAAAAAGCTTCTGCTCCTCACTGGTATCCATATACCCTGGCATAAAGCAGTTCTCAACCTTCAGTGCTATAAAGTGGGAGATGCAGCCACCTCAGCTAAAGAATAATTTACACCAGATGCTGGTTTAGTGAGGGCTAATTCTACAAGAAGATAATATATTGGAAGCAAAAAGACTCTACCACAGCAGTGCCCTGGGAATTGAGCAGAGATGTGAATGGAAAGGCTGCTTTTCACTGCAGCAGTGAGAAGAGCTATATTTTTTAAAGGTCAGAAGTACCTGCATAACCAACATGGGAAAAAATGTGTTTGTGTGTAATAGCTGGAAAAAGAATTAACAACTGGAAAGCTGTGTAAAACAGTATCACAACTAGTGCTGCCAAGGTGAAAGACAACTTGATGTAGCTAACTTGCTGTGTACATACTAAAAGACACTAACAGAAAAGATGAGGGCTGAAATGGAGAGATCTTAGTTTTCTTAAATTAAGTGTTCTTTTATGGGAAATTACCAATTTCTTTTTCTTTCCTTCACATCCTCACTGACGAAATCTTCTAACAGTTCCACTTGAAAGCATTTTCCAAATTCTCCACCATATTCACTAAGTTTTAGACAGTGATGTCTGGCTTCAAAATTATTAGACAGCACAGATAAAGAAACTCAAGAGCCTCCCATTGCCCCATTGTGGGGCAGAAAGTCCTGTGAAATTGCTCAGCACCCACTTTCTTGCAGAGCTCCTCTGACACTTGTGTGACAACCACTCAGCACACAGTGCTCTCAACCATCCACAGCACAGACTGCTTCTCTCCTGGCCATGCACCAACAAGTAGCAAACATGGGGCACCACAGAAAGCAAAAGTGAGCTGTCACCTCCAGCTAAACCCAGGGAACATGGGAAGGAGCCAAGAATAATGCGGACTCCATGAAAGGGAGTTAGAAATTCTGGGCAAGGTCACAGCAGGGACGTAAGGAAGATGGGAGAGCTCAGTATATTGCAGTGAATAGCCATAAGGAACATGGAGGCTGCTGAGATTATTGGAGAGGAGGATTTCAGGAGAGATTGGACAAAACTCCATTGCTCATGCGACAGCTCCTCTTTTATCTGTTAATATGCAGTGCTATTTTATAACAGCAGGATCTCCCTGACTCTTCCTCTGCTTTGGAATGTAAATAGCAGCTGTGTCTGCATTTTGCTGGTGCAGATGCATGCTAGAGACATGCTCCGTCTGCGCGAGCAGCAGGGCCTCTCTGGAGGCAGGCAGGAGAAAGCCCAGTTTGTTAATCTTGACAGGGCTTAGCAGAGAGATCAGATTTGAAGAGTTCAGTATCAGCCATACTTGGATAATTCCAGACATGCAGAGAAGAGAAGCTTTAAGTACCTAAGGAGCCCTCTTGGTAGTGACACCCAGCCACCTACGGAGTAGGCAGGAGCAGGGAGGATTATCCGTTTGGATTTAAGTGCCTAAGTTCTTCCTCAAGTTCCTCCTTAGGCATCTACTGCCTTCTGTAAATCCAGCTTTACGAAACTCACTTCATGATTTGTGGAGCAATGGTTAACAACACCTGACTGTCAAATCAAAACCAAGATCCCGGAGCCTCCCCTTCTCTGCACAGTCTCACAGCTGTCGCACACGCAGGACGTGATAGCCCAGAGAAAGCAGGGCAAGGAGCAGCCCTCTGCAGCAGGAGAACCAGAAAACCCAGGCACTGCTGCTACTTCTGACCCACTGAAATGAGCTGGAGCACTGCTGCTGACACCAGGATCACCTCTGCGTTCCCGTCAAACCTGAACTTGACCGTGAGTCTGCAATTCAAGTTTAGAGGGCTTCTTCGCATCTTTCCCCCTTTTGCTATAATTTTGCCCAAGAACTTCTCAGTTAATTTTTCTAAAAATCTTGTTTCTTCTACTATATAAGTGAGTACAAATATTAAGATCCTCTTGCTGGAAGCCTGAGGATTCCTGCAGAGTCTGTTTCAATGCCAGTCTCCTTAGTAACAAAGAAAATGGAGAAAAAGAGGGAGAAAGAAAAGGAGAGAGAAGGAGAGGAGAGTCTGTGCACAGAATTCATGTCTTTCAGGGGTGTTTGCTGCCATGCTGCTGCTCCAAAGACTATTCAGCCTCTCCTCTGTCAGCACCTCCTCACAGCTCCTAACTTCTGGCTAGGGATTATTTCCAAGAGGAATGTTTCTTTTTTTTTTCTTTTCCTTTTTTTTTTCAAAGTCCTCAATGAGGTATCAGCTGTACTTTAAAGAGATTATGGTGAGAGCATTCCTAGCACATTGACTCCACTGTGCAGTGAGCTTTGTGATTAAATGGCTCAGCAAAGGCGGTTTCCAGGGATAAACTGTGCCAGGGATGACATGCTTCCTCACCATAGACCGGGAGAATCTAATAAAAAATAAGGATGGAGGAAAACTGCTCCAGCTCTACAGCTATTACTAGCATCTCAGAGCACTGTGACTGCTTTGCTTGTGCTGTCAGATGTCACTTTGCATCAGTTCTGGACAGTGCTCAGCAAAAAAAAAAAAAAAAAAAACGGTGGAACTCATTTAATTCCGCACTGCATGACTGGGCTCTGCAGCAGGGCCATGCAGAGCTTCGCGTGACCTCCTGCTGCCGGCGGGAGCCCGCCCCAGGAGCTCAAGTTGGCTCTCCAGTAATCTATGCAAACACCTCTGTGCATACGCTGGTAATTCCTACCTCCTGCCCAGCTGTTTGAGTAAAGTATTAAAAAGGTACAAACAAATTCCAGCACTCTGTCCCTATCATTAAGACAGTTCCCTACCTGAAGCAGCAGTCCAAAGAGAAAGAAAACAGAGGCCAATAAGTGGCTGGGGTAGAACGGATGTTCTCACTGTGGAGCATGGACTGTGCAATGGTTGAAATACAAGTATGGGACTGTTGAGAACCACATACAACCCAGCAACAGAAACAGCAGCAATAAACTCAGCAAAAGCACAGCAAGACCCTTACATTCACCTTCTTTACCAATCTTTCTTTCCTTCTTTACCATTATTCCTATTACTCTCTCAGCTTACTGCAGAACTTTTCTATAGGAGGATCTTTTTTTCCAGAGTGTCTTTCAAGGACATCTTCCTAGGAGAGAGCTCAGCAACTTTGCCTCTTAATTGAAGGATGTGGCACTTGAAGTTACCAATTTGATTTTCCTGCTTTGAGTAAACACAGCAGAAATACCGTTTGCACATTCTCACAAGGAATTCAGACCGTTACATGGTCTTTATTACCACTTAGAATGACTGAATGGCAAAGTTGATTTTGCCGACCATGTGGCAGTTTCCTTTGAGCTACACATATAAGCAGAGTTAATCAGTTGATATGAGACCAACATTCATTCTATAACCATTCTTACAGCTCTGAACAGAAAGCCACCCCCCCAATAATATTATCCAGTTTTTTTCATTCTTTAGTCATCTGCCAGTACACTTAACATTTGCTACAGAAAACATTTTTTTTAATGACTAGCTAAATGCAAGTTAAAGTAGTAGCTGTAGAGCAAAATCAAGCGTTAGCGTTTTGTTACAGTGCACAGAAATTACACCTTCACATCCAAGCTGTAGACAGATTCTATACTTCTAGGGTGATTTTGGGGAAGCCCATTTAACCCTCCCTTTTAAAACATCTGTTAGTTATTCAACACACTTGATGCAACTGGGAATAATGTCATGCTGACAGTTGCAAGATTTCAGCCAGACCTGCAGACCAGAATACCTGCCAGATTGCACTTTTAAGCACCTCCACACCATTAGCTCCAAAGCCAAAAAAACAACTTTATTCTTTATGCCCTGCTGGATTGAAAGATTGGCTTTGAGTAAAGCCTTCCATTGTTCTGACAACAGTGTAAGCATCTCAGAAAATAGAGCCCTTCATTAAGGAAAGAGGGCCTTTTCCTATGCTAATGTACACATATGCAGATTTTACAAGCAGAGATCAGGATAATCAATCAGACATAGGCTTTTTAGAGACATCTATCTGATTCACTGGGAGAAATGAATGCACAAGCAGGAATTGTTTGTTCTTAGAGGCGGAAGCCAGTTGTGATGGAGCTGTGAGATCGGTCCCATCAGGCAACTCACCTGGACAAGGGCTCCATCATCTCCACACACCGGGCACCGCTGCAAAGAAAATTTCTTCTGGCCTCGTCCTGCTCTATTCAGGGTCAAAGGCACCACACACCCCGCTCTCCTCCAGAACAAGTCATGAGCAACTCCAAAGGGGCAAAAAGAAATGTTTTCCAGCACAAATCTGAGCTGGTAAGTGCCACTGAGGAACTCTCGGTTATAGAAGCATAAACTTAAAAAATAACCTTGTGACCGTCCGAAAATATAAATGTGTGGAGGTCTCCGAGATGCAGTACCAGGATCATTTTTTTTTGAATTTCAGGGTCTTTTTTTTCACAGTCTGAGGAGTTTTTGTTTGTTTTTTAAAGCAGCTATGCCATTGGCAATACTTTTGCCCTTCCTCCTGGCAAATAAAGTAGCAATATCTTTGTTTACTTGTTTTCTCTTAGCTATGGATTTGCCTACAGTTCTATAGCTCTCTGAAAAGCCCAAATTTTCACCAATTTAAGGTCCTCTTCTTTACATTTAATCATAATCAAGAAAGCTCAAGCAGTGAGAACACAAAAACTGCCTCAATACCAAGTGTTAAAAAAGGAAAAAAAGTGAGGAAGTGCATACAGTACAGCACCCTGGCAGGCAGGAAGCAAATGGCTAAATTCATAGAGGTAGTTCCTAGTTACAGACGGGCTGCTGAGCCCCAGCTATTACACCAGTTCTAAAGAGTCCCTGGGACTTTCTTTTTGAGGAGTCGGCAATTCAGAGAGCTGAAAAATCACTGTAATTTGGCCTGTGAAAAATGAGTAGGTGTTCACAGTTCATTTCCCAATAGAGAAAGTCATGCTCATCACAGAAACCATCATCATGCACAGAACTAATAGCTGCCCAGCTCGCAGGCACACCCATGTACATTAAGGAAGAGCTTGTCGTTCACCAGCTTTTACCACGTATAAACAGGAGACTTTGCTTAGCAGAGCTGTCAGCAAAGCCCTTATTTTTTCCCCCAAAAAACTACATTCAGGTGAAAAATGTACTGAGCAAGTAAACACAAACAACCCAAAGTAGAAACCTGGAACCACAAACAAATAGAAAACAGTGAAGTGTTCCTATAGAAACCCTCTGCTCCCAAATCCCAGTCAGACAAACCAGAATGAAAGCAAACTGGAAGAGTCATAAACACACAAAGGGAGAACTCAAGGGAGACAGGCAAGCAGCTAAAAAAATGTTGACTAAATGAAATAAAACCTGTCCCTGCTTATCTGCATGAGTAACATGGCAGTGGTCAAAGGGCAATGGCTGGATAGGACTCGCTATTTTCCCACTCCTGCTGCAAGCAAAGCAGAGTACGAGAAGTGGCAATGGCAGAAAGCACCAGGTCCTGCTTTGCCAACTGTCACTTGTGAGCCTGTGCAGAAACTCTGCCTTGAACTGTGCAAAGTCTTAGAAAACCTCGGGGCGCCTCTTGAAAACCATTTTGCATCTGACCTCTGCTTGGATATTGCCAAAATAAACTCCAGTCAAAATTAGATACGACTCAGTCCAGTTTCACCTTGATTAGTATTTACATAACGCACAGAAACGTGAGAAGAGCACGTAAATAATGCACTGGTTGTTGCAGACCTCTTAGGAGGAGAGTCTCGGATATATTATTGATCCTCATGCACCTTCCAGCTTATCGTGCAGAAGGCCAAATCTTGATCATTTTATTCATGCAAGTAACCCTCTAGAAAGCAAGCTACATGGACTTGGCTATAGGGTGCTTAGCTATAGATTGACCAATGGGTCTAGTAGGCAGAGAGCTGCAGTTTGGATATGAGACCCATAGGGGAATAAAAACAAACAAACAAAGAAAAATACTGTTTCCAGATCTAGTTAACTTAGAAGACATTCCCTGTTCCCTTAGCTTCCTTCCTTCTATTGGACCTGGCATTCCCAAGAAACACTCCCAAGATCAAAACTTAGGAGAAGACAGTTGTTGGATTCTCCTCCTCCTCTTCTTCCTACACCACGTTTATCCTCCAGTCCTAACAAAAGTGGTGAAAGGGGGGGGGGCAAAACAAATCTGTTGACTAGGAACAACTCACTACCTGTCAGCTGTCAATGAAGGACACAACGCAGTGCTACTCAACAGGCACAAGAAGTTTGTACCACCTGTGATAATGCAGTGAGAACACTTCATCTTTCTGATCATCATTTTTTTCCTTCTTGTTGAAAGAAAAGATTAATTTCATGGCAGTCTATCCCAAGAACACCATCGATTTGGAAAGACATTTCCACTTCTACTTTGCTTACTCTGGCATTACTGGAATTTGTTTAGGTACACTGCTCCTAAGACCACCTCAGTGAAGAAATGGCTGTATCTGATCCCAGTTTGCAAAACGTTGGATCCTGGCAAGCCACCTGCAAGGCTTCAAACCACTTGATGGAAATGGGTTCAGAGTGGCAAAACTATCAGATGTTTGCAACACACAATGCACCTCTCCACTGGTTTACAGCCATAAAGCAAAGTAGCTGAGGATATTACAATTGGTAAGAGGCAAAGCAAGCTTCAGATCTAAAGTGCCCAATGCATCAAATATCCTCTGATAAAAGATTCCTACTGAGCCTGCAGGACAGCCAGCTCAAAGAGGCAGCATCACTGTTTTCCTGATGTTTCAATGTCTCATACGTCTCCAGCAAATGAGTGTCAGTCTCAAGCAGACTGTTAGGAAAGACTGCTTAAAATTAATTAGCTTAGCAACAATGGCCTGTCATTATGCTACTAAGTCACCAGCATGAGCACATAAGTTACAGTGACAGCTCAGGGTATAAAATAAGTGCCATTGTATTGAAACTTAAAAAGTGCCTAGCAGTCAAATGCCAATCTATTCACTTCTAGTAATATTGCATAGTTTCTTCTTAGTAGACTGTTCCAAACTCCCACACAAAGATATGACTTATTTTCCTACAGAGAAGTCTTTCTACTTCATACACTGACCATGCCCAATTTTAGAAGCTCTTAAAAATGTATTTATTTGTACAATGTTGATTTATTCAACTTGAAGTATAATGCAAGATTTAACACATAAAATTAGAAAAAGCAGTAGGCAATGGGAAAAAAAAAATCTCTTGGGTACCCTACCCAGAGATGCATGATAAACCACAGGGAAGGACCGAGTTCTGAGGGGTAAGAACATCATCAGTTCCCACATTCAGCACTTTACAGGATTTCCCCAGTAGAAAAGGAAATAGTTATTGCTATAATTATTTCATAGTTCCAGTCAACTGCATTCAGTTGTACTGTTATATTCCAATGGTAGGGAAATGGAATACAGTAAACTATAAATATCTGTCAAAATTCCTTTGAAAGGACAACAGTTAATTGCATTGCTTGATCTCCTGCTGTGCAGAGCTTGCATTTCAGGGTAGAAAGGTACAGATTGTTATTGATTTAATTCTCTTGAAACATGTGTGGTATAAAACTGTTCAAAAGACTTATGGGGGAGGAATATACGCTTCCAGAGGAAGCCCAATAGCAAACAGCTGTGGCAGGTTACCTGCTTGTAAAAATGCTTTCCCAAACCCCCTTCGAAATGCTCTTGGTCCCCTCAAATTGAGGCACTTTCCTTCTTTTGCAAAAGTGAAATGAAATCAGCGAATCAGATGAGGAACGACAAAAGACTAGCAATATGAGGCATATGCAAAAAACAGTCCTCTGTGTTAAGAATAATTCAGTACTTATTACACATTCCCTCAACTGTCAGTGACCTATCTGAATCTTTCCTGTTTTCCCTTTATTTAGCTTCCAAATCTACCTCTGTCCTTACAAAACAATTTGATGTAGATGAGGCAACATTTTAAATATTATATTCTCCTACTTATCTCTAAACCTCATTTTGATGAGGTTTTGCAAAGTTCTTGGCCACTCAAAGAGATCAGCCTGTACAACTAGAAGTAATTTGTTAGGCCTTGTCTCTCCTGGGAGTAAATTCTCCTTTGTAGCTGTCGACAATGGTCAGGGTGAAGCCCTGATTAATGCTTGTCCAGTTCACCTACTTTCCATGAAGGGTAACTCGATCCTGTATAAATTATGTATCCTTCTGATTTTGTCCATCTACATCTGGGTTTTAGTCTGTTGCTGTTGCAGAGAGCTAAAATCCCCGGTGCAGAGAAGCCTTTATTAGCAAGTTACCTAGCTACTAGTAAACTCCTTGCTCCCAGATACTGTAATTAAGATGACATGTTCCTGACAGTTGCTTTAAAGAGACCAAACATTAGTGGAGAGAATAATGCAGAAATCTTTCAGCATATGTTTATCATAAGTGGCTGACCACATATTAATTTATGTTCTCACTCCCTGCCAGCCTTTATTAGGAGCACTTTGGAAATTGTGGATCTAACCTCTCTGAATTATTTCTCACTAGTTTTCTCCCACTTCTGTGGTTAGAGCAGGAAAACATCTGATAATCTACACTTTCAAATTTTTAAGGTGGGTACTTAGGATTTTAAGTAGCTTTTTCTTTTCCTTAGACCACTAGCTGATTGATAATATACACTGGGAGTCCGAAAAACTAAAATGCATAAATTTAGCAAACTTAAGCAACAAGCAAAATGAGCACCAAGTATAGTACACTTGTAAACACATACAACCTCTATTCAAGGAAAATTGCCACAAATTGCAAGGGTGGCACCTAATAACTTTAATTTGGAAGTTTATCTTCACCCAGAAAAAAAAAAAACACTCACCACATTATAAATGCTGAGGAAGGTCAGCAGCATTTTAAAGGAAAGTAAGAGAATCATTAAATAGATTACTAGGCCCAACAAGGATTCAGGCCTATCAAGACTCACTGTTAACTATGGATCATTGTGTTGCAGACCTGGCAACGTACCTGCCACTTTTTAGAGCTTACTCACATGAAGCAATATGCAGCACATACCCTGCAAAGTACATTATCCTGAAATCCAACCCATACACATGCAAATCCCTGTAAAAAAGCACTAAACTTCATAAGGCTCCAGGCAGGAGTTGGAGCCTGCCCACATGGAACAAGTTCTGCAGCTAGAACCTGAAGGAGATCAAGTAAGCAGAAATACAGGCAACAACTCAGGTAGGAGAAGGGTGGGGAGAACTTTACTGAGATGAAGTAGGCAAGAAAGAATCTCTGGAGGAAAAAAAAAAAAGATTTATAAAGAGATTGAAGATAACAGAAGGTAACAGCAGACAGGATGCAAATGGGGAATTCTTCCAACAGATTTTTACCACACAGGATCTCAGGAAGCATTTGTACTCACTGTTGTATAGGTGAGGGAGGCAGCCTAATGAAAAAATTACTAGGTAGGAACACTGTGTTCCGTCTCTATGGCCTGCTTTCCCAGTTTAAAGTGAGGACAAGGATAATATCTTCTTTTTTTCCCTGAAACTGCTTAGATTCAGAATTTAACACAGTATACATGGTCAAAAAAACTTTAGTTAATGTAATTATCTATCACGTTTTCTCACCCAACATAGATGAAAAAAATGGGAAAAAAGAGAACATTATAAGAAGAATGATTCACACTATTATTTACCTTCAAGCCGGTAAGAAGTAGATATCCAAGCTAGTATCACAGCAAGACTTGGAAGCCGTTATTTCTCACTAGAAGACTTCACTTACCTTCTCACTTTCCCATCTGGAACCGTGGCAGACAGTTCCTTTCGTACACACTGGCTGTAGTGTGTACACTGAGGCAGGCTGGAATCCTAACTGTGCCGTGTTCTTCGCACACCTGAGCAGCAGGAAAGATTAATGCACCAAAACTGCTCCAGCAAAGTATGGTCTTGCCACACACCTCCTCCTTTCTGCTTCTTAGGCCAACAAAAAATCACCCTAAGGTCAGCATATGGAAGCGTTTAGTAAAGAAGGGGAGAGTCTGATCTAGCTGTCTATGCCTTGATTGCAAGTGCATGCTTTCTCCCCAAGGCAAAAAAAACACACTTGAACCCTCAAAGCAGACAGGCTGAAACTGATTTATTGGGGTGATTTAGATCTGTTAAAACAATTTTAATTTTGAATACAATTTTATATCAATTAACAGAGTCTCACAAGTATAGCCATTAAGGATTCCCTTTCCAAAACGAAAGCCAAATATTCAAGATTTATGACACTGATTTGCCATATTGGAAATAACTAATTATTCAAAATGATTCCTTGTACTCTGAAAGTGATTATGTATTTTCAGTGCAAATAGCCCTAATGGAGCAAGTGAAAGAGGCATTCCATGTCTGTGGAAGAGATAACAAACAGCTAAGGTCAGCTTGTACGGCAAAATATTAAGGGTAGGGGGAAGAAGCAGCTTAAAATAGCGAAGTCCAAATACAGTTTACTTAAAATCTTGAAGTGTGTTCTGGTGCATGTCAGAACTGCAATGAAAGCCTGTGGTCTCCCCTTACTGTTTTAAGCAGTTTTGTATTCAGTTTATTTATTCTGACCTTTCAGTTATCCTTTCACCTCAGACCTTGCATCCTTTATAACAGCAAGGCCATACAGATCCAGTTTGCAGTAGATTTATACAGTGTGTTTGGGGTGAGAACAATTGAGACTTGGGTCCTGATTCTCATTTGCACTGAATATTCACATTGGTATGAAGGGAGGTAAAGCATAAAAACAGCCCCGCTCCAAGCTCCACAGTGCAAGGGAAAAGACTCTGGATTACACTGCTCCGATTACTGTGCCTGGGAATCAGAAAATGATAGTAAGACAGGGACTGGACAGATCTTCACATAGCCTCAGGCTACAGCAAATACAAAAGCACCGCCTTTCTTCACTCTTTTCACAGCTACCAGTCCTGCCCCAGACACAGGAATAGAGTAATTGAGAACAAAGTCCCTGTTCGAGTGAGGTGTTCGGTGCCAGCAAGGTTAATGTTCAGGGGCAGGCTCACGGCTAGAGCAGTGCCATGTTTACTGCTATCGTAGCTGCTGTTCTGATGCTGCGCTCAACCTACAAGCAAGGGTCTAATTCCTGCTTCTCGAGACGCAAAGACATAGCAAGGTGGTCATTAAAAATCGCAGCAGCCTGCATGTGATTAAAATGTTAATGTCAATATTGTAATCATGGTCTGACTCACAGGACAGCTGCTAAGAGACTTGATCTGTATTGCTTAGCCCCAGTCACCTGATGCGGACGAGGGTTACAAAAAGGTTGTGCCCCATCACATGGCAGGGATTGGCATTCACTTGCTCATGTGGCTAGCTGTAGAGTGATTACTGAAAATGAAAATCAGATCAAATACAGGAGCGAGATCAGCAAGTTCAGCTACATCTGCACTCTACCAAGAGAAAACAAACGAACACTTTCCTGTAGATCTCCCCGGTGCTACTGAAGCTGCAGCTCTTTCTGCTACAAAGGTACTTGGATCTCTGGGTGAGGGGGTGGATGGAGGCCCTCGGTGAGGTTGCTCAGGGTGCTTAACAGTGGCTGGTGCAGCCTGGGTCTTGGCAACCTACTGCTCCAGAGGCCACTGCTGAGGTTCTCCTCCTCGCTCGCATCCCCCACCCATCCTTCCTTTGGAATTTTCTGTGCTAGGCTCTGCTTAGCTGAGTTTTATCTATCCATTTAATGCCTGTGGTGAGTTTTGCCTGGTGTTATCTGAGCACCAAAAAGCCCTATAGTCTGCAAAGCTTCTTTTCAGTAGATTTAGGATTAATGAAGAGGGCCTCTCTATTGTTGGAATGTCTAATACAATTATGAGCTGAATGAACGGACTAGGCAGCAGTGCAGGGCTCCCAGGTTCATGGTAGAGAATTGTCTGTTTTAACATCCATCTGTTTTCATTCCCTCTGATCCATTATCATTCACCTAGAGTTATAACATGATGAATATCATTGTGCGAAAAGCCATTTGATGCTGGGGGAAAAAAAATCACTGTGGGGCTGCCTTCTATTGAAAAAGTGAAATTGCCTCTGCAGAAGGAAAGGCACGATTGATTCCGAGACACTGTTTCAAAGAGAAGCATCCGTTTACATTTGGGCTCTTTGATTTTGTTAATTCCTTTGGACAACAACCCTGCTGCTGCATCCTTAAACCACAATATATATATATATATACTCAAAATTGGGTTTTCCTATCCATAAATATTGTCAACTATAGTGCTGCTGGTGTACTTTGTATTTTTTCCGTCACACCATTGAATTAAAAAAAAAAAAAAAAAATGTTCTCATGATTTTCCCAAAAAGGCACCTTCGGTTTAGATTCACAGTGCCATTAAACTCCTGTACATAAACATGTAAGCAGGATGAGAATCTTGATGACCCTGCTGACGGGAAATAAAGAAAGGAACTTTACAGGCAATTTCCACTGTCCTTGTTGGTCAGCAAATCTGGAAGTGAATGAAAAAAAAAAAAGGGAACTAGAAACGCATATTAATGATAGAAGACCTAAAGCACAAAGTGATTGAAATGAGCAGTATCAAGAGAAACTGCTACAAATTTCTCATTTTATCTCTTATAAAGGCTTACCCTTATAAATTACTTATAAACAATAAATAAATTACTTTATAAAATAAAGGACAGAGTTACATACATAAAAATAGCTTATTTAACCCAATCTAAATGCTGCTTTCCAGAATGTGAGTCTTAAAATATCAGCAAAGCAAATACAGTTGTTAAACTCAATCCATTGTTTAACTGGGTGTATCTAGACTCCAGATCTTTCATTAGCAGCCATCCCATATACAGCTTTAAAATCCCATGTATCTAAAATAGTTTGGTACTCTTCCTTAAAGAAACAGGGGGAGAGAAAATAATCCACTGGAAATCCACTGTCCAGCAAACTGAGATCAGGTAATTGTCTGACTTGTACTAGCCTGCAATTACCAAGGGAAGTGGCTAGACGTAGCTATCTTCCTCATTTAATTGGCACGCAAAAGATTATAGGATTTTATTAGGATGCAAACGACACCGATACAAGCGTGATGGAAGCACACAAGGCATGAATGACTATTTGCACTAAGAAGCTTTGTACGACACATGGGATTCCTACCTTTGGTTTTACGCTGCTTACATTTAAATGGCATTTCTATGCTACCTTTTAAAACTATTATATTTATTTGAGCCCTTGTTTAAGGAAGGTAGGGCAAAGCTGTTGCCAGACACCAGAAACCCTTCTAAAAGAGCCTGTCACGGCAAGGTGAAAGGAGGCTAATCTTCTGCTGTTCCATTATTACAATTAGATCAGAAACACGAGGAAACAGGGAAAGGAGGACATTAGTGCCCAAATAAAGCCATTAATGGTATGGTAGAAACCCAGCTATCAGCCAACCGCCTGGGGAGGCGCTGGGGTCCCTGAGGAGTCTAAGGAAACTTGGCATCCCTGGAGGTGACTGAGCGGGAACACCAAGTAGGAGCAGGTGGCAGGAGACTTTTGGCTTCCATCACTTCCACAGCTCCCATTAACACTGAATCTCCTTCATGGACTTCTCCGTGGTTCTACATGAAGCTTAGTGTCCTTCTTTATGGTTTATTTCAAAACATCCTTCCTTCTCTCACAGACAGAACTAGAAGCTACCCCCCAGGGAAGGTGAAAGCAGCAGAACATGTAAGGATGGGATTCAAGTCAGCCAAATGGAGCCACACACAAGGAAGGGAGAACCCAGAAGCGATGGTAACGTGGTAATATCTAGCTGTACGCAATAAAAAATGATAACAAAAGGATTAGGCCCTGCTGCTAATGCGATAGGTGGGGCAGTCAGTGGCATGAGGGCCCTAATGAGCGTGCAGCTCCCTCAACAACATCCCCAGGCTGGGCCACAAGCAGCTCCTCAGCCAAACCCCAAAGCCACGTCCCCTTTCCGGGCAGGCACCTAAACACCGAGCGTTGACTGGGCCCCAAGGAGACCCTGCAGGGAGGAGAGGGTCTGATGCACCAATAACGAAAGAGGAAATTGCAGCCTCCTCTTGGGCTACAGAGGGTGGGTGAAACCTCGGAAAGCTGCACGGCTGGGGAGCAAGACACCAAGCGCACGGCCAGGTCTCCCGTGTCCATGTCCCCAGGAGCCGGGGCCTTCCCCTCCAACCTTCTCATGCTTCTCCAGATCCCACCTACAGCTCTGCGCTGCCCAACACCCTCCACGTCAGCTTCATTCCTCACTCACCCTTCAACTCACACCTCATTCCGTGTCCCTCATCTTGCTCTTTAAACACCAGCTCATCCCACAACACACCCCTTGTGCCCAGATCCTCCTGTGACCCCCAACGTGTCCCACAGCTCACCCTGTATCCCCGGCTTGTTCCTCACCACTCAGCTCATCCCTCGGCTCCCATCTTGTCCCTCAGCTTGTCCCCTGATCCCATCTTGTCCCTCAGCTTGTCCCCTGATCCCAGCTTGTCCCTCAGCTCAGCCCTCAGCCCGAGCCTGCCCCTCACGACCTTCTCGTCCCTCGCTTTGTCCCGCGGCCCCATCTTGTCCCTCAGCCCGGCCCCATCTCACCCCCTCGTCCCCGCGCTGCTCCCTGGCCGCCCGCTCGCCCCTATCCGCGGCGGCTCCTTCCCGGCGGCGCGGGCTCCGTCCCGGGGGGCTCGACCGCAGGGGGGTCGCTGTGTGTGTGGGGACACCAGGCCGGGCGCTGCGGGGGCGCCGGGATCCGGGCCGGGGCAGCGCGC
>JAWLRI010000869.1:2093160-2292423 GCA_034781795.1 Crypturellus tataupa | reverse complement strand
CCCGCGGGAGGTGGGGGGGAAAATACCAAAAAAATACAAATATTTTCAAAAAGTGCTTTGGGGCCGCTCTGGTTTAATACCAATGAACGTGCGTTCGTGCGAGTGCGCGGCTGGGGTCGAGGGGGTGGCGAGCTACTTGCCGCCCCGCTGCCAACTTATTACCCACCCCCCTTCCCCTCTTGCCGGTTGCTGTTAGCTATAACTTAAGGCTGCTCAATTTATTATTATTATTTTGTAATTGGCTGCGGAAATATCGCCGGCGCTGCGGCGTGTTGGGATGGTCCGGTATTGTTGTGCATGGTGGAGCTTCCCCTTCCTCCCCCCTGCCTCCTCCTCCTCCGCCTGGCTCGTGGAGTTTGTGTTTGCGTTGCCAAAATGTTACTTTATCTGTCTCCGGAGATTGTTAGCAAATGGCTGGTGTTTGACTTTTTTTTTTTTTTTTTTTTGGTGGAAAAGGAGATGTTTAAGTGGATAATAATCCCTTGGTTGTAATTCCCATTTTTGAAGTAATTGAACAAATTCTTCATCTCGTGTTGACTGGACATATTTTTTTTTCTGGTGTTAATAGGCTGGCAAAAATACTGCTTGTCTAACTTATTACAAACACTATTTGCTGAGCAAATACTGCCTGCCTTGTCTGAGCTAAGTTAAGCAGAGCAGGAAATTTAATATTTTCAGAGGAGCATTGACAAACGAAGACTTTGGCTTTTGATTTCTATTTTGTTTGTGTGTGAGGGGAAGAACTGAGTTGTTGAGAAAAAGCACCTTGCGAGTCACCGGGGAGGCAGGATAACTCACTTCTGAGTAAAGATGAGCAATCCCGGTACCCCCGCTCAACTTTCTTCAACGTGCTGAGCTAGAAATGTGGGCAGCTTTTGGGCGCTCCTGCTGGTTTTCAACTTCCTGTCGCGCGAGCGTACGTTGGCTGTGTTACAGGAACCGAGCGCTGCGTTTGGACGAGTCCACAATGCCAAGTTTGCCCCAGGGTCTCAACCGTCTTTTCCCCAGGCTTTGAGAACTCATTTTGTTGGTGTTCCTGGGTTTGCTCCTGCCACGTGGGCCTCCTTCCTAGTGGTCTTGTGGCTACCGGGAGTTGTGTCCCACTCGAGGCGACATCTGGACCAGCTTCCATGTGTCCCAGCCGCGTTCTCCCAAACACCACAGAGGATCCGAGGTGGCCCCGGGTTATCCTGGGCACCCAGTTTCTCGCTGGGAAAACTGCTGATGCGTGGGCAATCCACAAAATGTTTGGGTGATGAAATCTTGGTTTGGGGAGCCCGAAATTGGAAATTCAATGCTCAGTGAGCGGCACTAGGTGTGTAATGCAGGAGTGGAAATGTGATTTAGGTTGGAGTGGAGATTGGGGTAAGTTCTTTCAGTAGAGTCATTTCTGGGGTGTTGCCCTGCTAGGAAAAGCAACTGTGTGGCCAACACAGGGCTGCTAATGAGCAAGGCATCCACTTGGGCATTCCTTTAAAGCAGGTGCCACAGACCTGTCTGTGTTTTTTCCTTTTTTCTTGGGCATGCTCTTAGTCAAATCTGCATCAGCAGATAGGTCCAATTAAAGCACTGAGTTTCCACTGAGCTGTCAGGGAAGAAAGTAAAATTCATCTTCTTGCGGGAATTTTCTACCACGATGAGCACATTATCAGGAAATAGGATTCAAATGATAGTACCGTCCCTCCAGGGCTGACGGGGAGAACTCCACGCTTTGCAGAGGGTATGGGCCTTGTTATCAAATCAGCCAAGCGGTAACCTTGGTAGTAGGGCACATGGGGTTAGAAAGTGACCTTAACTTCAGCCGCCCCAAAGTATGTCCATGGAAGCACCTCTGCTTCCTGAAAAAAATAAAAAAAAAAAAAAGAGGGGGAAACGTGTCGTGTTTGAGGGGCTCTGCAAGCCCTAATAATCACACGCATTTCATAAATTCCAGTAGCGCTGAAAAGGAAGAATACTCGGCATTGTGAGGGTTTTTCTTTGAGAAGTGCAGCACTGAGCTTGACAAAGGGTGATGTCTGGGAGATTTAATGTAGCAGCAAGCGGAGGGGATTATCGAGACAAAACTACTTTAAAGTAACATGTGCCCATGTAAATTAGTGAAGCTACAAGGTCATTTTGTGTAGTGTGGAGCAGGGTGCTGTAGTGTACTTGACTACAACAGGTGGTTTTCTTTCTCGTTTAGAGGAGATTTGTCTTTGTGTGTGTGTATTTTTTTTTTTTTTTCCTCTTTAAGTACTTAAAATCATATATGGTGATATATTGAAAATAATAATTAAAGATCTCCATCTCCAACAGGAGAAAAGAAAGAAGAAAAGTGACTTCATGGCCTAGGAGCACTACTGGCCTAAAAAAGTCAATTATGTTTAATTTGTGATTCTGAGAGAGGCTTTTGTGGCGTAGGTGCTAGTTAATTCTGATCTGTTTTTCTGTTCTTATTCTAGCATTGTTTTTCACTTGATTTTATGGAGATCTGTGATTATATTTAATAGGCTAGCTAGGCTTTGGGTTTCCCCCAGAAAATTAAGTTTATGATCAGAGGGAACTTTATGGTAGAGACATTTGGAAGTGGTAAAGTTCTTTCTTTGTTTTTCTCTTTATCTAAAAATATTGTAAATTCCCCTTCCTCACTTCAGAAAATTTTTACTGCGGGTGTTCTTGTAAAGAAAGGGTGCTATGTAAATATTCTTCCTACATGTTGAACTGGTGATAAGAATGTTGAAGGTTAATACCAGAGGACAGCTTCATAAAGCTTCTTTTAGCTCCCTGGTGTAAATTTAAAAAACAGAGTTCTGGATTCAGAATTAACTTATGCAGCAATGCTTGCTTTGGAATTGAGTATCTGGAAATACTGCCTCTTATTTCTGTGGCATTTGTCACTTCTCTTACATCTTTACATGGAAGGTGTTAGGATAGGAGAATCTGTATTTGATTATATACATACATACACACACATTTTTCTCTTTTTTTCATTAAGAGCAAAAAGCCACACTAGCTAGCAAACCACCAGTCTTTCTGCGTGTGTAAAAAGTTAAGACTTCCCCTTTCCCTTCCTTCCCGTGAATTCTATTACATAAATTGGGCTCAAACTCAGGTTACGTGTAGCTGGTTTGTGTGTGATGCTTTTAGCTGACCACTAAATGTGGCTTGGGCAGGAAGGGAGTTTGCCTTGACCTGCCTGTGTGTGAGGGGTGCTCAGCCAGACGGCAGCCCCTGCTAAAGCCTGAGCTGATCAGCCTGGGGTGCAGAGTGCCTGTTCCTGTCCAGCTGGTCAGAAAAGTTTGCAGGCAGAGGAGTGGTGGGCTGAAAAATGGGGGATTTCTAGCTGCCTTCTGAAATGAATGGTATGGATGTGAGCATGTGTGTATATTCATTACATTCAGCTGAAGTTGCTAATTATTCTTGAAGGTGATTGGTGAATCAGAGTGAGAGCATCTAAATGAGTGAGTCGGTATTTGAGGGCTCTCTCTGATCAGAGCTGTTCCTTTCAAGTATCAAAAACAGCGCTAAAAGGAAACTTCATCAGAATGTTAATGAATGCGATCTTTGAGAGCAATTGTTCTCTTCACGTAGTTGTAAAGACAAGAGATTGTGTTTTCTTTTTGGCTTTTGTTTATCAATTTTACAGATTCCAGCAAAGCTTTGGAACACTGTATGGAAATTTTAACTTGTGTGTGCGTTCTATTTTTTTAGGAATGCTTAGCCTATTTATAGAATCTCTTAGAGAATCCACTTGCAAATGTGCTCTGAGCAGTGTGTTGTGCACAAGTGGATCCCAGCACTGATGAGGCAGATCTCTGCTTGGTGTGTGTCATGTTGAAGGTGGATTCTGCCCTTGCACTTGAGCAGGATTGGGGCCCAGCTGCAACTAGTCGCGGACCCAAAGGAGGTTGATTAATGCTTTGCCCATTGCCTCACTGTTGTTCTTCAGCAACCTAGCAGTGCTAACCTGCAATTACTTCTTTGTTGCGTGCACTTTGGTGCAGCAAAATTTAGAAAGCCAAGTGGTGATGGTAAACTTCTGGACAGAATCCATGAGTTCTTCAGCTGTTATCTTGATAAGGCTGTTTTCACATGTGTGTTGTACACTGTGCAGTTACTGTTGCTCTGATCACTCATTGATAAGAAAACCAGTGTATTTAGCTGCAGCTTCCTGTTCCAAAGGTTTTGTGCTATTTCCACCTAGCTGACCTAGCTTTGTAACTTTAAATTTATGGCTGTGTTGTACTGGCCTTTATTTTCTGTGCTTATGTTGATTTAAAACAACTAGTTTCTAGACTTTAAATATTTTTCCCCTTTTACTTAACTGGTAAGTCGCAGTGCTTGTGAAGGAGTTTCTTTTTTTTAAATACTCAGAAAAGGTTTTTCTGTTTGTTTTTTTGATGCTGATCTGAATGATTTTTTTTTTCCTTTTGATTTTCTTGAAGGCTTTTTAGTTTCAATTGATTTAGTCCTCTAGCCGTTGATTCTTGCACCTTGTCTGACTCAAGTGCTTAAGGTATTTTTTTTATTGGTGTTGTTGAAGTAAGAGGTTCTTAATAGGGAGTGGAAACAGGGAATCGGGGTGATGGGTTCTGGCCAGTCTGAGGTGTCTGCCCAGTTTCTTGCACTGAGCCTGGCCAGGAGTGAGTGGCCGCAAGAGCTCCCCACCAAGACCCATGGGTGATCCAGCGGCTCGTAGGGATCGAGCTGTTTTGCAGAGCTGGGTCTCGTCACCGTGATGCCAAAAGGTGCCCAGGTGGCCAAGGCTCAGCAGTGTCAAGGGAGGTTTGTTGCCCTGTGAGCAAGTTGCTCGGCCGGGCCGTGTGCGTGGGTGACACAGCGGTGTCTCCAGCACAGGCTGTGCTTGCTGGCCTGCTCGTCACGCATGTGGCATTATCAGTTTTATTAGTGCTATTTAACACAGCTATGGTTTCCCCACTGAGAAGTGGCTTCCTCGCCTGAGACCGAGCTCTGAACTGCCTGAGCTCCTTAAAACACAGTGAAAATCCCAGCTGAGCTCAGGGATCCCCCTTATCCTTGCCAAAGAGACACGTCTGGCCCTTCTGAGGGCTTAAATTTTCAGCCCGAATTACACTTGAGTCTATCTTTGTTCTCTTTTGAAAGACCTTTTCTTTAATCTTACCAGTGTAGATGCTCAGCTGTAGTTCGGTGTGTACTTTATTTTGGTTAAAACATGAAATGAAGGTTGCTGAAATGTGTCTCTATGCAGGAGTGGACCTGACCTGCATGAAAAAATTGAGAAGCTAAATTCTAATTTATATATAAAATAGTTCAGATGCTTCATAATTGAAAATATAGGGTATTATGTATTGTACAGGTAAACTTTTCTGATAAAAGGGCTATAATAAAATTAGTGTCAAACTTAATCCTAATAATAGATGATGTTGGATCCAATTACTATATATTTATGGTAATGCTTTTGACTTCTGATATAGTAACAACTGAGAAGTTTATTGCCCTCCCAATATGTTAAGGAGACACTTGTTATCATTAAAGTATTTCACAGAATGAGACTAAATAGGATGATGATACTTTATTGGGAAATAACAGTGAAAAACTGAGCTCAGTAGGATATAATCACTCTGGCATCTCTCTCCACTTTGTTCCTGCTTCTCTCCACAGGGAGCTTAGTTGGACTTGGTGGATTTTCTGGGTATGTAGCTCGGAAACTGCAAGGGAACTTCGGGTGGAGAAAGTGCCATAGGGCAATGCTTATCGCTGTAGCTTCTGGAGTGACGTCCTTGTCATGGTGATACAAGTAGTGGGGGAGCCATCCTACAGTTTCTTCAGTGCTACGGCGGGTACGTTAGTGTGAACAGTACCAGTAAAGCCAAAGCGCTGTGTCCTGCCTGGTGCAAGGCATTTTTTTTTTTTTTTTTTTTTTAATCAAGTTTTGATATGGAGGATGAGCATTGTGGTAGCTGCTGCATGAGAACATCCTGCTGTAAGTGAGAACAATCTTCAATTTTCTGCACTTTAATGCCTTCAGTTTATCACAGTGAAGGTATAAAAGAGCTTTATGTAGGTGAAGTGGCTCTTGCTGTTTAAATATCTCTTGGCTTTGCTGTGTTCCAGCACAACAGGGGCTTTGACTGCTCCAGCAGTACTCCTTGCATGGAGAGGAGTCTGAGCTCTACTTCCCTGGTCCTGTTCCATGTCTTTGAAACATACCTTTTTCCCCCCAAACTAATGAGCTGTTAATAATACTATTCAGAAGCTGAAAGGAGAATCAGTTTTCACCTTATTAATGCAAAATGTTTAAAATGCAGCAGGAGATAAAATAATTTCCACGGCTGCCTAGGCAAAAATGAGACCTGTATTTGGTTGCCAGTCGAGCTCCTGTTGCACTAGCCGTTGTGGAAGCAGGGCTGGTAAAACCTGAACAGATCTAGGCTCTAACACCCCTCTCTGTGCGGGGCTGGCGACTGTGCCCTAATGACAAGAGAGTGGGGCTAACTCAGGCTTTTGTAGCTTAATCTGGATCCAGTATTTGAAAATACCTGGTAAAAACTAAGCAAGGCAACTATGTGCATAGCACTTGGTGATCCAAGATGAATGGAGAATGTTTCCTTTGTAGCTCTGACTTGCTTCAAGCCAAAAAGAGACTAACTTGAACAAAAGTTTCATCTGCGAGGTCAGTGGTTGGCATGGATAAGGGGATTGAAAGGATCAAAATGATTTCCCAGCGCTACTGGCTGCAAAACATGGGCTTATGGCACCATTCCCGTCTCTCCCTTTGTGCTCAAAGCAAAGCTTTTTTTAATCTTTTGCTAGCTATGTATAGTTATGGTGCATAAACGTGGCAATTTTGAAGTCATATGTTCTATTTTAGGGCACTGTTGGTCACTGTTAACAGGGCGAGGGAGCTGTGCTTGGTCTTGTTCCCTTCTATCCAAAGCTTTACCAAGTGGGCGCAGGAGCTGTCTCTTCAGAAAGCCGCCTGATAAAGATGCACTAGAAAATATACATGTGCCTGTAGCCTAAAGGTGAAATTTATGATGTTTGTGACTGAATATTGTCACTCTTTATTGTTCAACAGACATTATTTGTAGAATTGTAAAAAGGTGGCTGTAATTGCCTGGTGTTATTTTTTTTTTTCCCCCACTTTAAAGTTTTGAATGATTTATTAGTATGCTGACATATGTCCACACTAGCCTCTACTTAGTGGAGGGATTTTTAGATGTGTAGTTCAAGTTGAGAAATAAATAATAATTTAGGGCCCCTGGCTATTAAGTGGACTGCACCATAATGAAGGACACCAAGGTCATTTCTTTGTACCCCCCCCGATGGTTAATACAATTGTAGTTTCCCTACTGCTGGCTCTTATTTCTACCACAAAGTCCTTAATAAAAAAAAAAAGGCACAAACAAGCTGATTTAGCCTCATAATGACACAAGATGCATGGGCTAATGAATATGCTATTGTTGACTTGTTTGGACTCATAAATGTCTCCTGCGCTGGTGCCTAAGAGGCAGCTGCTTTAATCCATGTAGCCCGAGCGCATCCTTGCACACGAGGACAGGGCTCAAGGTACTGTGCAGCTAAGAGATGTTTATGGAATCAGTCAAACTTGATATAAAATAATTATGGTGTTTTGACAGCTTGTTAATAACTTGCAACCATTGGAAGAAATAGAATTACAGGATTTTTGGTCTTTGATGGAACCTTGGCATTTCTTTGAGATTGTAAAATTAAAGGAGGAACGTGAAAACCATTAAAACAGTTGGACGTGGTGCCTGGCAAAAATGACGGACCGCTTAATTAAAAAATGCTTTGTTCCAATTGAAATTGATCACAGTTAGTTTCTGTGCCATTCACTGTAATGGCTAAGGAAGAGGAGGGCACCCCCAAAATCCCATTGGGTGGAGGGCTTGGGTGTCACTTGGGTTTGCTTTTTTTGCCTTGCCTGAATGAAATGGAGAGAAATCCTTGAACATTAAATGTGAGAGAAAAGTCCTGTCACCTGTAGTGACTAAAATCCCCTGAAGTGTTGCCAGCATGTACTTGAGGAATCATATAATTATATGATTATTGAAAGAGACATAAAAGACCTCATGGCAAAAACCTTGGAAAGGGGGAGGGAATCGGTATGCAAATGAAGATGCACAGAATTTGCTGTCCTTTTTTTGCTAGTTATTTTTCACTCCAAAGCCCAGTAATTGCTTTTATGGGGATTACTTAATAAAACTGGGGCATGAAAAGGAGGGAGAAATTGTTTACACTGTGTCACAGGCCTGGCTTGCAATCCTATGGAGCTGGAGTAGAAATGACTTTTAAAAGTAAAACTACAAAGTGGGTTTTCTACTAACGGAAAATAACTATTTGCTGTAATGTTATCCGACAATAAAAGTGTTTTGTGGTCTGGTGGTTAGCAGAGGGGCCCGGAAGTTGAGATAATTTTTTATTTATTTTTTTTTCTCATGACTCTCTGCCACAAACTTCCTGCCTGAGCTTTGGGCAAATCCTTTCCTTGCTGCATGTGCTACCTTGCCCACACATCTACTACTCCTGAGGTTACCGAGCTGCATTGCGGGAGGTCGGGTTCTCCATTTGGGGGAGGTTGGGGTAACCCTCAGTGCACCCAGCCTCATGTTTTGGCCCTGGCGTGTTTTGGAACTTGGGTGTATGCGAGGTAAAGGGGGATCCTGGGACAAAAGCCCTGCTGGTGCTTACCAGCTTGGGCAGTGTTTCGTCTCTGGGATGCGGGGTCCGGATGTGCTTTTCCGTGCTCCCAGCCTCACTTGGGACGGGGTTTGCTGCATTGCCAGGAGAGCGCCCGGAAGGCTCCTGCCTTCCTAGAGCAGGAGAGGTAGGAGGGATATGTAACCGGGAGGCAGTCGCACGTTGGTGTCTTTTGGCCTCGTTTGTTATGTCACTAGCTTGTAGCTAGAGTTACGTCGTCTTATGTGAACCACTAGAGTTTTTTTTTTTTTTTTTTTTTATATCACATTCTCACCGGGTCCCTTGGTGTCCTCCTTCCTGCAGGTCGTATGGGTCGGTGCAGTAGCCCCAGTGTGCGTGCTGCACTGTGCACCAGTATAAGGGTGGCAGGGGGCTTTCCTGAGCTTGGCTTCCCTGGTCTCCTCTACTAGTCTTCAAATACAGATCTGTCTTTAGCTTGACTCGGGGGGTTTTAAGTTATCTTAAACTGCTTTTTCTTACTGATAGCCTTGATTTATAATCTTGTTCCTCACAGAAGCACTCATTCATGCATTTACTGGGGAGCTCTCCTGCCGTAGCAAAACCCATATCTCAAGAGACATTTGTTGAAAGATAGGCAGAAAGCTTCTTCCTTCTTTCTCAGGCTTACCAAAGCATGCAGTATGTTAAAAGGTGGCGCACAGGGAGGAAAACCTATTGTTGCTCAGTGTAGAGGTGCTGAATATTTTGTAAGATTCTCTCCAGAAAAAAAGAATACCATTTACACTAGTAACCAGCTTTGGAGCTAAGTAGCACCAAGTTGTGATGCAAGTTTGCTAATGTAATTTTTAGCTGAAAATGACAATAGTTTCCCAACCAGATGGATTCTAGATCACATTTGCTATCAGCTCATCCATCAAACTCTGCAGATGTCGGTATGTTCGTTGTAATGTGCGCATGGAAATGTTGTTGGTTACATCAAACAAACGATCAACCTCTTCAAGTGCTATTAACATTTTCCCATCACCTCTGACGTGCATTTGGTGGTGGGAGCGGGTGGGGGGTTTCTGTTCTCAGGCTGGCCCTGCAGTTACTGGATGGGAATTTTGGGTTGAGCTACTTTTTTCTTGGGCTCATTTCATTGCTATGGAGATGGTTGCACCTGAGGGATTGATGTAACTCATATAAAGAGAACCGTTTTGAGGCTTTCTGGTATAAGTACTGATGTTTCCTATATTACTTATATCAGGAAGACAGTTAATGAAACAGAAATGAGAGCCTCCGGGCTTGTCTGGTCTATAACTTCATATCATGTAGCTCATAATGTTTCTTTCATGTCACTATATGGAAATTTTTTATCTGTGTCCAGCCAAAAGGCCTTGGCCAAGGAAAGGTTCACTTAGCTTCACTTGTTCTGTGCTGGGAAATGCACGTGCACCAGTGGGCCGTGTTGCTGCGTAGCGTATTGCCTGGGTGGCCTTCATCGAGGAGGAGCTCGGAGCTCTCAGCTCTGTGCTCATCAAGCTCCTGCCTTACAGGTAGATATTGCTTGTGATGCAGTTTGGACAGGAGCCTTGCCTGCTCATAGATGACTTCTGCCTTTGGGGATAGTGTGAGGAAAAGCAACAGTTAAGTCTGTGCTGGTCCCAAAGGAGGAAGTTGGAATTGGTGACAAATTCTCTAAGTGCTTTGTGGTTCCCATACTGGAGCGTAACTGGATCCTTGTCTTGAAGATGTGTGAAACATCAGGGGTGTCGCTAATGCAGAGAGCATCTTGGGGGGAGCTTTCTGTTCGCAGGTTGGTGGTTTTCCCCTAGATTCTGCATGAGGAGAAACACAGGGATTTTCTTTCTTGAGAATCTCCCCTTTTCAAGAAATGATTTGGCCCTTCTCGTTAGATCAGCCGATTCTTAAGGGTGCACTCCTGGGTTCACAGAGTCAGAGAGTGCTTAAGTTGGAAGGGACCTCTGGAGATCATCTAGTTCAACCTCCTGGTCCAGTGGCACAGGATGGCATCAAGGTGGGTTTGGAAGATCTCCAGAGGAGGAGAGACTACAACCTCTCTGTGCAGCCTGTTCCATGGCTCTGTCACCCTCGCAGTGAAGAGGTTCTTCCTTGAAATTACTCGTCTTGGACAGTTGCAAGGTGCTACGTTGCTTTGCTTAAGCCGCTATTTACGATTTCCAGGGAAGAAATGGTGAAGCTCTTGGCCGTGCTTGTGGCCTGTGCTTGCAGTTGGTGCTTAGTTGCACATCTCCTCATTATGAAACGTGGCCCAGCAGTGTTGTGTTTTATGTCATTTTTCTGTGTTTAGTTTGTATGACTGGTAAAACTTGTAAGGGTTTTAATTGGGCCTCAAAATGGATTAAGTGTATATTGCTACTGTTTTTATGCCTGTGTTAAGTATAATGTAGTTAGTCATCTCGCACTGGATTATTGGGTTTATTTAATGGCTCACGTGTGGTGCAGTAAGAGCTGTCCTGCTTTTTAACGCTTTGCTAGCTGTTGGCTGACTGTGCTGGCCTCGCCTGCAGGGCGCAGGTTTTAGATGTTGCCCTCTGGGCCTGAAAGCAACCCACTTGTGCACAGTGGCACCTGGGGACAAACATGTGGCACTGAGTAAAATCCAACAGGTAACCCCAATGCCTGAAACGTCAGCCCAACTGAGTCCACTTTTTGGGAAGCGTCGGATCCGGGGTTAGCGCAAAGAGGAAGCCAAGCTCAGGAGGCTGTTGGTGCCCGGCTTCCCCTGGGCAGCGCTGGGGAAGGCACCGCTGAGCATGGGGAAAGGTTGGTGCCGCTTGGAAGCGGCTCCCGAGACTGCGGTGATGCAGCCAGTCCCCGAGGGTCGTCCTGTCCTGCAGGGCCCGGGGATGCCCCGTATTGCGGTGCACGTCCCAGCGCTGGTGCTGGTGAAGCAGTAGCTGCTGGTGGTGCTTTTCTTTTGAGTAAACAAGACTTTTCCTCATTCTGGATTTTTCTCATTTTTTTTGTTAGTTCTGATTTTCTGTTAACTGCCAGTAAGGGAATTTTCTCTGTTTCAGTGCGTTTAACTGGGGCAAATAGAAGCAAATGCTGAGAGGGAAGAAGAGATTTTTGTCTCAAATGATACTACATGCATTTGCTTTGCTCTTTCATATCTCTTGTTTTTAGGTGTACGTGTGTATAAAAACTCCCATCCCGTTCATAAATGCTTAGCAGATGAAGTCACTGGTGTTTTCCATACTATTACTTCTGCAAGGTTCAAAACATGAGCAAAATGCGAGTCTTCATTCAGTCTCTGCTGAATATTACAGGAATAACGATTCTGTACCTAAAGCTTAAACCAAGATGCAAAAAGCATGTCAATCGGAATACAGACTGGGAGAGTGAAGCAAAGAGTGTTGCACTGATTTGCCTGGGACAAACTTGTGTACGTTTTGGGGTCGGGAAGGGGTTAATCGTTGTGCAAGTCTGTCCTCTCTACTGGCAACAGGCAGAACCCTGCAGGAGCGCGGGGTCCTCCCGCGGCTGCACAGATGGACGCGTCGTGGAGAGGGGCAGCGCGGCGGCACCTTCAACCAGCACCGTCCGGCGGGACGGGAGAGGCCCGGGAAAAACAACCAGCCTGTGTCTTCGTGGCGATCGAGCCTTCCCAAAAAGCATGAACGCTTCTTTCTCAAAATGTATTCCCAGTCGGGGAAAAGGACAGAAAAGAGCTGCGATTTTCCTGACCGGCAAATTGACATTGTGTAACTTAAGCTTCCCAGTTAGCCTCCAAACTGTCCATGTTCAAAGGTCTCTTGGTGGCTGCAGACACCTTACAGGAAGGTCAGGATCTGGGCTAGAGCTGAATGATGAAGGTAAAAGCTTTGTGGTGACGCATGGAATTATTTTTTAGACTTTTTACTCTCCTCTAAGAGTATGTTGTCAGTCTTGAAAGCTGAGTGAACTTTAAATATCATCTCTGTTTAACAGCATTTAATCTTTCTGTTTCCTATTTTGTTCAGCTGGAACAAAGAAATACTGTTTTGTTCTCTTCTAGATTATGGGCATTCAAATGGGTTTTGTCTGTCTTTATAAATAAAGAATGAGAGCTCGGGTGCCCAGTTACTTATTGCTACTTTCAGGATGAAAGTTCATCCCATGCCCTGACTCTTTTATGTAGTTTTTTTTTGAAGTCTCTCAAAATGTGTATCTAAAGAACTCTAATTAGTGTTGATATTTCAGGGAATGTGGGATTATTTAGCCTTTTATTTTAATAAGGCATCAGTGTATCAACACTGGATAGGAAGAAAATTGAAACAGTACCCGCAGGGATCATTTTTTCTCTGAATAGAACCTGAGAAATTTCTGGCTAAATTATTTGTTGGTGCAGCAGGTACCCTCTGTCTGGTGTGTCCTGTGGAGTGCAGGGCAAAAATGGTGATGTCTATCCGCTGCTTAAGTCAACTTACTCGGTTTGCTTTATATACTTAGGAAAATCTGCCTAGGCAAATACATTTTGACCAGTGGGTGGGTGTCTGTTTGGTCGATGTTATGATAAAGTGCTGCTCATGCCTTCTTGGGATGGAGTACGGGAATAAGCGGCGAACTCGGTCTCCTCAGTACCGTGTCGCACAGACAGGCCCTGCTCCAATACAGGGGTTTATTTCATGCATGGTAGCCTAGACGTGAAACAAATGTGTGGAGAGGGGAATTATGTAAAATGGAAAGTGACAATTATGCAAACATTCCAATCGAGGAGGAAGCAAATTCTTTGCTTTTTCCATGTGCTTGACTTCAGAGCTAAGCAGCCTGCTGGGGTTTTTTCAATGTGTATTTTGTATCTGTCGTATCTCTCTCATATCTTGGCTGCTTATTTCTTTTCTGTATTTTTTTTTTTTCTCCTTTTGGTTGACCTTATTTTCCCTTTTGTTCCATGGAATCGCTCACTCTTTGTACTGAGATTTGTTTACCTTGCTAGAGAAAACCCTTCCGCGGAGGAGCCGAAGGCTGCAGCCCGTGCGGCCCAGAGCCTGCTCTGCTCGGCACCAGCCATGGGAGCGCTCTGGCATCCTTGTAGCTGAATCTCTCTCTCTCTCTCTCTTTTTTTAAGAAGGGGGGAGCTGGTGAGAGTAGAGGCAAGCTGTGAAAATAGCTCCATATTTACCCGGATACCCTTTTGCGGAGCTAAATGACTTGCTCTTCCACGCTGCTCCCTGTAATCAGGATGCCGAGGAGGGGGCCGGGCTGGAGCTGTGTGGCTGCTTCAGTCTGACATAAGGATCTGTTGTTGTTGAATGGCCCTTTCCTGCCCTGGCTGCCTGTCCCTGTCACCCCCCTTGTGCCAGCGTGAGTGTTGACACTTCCAGGAAAACGAATTCCCTGCCCGCGCAGCCGGGCAAGCCCCTGCCCTGGCACGAGGGAGGCCAGCAGTGCCCGGAGAGGGGCCTGCCTGGCAGATGTGCCCTAATAAACGAACCAGAGCGAATACGGCGCGAGCTGCCGCAGCAGGATACAGGCTAAATGTTCCCTGAATGGTTTAGGTCATGGTCTAAGTCAGGGACCCGCTGAGGTGGATGGTGCAAAAGGATCGTGGCGCTGTTGTGACTTTTGGTGCTGGTTTCGGGCTTCTGAAGTTGGGGTGCTGTGGTCAGCTCTGGGCAGTGGGGAAGGGATGGGGATAGAAGGGGTTACTCAGGAGTGTAAGATCTGACTTGTGTTTTAATTGCCCTAAAAAACAGTTTCTACCCTGTTTTTATTTATTAATTTGAAAGTGATAAAGAGAAAGATGGGACAAACTTCGGTTTGTGTTTGGTTGGATGTTCCGATTGGATGAGGAAGTTCAGCCTGTGAATGGTCTTTATAGCACAGTTTACACACTCTTTTTTTTCTTTCTGTCTTTCTGAACTGTTTCCTGTGCTTGTGTTGTGTAAAGGAAAAACAAATATTGGAAGTTAAATCTGAAGAGTGAGAGAAGAAACAGCTTTCCACATCAGGGTTTTTTTTTTTTTTTTTTTTTCCTAAGGAAGGATTGAAGAAAGTGGTGGGGGAGGATGAGATCAGTGCTCCAGTCCAGCTGAACGATGACTCTACTGCAGAGAATGGTTTTCATGGAGGCTAGATGTGTGGGGAAGGAGAGAAAACCACATATAAATCGTGCAAATTTTTAAATAAAAAGCCTTTAATTGCACTAAAGAGGGGGAGGGACCCTCCTGTGTGTGCATTGAAGACTACAGTGAGCCAAAGTAATGTGGCACCGTAGTTGTTGACCTTGTCAAGTTGTGCCATGGGGGGTCGTGTGTGGCAAAGGGGGTTGCCATGAGGGGTTAGCACACGTAAGCAGGGAGGTTTCTAAATTGGGGAATGGATGCCAGTGCCCATCTCCAACAGCACATAGGGACTCAGGAGAAACACGGGAGAAGAGGTGAGCAAGAAGATGCCAGAAGTGTGTGGATGACATGTCTGGTTTTAGTGCTGTCTTGGCCCAGGTTGCAGGCACTGAGACAGGTAGTTATGCTTTGGACTCCTAGCTCACTAAACATGAGGAGATCTGCTTGAAATCTAACTGGGAGAAACTCCCAAGCTTCCCTCAGTGATCTCATAGGCAGGACACAAGACTATCTTTTTGCCTTAGTTTCCCCCGCAGTTTCATGTCTGCAAATGTTCTTTCACATCCTGTCTACAGCTGTTACTGTTCCTAATGTGAACAGATGTAACTTTAACCTTGTGTGTGCAGGAGGCTGATTTATTTATGTACTAAGGTCAAGAATTTATATTTTGGACTGAAGATGTAAATATAAAATAGTTTTTTCTTATAAGTCTCTGAAGTTAAGAAATGTCCGTGATGCGTTTGACTTGCAGAGCATTTCACATTTATTGTCTAGATTTATGAAGGTATTAGCCCCATTTCACGGACAGGAATGCCTGAAGCATGAAGCAAGCAAATGATTATTAACAAATGATCCATTTGATCTGTGCCTGGAGAGGAAAATATTCAAGACTTGAACTTTTCAGCCATTGTTGAAGTGTTGGATAGGAAGTTTGGCGTGGTGTCCTTGATGGCAAAGTGGCTGAGCACGAGGTTCTCTGCAAACCTGTTTTTCTCTGCCATGTTGTGGGAAGCAAGTCCCCAGTGTCCCTTTCTGCTTTTCGGCTGACAGGCAATAACTTACAGCTCAATCGGGGATGCAGGTACTGTCTGTGGGCTGCAGAGACCTTAAAACAGTTTCTTTGTGAGCTAGAAAATAATGTGCTCTTAATACAGCTGTGCTGGTAACTGCGCGTGCGCTTCAGTCCAGGCGAACCCCACAAAAGAGTTCCCCTGCTCTGGAGCAGGGAGGTGCTGCAGCTTCTTGCTGTCCGCATAGGGAAGTGGTGTTATCAAGACAGCTGATTTACTGGAGGTTTTCTGACCCGTATTCAACAGTATCTGACAAGTAGGACAGGAGATACAAAGACAGATCTTTGCCCAGTCTACAGAGTTGACTAGGTATTTGCAAGGTATTTGTTGTTTGTTTTTTAAACTGAAAATATAACTTGTTAACTTCTTTCCCTTTATTTTATTAGTATGTTTCTCATTTAATTGATATAATTTCACATCCCGTGAAGAAGGCACTAAAAGGAAATTATCAATACTTTCCACAGAAAAATGCTTGATGTCTGAGTAGGTTAAAGTGACTTTAAGATTAGAAGCTAGTCTTGTAGCTTGCCAATCGGGAAAATTAATTTCCATTTTCCCCTGGAGGGGAAAAAAAAAGTGGCGACTGATGCTTTGCTTCTGCCTTAGTCATAAAGACCTGTAATGAAACTGGTTGTAGCAATTAAAAGGCTAAATCAGAATGTCTGAAGAGTGTTTGTTTGGTTGGTTTTCTTCCCCCCCCCCCCTTCCACCCCCCGTGTCTGTTTTGGGAGCTGGGATTTGTAACTCCCTTCTATGAAATTTTTTTGCTAGGCGGCAAAACTAAAGTTCTGCAAAGCTGTTATTTTTAGAGGAGCCTGTTTATGTTAGCGTCACATCAACAGCAGTGTGCTGGAGGCCAGTTGTAGAAGGTACTCTCTTTATTCCTGAGAGACTACCTGCCTTGAAATAGAGCCAGGCTTAGAAGTGGAAATAGTGGCCCAGACAACAGAAATGAATCACCCACACTGGGTTTTCCAGCCTTGGGAAGCTGGTGGCCTCTAAAGCTTCTTCCCAAGATGGGTAGTTCTCTATAAAGACATGTTTAAGGCTGTAGAGATGAGTGTGTGTTTGTGCGTGGCTGAAAACTGTCACAGTGGCGGTGGAGCCTGGAGCAGGGCCTGGGATCTCCCAGTTCTCAGTTTGTTGCGGTGTTTATTGTTCCACGTTGCATCTTTAATGTTAGGTTGAACTTGGAGAATTAAGTAGTGCAATTATGAAGCAGAGGAAAAACACTGATGTGGTGTCTGCGATAAATTAGTCATTTTGTACCTCCAAATAGCAATTATTCCTCTGATTGGCTTTTATCTGACCAATTTGCATGTGCAGTCATGGTAACTGGGTTTGCAGATTAGGCACAGAATTTCATGTGGATCTAATGTTGAGTTTTGGTCTCCCATGGTTGGTGCTTACTGGAAGCAGCAAGCAGAATATCCAAATGAGAGACTTTGTGCAACAGATTATGACTAGCTGTTTTGTATTTTTATCGTATTCAAATTTTGTTTCATTATCTTTATTTCATATTTTATCTCCGAAAGCTTTTTAGGGAAACAATAAGAGAGCTTGCTTTTATTGTAGTGTGTGGGATTTTTTTTTTTTTTAAGTTATTTTCTGTTAATCTATCAGGACTGTTTAAAGTGGTCCCAGCTCTGCAGAAACTCTAACACAGATTTCATTTGTATTGGCCTTCTCTGCTGCATAGCTTGAGAACACATTGTTTAAGGGCTGGGAACTCACTGGAGCTGTAGAGTATTTTATAAGAGATATAAAAGACGAGAGAGCTGGGGGAGAGAAGGAAAAATAAACTGAAGCAGCATGGAGTGGCCAAGGGTGAAATCCTGCCCCATTGAAGTCGGTGTCAAAACTCTCCATCTTCACTGGTACCCCATTTCCGTGTTGTCTTTCTGGTTTTGATCTTAACTGCTCTAGTATGCTGCAAATTAACAAATTGTAATGGATTCAGTATTGTACACCTGGACAGCTAAGTGGAATCTTAATTTGAAAAATATTAATTATTCAGATAGCTAAATTTTGCTGGTGAGTAAAATGTAAGCTCTGTTTCTGTCTGGGATTTGTGTCAATTTCGCGTGCTGTGGACTTTGCGGAATCCCTGATATGAACCTTGTTTGAAGTGGAGAAATGGTCTAAAATATCTGCCAGCAGCCAGCTAGATTTGTAAAGCTTCATTCGCTTCAAATAAACCAGCTTTTACTTTCTTTTTCTTTTTTTTTTAAACAAATAAAGAACAGTCTGCAAGTGCAAGAATAACAAGATACTTTTTCACAACCATTTTTTTCTATATATCAGCTCCAGCAACTCAGCTGTAGTTACCTTGGTCTCCAGTGCTGCTAAAGACAAATTAAGCTAATAAAACAGTATCTTGCAATATCATAGCAAATAAATTAGTTAATCTGTATGCAAGATTCTTGCTACGCTGAATTTAAACTGCTTAAGTGTTTTCTCTCTTGATGAGGGGTAGAGGTTTTTATAAATGTAACCTTCTTAAGGGCCTTTGACACAATGCGTTGTCAAGCTTAGAGCAGTCTCCTGGTGTATCTGTAGATGAAAAGAGATTCGCCAAGTGTTTTTTTTTTTTTTTTTTATTCTATATTTTTCTAATCCATATAATCTTAGGCTGATAATTTATACATTAGAAGGGAGGCGGTTCCTTCCACCTACCTCTGCCTGGCATTGCCCAACTGTCTTGGTAGCTGAAGGAGTTTCTTGTTTTGCATCATATACGTGCTATACGTGTTTGTGTAAGCACATACATGCATGAGCATACATGTTCTTCTTCCTTGTACTTAAAATATTCAGAGCTGTTTGATATTTCTGGTAACTCCTGTTTGTTCCTTTAGTCTTTTGGGACCAACTTCTGTTGGCAGTGTAGTAGCATCTGTTGAAGTGTTCCAGATTTGTGTACAGCATACTGTGAAAATAATTACAGGTATGCAAGCGGTGGATTGAAGTTCTCTGAGCTGTAAAAGGCTTGTGAGGCTTTTCTGTGTCTTGATTATTGGCCATCAGTGGGCAGCCTTTATTAACGCCGAGTATCGAGTTTCATTATGCGAATACTCTTTCAAGCCCCACAGTAGCTGCTCAAGAGACCCTATAGAGTAGTTACAGCACGGCTTAGGGGGCTGGAAAAATCAGAGTTGAGAGCTGGGACACGGTACTTCCCTCCCCCTCGTCCCCCAGATAAGTTATTTAATCTGTCTCAGTTTCTTCTGTAAAACAAGGATAACTTATCTCAGTACTTCTGCTGCTTATTGGTTGTAAACCCTACATGCAGGATCTTTCTGATAGGAAGTACATTAAGATTAAAGTACATGGTGTTTTGTTCTGAGGAGTTTGAGGATGAAATTTATAGGCAACCGTAAGCTGTGTGTTTGTTTATGATAAAGTTGGGAGATGAAGTATAAAGGAACAGACACTGGTACTGGCCGTGTAACTTGCAGCTTTACATCACAAATAAGCTCTTGTTTGCAGTGATAAAGGCAAGAAATCCAGTGTATTCTACTAGCTACAAATAGCTATGGAGGGTAGAGCTTTTCACTCCTTAAAAATGTGCTTATTCTCACTCAAATCTCTCTCAGCTGCCACTGTTGAAAGGGTCTTCTCTCCACCTGTTCAAGTAGCTGTGTGGTTGTTTTCTTTGGATTTGTTTTGTTACTGCACAAGTAAAAAGCGTCTTTGCCTGCCAAACATGATTCAGCCGTTCCTGTTGTCTCCTCCCTCACCTTTTTCTTTGTTCTCAGGATTTCGTTTACAAAATCCCCTCCGCATCCCTGGGGCTGATCAGCTGGAGGGTGTAGGCAGCAGTATAACCAGGCCGTGGCTGCTCATAGTGACTACCCCAGCACGCGAGGAGCAGCGCGTGGGTTCCTGTGCTCTGTGCCGGGATCTCTGCGTCTTGGCAGGGCCGGGGGTCTGCTGGGCTCCTGCAAACGCTGCTCAGTGCAGGAGGGGTCCCTCAGCCCAGACCTCTGGACCGGGTGTGAAATGTAGCTTGTGTGGATGCTGGAGGAGGGACTTGCTTTGATGGCCAATGTTTGACCTTGCGGGGATGGTTTCATAACTGGTAGCTGGAGATGTGTCTACACTTCTCTCCAAGGGATCCACTGTCTTAAAGCTTTTCGTGGCCAGATTTATATTTGATTTTTATTCTTCTGTGAGGGGGAAGATTAAAAAGCTAACGCCCACTAGCACCTACAGACTGTTCACTTGGATGCTTCTGTGTGCTTGTCTGTGGGTTGTTTTCTTCCAAGTCCCTTCCACAAACACAGCTTGTCATCCTTGTGTCATTACTTGTTGCCTCATGTTTGGAATCACTAAATCTCAAAAATTATTTCCAAAGTCCTGCAGGGAAATGTAAACAAGTCTGGGCTGTTGAGGGTAGCTGCTGGCCTCTTCTACCCTAGAGGAGTGAGGAAGGCCTTCTAGGTGCTCCCCTTCCCCATGGATCGTTTCATCGCTGCTAATCATCTCACAGGATATAATAAACAGTCCTAAAAAACTTTTAAATAGTGTATAGCAAGACTTGCTTTGCAGAGCTCACCCTGGGGGACCATACTACCCATGACACAAGTATCTGTACTTAAGGGAGATGGTGCTACCACAAGTCTTAGATGTTGTGATGAAATGAGTAGCTTCCAGTGCAAGTAGCCACGTGAGAGGCTGTATTAAGAGAAGCCAAGGTCTGCATTGCTTGGGTGTAGCTGAAATAACCAGCAGAGTTATGCATGGAGATGCTGGAGTGGGTGTTGGGCAGATGAAATGTTGCTCTGCATCCTTTTGAGATGCTTGTGTATGTGCAGTGGTGGTGATAGCTGTTGGTGTGTGTTTATTTTTATTTGCATGTACTATAGTATTCACCTGACAGTATCAAACCAGAGTTTGGGCCAGTGCCTTATCTGTGGCTACTGCAAGAGCACTAGATCTCTGCATAAAGAGCGAATCCTGCCAGGGCAGAGGAGCAGCAGGGAGGAAGGTTCCCTTGTGGCTTTATTCTGATGGTTTTGTTGACACCTTTCTAATAACGACCCAGCAAGAGGCAACTGAATGCCTGACTATAGAGATCTCAGCAGTGACTCTTGATACATGGGTCAGAGTGGGTGTTGCATGTGTGTGATATATTGTTACTGGTTTGTTTGCTTCCTTCTCTGTGTTATCAAATTCATCTCTTTGCTTTCCCTGTGTATCATAGATGGGGGAAATTGCAGGCAGGGTTACACAAAGATGCCTTTCTTGTCATTTCTACTTAAATCTCACGTGATGGTTGGACAGAAGCTGTTTTCACTGCTTGAAGTGAGGGGGAGGTGGAATGGGTGATGCATTTTTAAAGAAAACTGTATATTCTCTTTTTTCCCCCTAAATGCATGTGGCTTGTGTTTGTGGTGGTGTGGGCAAGGAAGCACCTCATTATGCAATGAGATCTAGATGCAATATAGATCTATATCAGGTCTATGGCGGAGAGAACTCGATTTCCTCCCAAGTGCAGATTTATCCCCCTTGCCAGGAGAGTTTGGATGGCCACTGTGAGTTATAAGCCTCTTTGGACAGAAGGGATCGATTCCTGCCTTTCCTCGCTGTCTCGGCTGCTGCAGAGGGATCTCTGTGTGTGTTTTGCCATTTTCTGTCTGTCTCTTTCTGTTTCCTTTCTGTCCCTGCCTGGGTGGGGACGCTGGGTGCGGGGTGTGGAGCTTTCCCGGTCACGTTACCGCTCGTGACACAGCTCTGGCTGGTGACACGGCTCCAGCTCCACTCTGGAGCCAGCTGGCACGGGCCAGCCGTCACCCGGCTTGCTTTCCACCCCGATACGTTTGCTCTGAGGACTGGAAAAGGACTGAACTGTGACTGCGGTTTCCCAGCCTAAATGCTGGTGCTGAACCCTTTGCCACGTGCATGCCAGGGTGTCCCGTGTGGGCTGTGTGTTCCCTTCCAGCTGGTGCTGTTTTGGGCCCTCCTGCCACTGGGCCTCGAGACGCGCTGTACTCAGTGTGGTGGCTTCAGCGTGTTTGGAGCTGCATTATTGCTAACCCTGTGGCTCTGTGACCTGTTTGCCTCTGTTGGGGCTGCAGAAATGTGAATGGGAGCAGCCCAGGACAGGTGGCAGGGGAGACACGCGAGCATCAGGACTGCGCTGCTGCGCCTCGGCTGCCAGGAGACGTCAGGTTTTGGTGTTTGTATTTCTGTTGCACCAGCTGTAAGGGAATCAAACCTCGGGTCTGAGATTGCATTTTTAAAATCACAGAGTGTGTCACTCTTTGGAACAGGCAGTTAGGTCTCAGATATTAAGTGGCTGTGTATGCCGTGGATATTGCATTGGGCTGTCCACAGCTTAATAGTTCTTGTCTTCAGTTAAAAGGAAAACAGAACTACCGTTTTTGAGGACTGATGTAGATCACTGCTGCCAGACTGGGCAAATCAAGATGCTCAAGTGAGGCTTTAGTGTCTGTTCCTGAATATTTTTCCTTTTTGTTTCATATTTTGTTAGTGGCATCTAATGGAAGAGCTTCCTGCTTTTCCCCCATTCCTGCCTCTTGCTTTTCCCCGCTGTCAGGGCTCACACAAGAGGAGAGCAGCAGCCTCCAGCCCGTACACCTCATGCTCCACTCGCTGCTAAACCCGTTTCGCCACCTCCCTTCCTTGCAGGACTGCGCACGTGGAAGGGGCTGCTCTGGGACCCCGCGGGGCCGGCGCCGCGTGGGCCCGCGCGGGCTCCAGCGAGTTAATGGGCTTGAACGGAGCCGCGAGCCTGGCATTGTTGGAGGGCTCCGCGTGGGTAACGTTACACCAGGCTGGCATTCGTGTCAGCTTAGTTCAATAGGACACACAGTGTACTAATAGCCGCTTGGAACAGGCCGAGAGAATGAGGGCTATTGTTTGAGGGGGCATAATGTGTATACAGTGCAAAAGTCAGCTGGAGACTTGGCACAACAGAATTGCAGTGTGCACATGCACGCAGTACATAAAACCCTTGGAATAGCTAATATTTCTGCTTATGTGCAAGTAAAGAGTGTATACCTGTCTCCTAACAATCCTTTTCCTCTGCAATTTTAAGTTTTAGGAAATCCGGCTTTGGTGGAATCAGCAAGTCTAGCTATGTATGCAGGATCTAAAGTGATATTTAGTGGGAAGGACAGATGCTCTAGTTTGTTTTTTAAGTTGTTGCTATGCATGTACAGGAGAAAGGAATACAAGAGGAGGAGGAAAAAGGGGACATTGATCAAAAGATCATCAATCATAAAGAAGATGCATTGAAATTGCATTGAAATTGCACTGATTTTCTTTACTGCTCAGGCTTCACTGTGTAGAGAGGAAATGGGAAACCGAGGGAGGTATATTGGAGACATGACCTTGCAGGCAAAGAATAATTTGTCAGAAAACTTAGAATTGCTCATTAAACATTGTCACCTTCCTTTCGTTCCCTTTATGTCTTTCTACAGTTGTTTTTGCATCAATCTGGATTTTCCTTCTGGATTTTTTGTAGCTAGAAAAATATGGGCAAAAAAGCACTATTCATACTCAGTACCTTCTCTCTATTGGTCATCTAAAAATCTTTTTCAGAGGCACTGAATACTGTACAGACATATACAGGTGAACAGTGGAATGTAATTTATAGGTTGCATCTTCTGAGAAGTGATGATTTATTGTGCAGTGAATAGAGCTCTCAAACGTGAACCTGGCAGTGCCCCTAAATTGGTCTTGGCTTTCTCTGGGAACTATAAAACCAGCAGATTTGCAAAATCTTTTGCTAATGGATTGCCAAGTGTGGATCAATAAAGATGCAAAGAGGAGCCAAACCTGGAGGAAGAACATAAAATGCAATCTGCCTGATTCATTTGCTCTAGAGAATCATAGCCTTCAGATATGAGAACAGGATATAAAATAAGTTGTTACAGGCTCCCTATCCACTGAGTAGAAAATGGTAACTTACAGTATGTGGTGAAGAGTTTCCAGTACTAGTTCTGTAATGAAATAGTACTTAGTGTAAGGGAGAGAGTTCAGAGTTGGGCCAAGGCCTCTTCCATCTGCAAAGCAGTCGCCTTTCAGATCCCCTGTCTTGGGCAAGCCCTGGAAAGGGGAAGTGTTGCCTTCAGGACTGCAGAACGTGTCCGCTTCTGCTAAGCACTGGTGTTGAATGTAGTTGAGCAAACACTGGATCATGAAATGGCTGCAGATCTTTTCTGTAGATACTAAGAAATCAGACTAAATGTTTAGGAAGCTTAGTTCCTCCCAGAGAGGTTGTTTTGTAAATCAGACTTATCAGTGTGGGGCTCATCTGAGACCAGTTTGTGGCTTGCCAGAGGAGGGGGAGGAGATCAGTGTTTTGCAGTTAGTGGTTTGTTCATGTGAATTTGAGGCTAGTACTTCTAATATGTAGTTCACTCTGTACTTTGTTCATAGTACTTCTGGTTTTGATGCTTATCCTGGGAAAGATGTTTCCAGAGGAGGACCATCCCCTGTATCAGGTTTAGGCTCATTAAAACCCCCATATCCAGTTCAGTGAACATCGTGGTTCAGTGTTGGTGTAGAATTGTAGCTTTGTAAATAATAATTTAAAAAGTAAAGCTCTCACTTCACAGGTTTTAGTCTGTCCTTTAGTGATACTGTTTCTTTAGGAGAATTAAAGGAATGCTTCTGCTTCCCTTAAGAATCATATATAACCATCTCTGTAGGGCAAGCACAGCTGGGATGGAGCCCGCCATGGGTTAACAGCTCAGTCCTGAAGTTTGAAGATGGGTGGTGAACACAGTCAAATGATTCTAGCATGTGGAGTGCTTGACAAATGCTCTTAATTTGGAGTATTGTTCAGTTGCAAAGCCAAGCAACTTGGGACCCTGCTTCTTCTGCAAGGTTTACTTGATGTCTCAGGCTAGAGAAAATCGGCTTTGAGAGAAATGGACTTCAGAGTCTCTTCTCTTGCACGTTGTTCTCTTGTCATAGCGCCTGTGCTCCAACCACAGCAGGCGAAGAGAACTCTGGAATTTCCCCAAATGGAAATTGGCCAAGACACTGGTGTTAATGTCTTCCTTCTGCCTGAAAAGAAATGGGGTGAAAGAAAAGAGGCATTTTCTCAATCCTAAGTGTCCAGAACTTCTGATTTGTCTCGGTGGTGCTTCCCTAGCAGCAGGGAGGGTGATGTGACAGTTCAGCAGATACAGGACCCACCTGGGCTTCCTGCAGGTCCTCTGTTTCCTTGGGAAAGAAAAATGTTATCCTAAAATCTTGTTTTCATGTTTGTTCTCCAGCTATTTAACATGCAGGCTTTATTTTTAGAGAAAACAATGTCAGCCAGATTTGTGCTAATTGTTGGCAACAGTATGTTAGCCCCTCAAATGCTGACAGGGAGACAATGTTTGGTGATTGCAGTTGTGCAAAGCTAAAAATGACTTCAATTAAACAATCAAGAAATATACTTTTCAATGTAGGAGTTGAACAGTGGGTTTTTCAGTGCGGGGTTTTATTTATGTGGGGTTTTTCACTGATTGCAGGTGTTGTGTGATAAATTGGATCTACTTGTGTTCTGCCTTTATTTTTCCTGAGTATATGGAGGAAGAGAACTCGGCCCCAAGCCCTGAAAACTATCCTCTCACCCTTGTTTAAATGGATCAGTGACAAGCTCCTCTCCTTACCTTGTCCTTTGCTAGCATTGTAGCTCCTCTGTGCTTTATCACACTTGCATGCATTTTTGTGTGTGTGGTTATTATTTTTTTTTTAAGCTGGTGTGGTTCCTCTCTACTTTTTTTTTTTCTTTTTTTTTTTTTTTTTTGCCTTTAAGAAATCTCTAGGGCTGCTGCTCATCTCGAAGTGCTGAGGATCAGCTGAATGTCAGCCCTAAAAGGCTGTTTTGCTTGGGCTGGCTTCCAGCGTTGCGTGCGGGGCGCGTCTCGGGATGCAGGTCCCTGGTGACACGATGAGGATCTTGTTCAGCACAAGCTGCCTTGGCTTCCCTGTTGGGCCCTGGCAGGGCTCTGTGGGTACGTGGTGTCTCAGTGAGCCCTGAGCGCACACTTAGGTTGTCCCGTTGCAGGAGGGAGCCACATCCCTTGTTCAGAACCGTCTCTTGCTCATGATGGTGACCTTTGGGACAGATGCATCTGATGCCTGTTGCTTTTTAACAGTGTGTGGCTAGTACCTTTCTGGAGCACAGGGATCACTATTCCCACACTCAGTAACGGTTTCCTCAAAAAATAATAAAAAAAATCCATGGATGAGGTGACAGACTGCATGTCCAGAAGTCCTGAGGCCTTAGTGAAGCTGCGTGGTGCAGCTGTGAGAGGTAACTGTGCTGCAAACCAGGGAGCCCATGAGCTGCCACTTTCTTCAGGCTGTAGTTGCAATGGCCTCGGGCTCCAGCTCCTTTCAAGACAGAAATCAGCCGCTTGCATCTTTAGCTACGGCCGCATAGCTCTTGGTAGTCTGAGCGTGCTACAGAGGAAAAGGTTCCTGGCTGCTGCGGGCTGTTCGTGGCTCCAGGGTGCCGCACGCGGTTTGTTCTTTTGCTCCAGAATCAAACAACACTATTTTTGGCCCCAGTGTGTTGATCTTCCTGCATTTGCCCTGCTGGCAAGGAACAGCTAAGACCTTTTTCTGGGTATTTTAGCTGTTCCTCAGCCACTCCTGAGGTAGGAACAAGGACTGAGCTGAGGGTCAGAGAGCCAGTGGCAGCAGGCTGTCCTTTTGGGCTTCAAAGCAGGAGGGCAACTCCTGTCACTTGAGGTATTTAGGGTCATGGTAGCAGTCTGTGAAGCTCTAGAAGTCACTGGAGGTTCTGAAGGGGAAACCTGCACGGAGGGCTGGACTCTGCAGCTGTGGAAACGTGGGTGGAATGCGAGGGCTGACTTGGTTCTGCAGAACTGGAAGGAGAAGCAGCTGGTATTATCACAGGTCAACCAAATGCAGGCTTATTGTGATATTGGTAGTTGTGTCCAGCTGGACTTGTATAGTGGAGTTACCTGGTCCTACTTTTGGGTTTCTCATTTTATTTTTCCTTCCGATTAAAATATTTTCCCTGTTTTTTTTTTCCCCAGGGGAGTGCATATGAGTATCTTGAGTTTTGTTTCCCAGCATCACAACAGGCAGTGGGTGTGTGAGCTGCAGACCAGCTCCCCACTGCTCCCCAACAGACTTGTCTTGGGCACAGTGGGAAACTCCACCTTGAATTGGCCTTGGAGATAACATTTTGTTCTCTCCATGCAGATGAGAATTTGCCTTGCAGCCTTTAGAATTAAAAACGTACAAATCTGGAAGGGTGCTTAGACGCCATGTGGTGTATTGTCAAGCTGCATGATAATTTGCAAAATCTTAATAAGGAAGTTTGGAAATGAAAAAAAATCCTCAAGAATGGTAAATGTTCTCCAAAGCAGTATTATTAAATTCATTTTTAGTTTAATTTTTTAATTTGTATGTACTCATAGAAGTTAGTGATTCTGACTCTAGGGAAGTTCTTAATAGCCTGGCATCCCTGTTGATGGCAATTGTAGAAAATGAATTTTAGTAAATATGAAGTTATTTTTCTATTGCACTTCCTCCTCTGTACCGGAATACACCTGTGCCTTGCCCAGGAACCCCTTTCTCCTTTTGCTCCGTAGAATAATGAGTCTTATGGGGCTGCTTTTTTCTTTTTTTTCCCTTGAGAAATCAAATATATATTTTATGTGACACCAGGGCAAACAGCGCATTCCAGAACAAAGTTAGGAGCAGAGCTGCCTGACTCAGGTTCCAGTGCAACATCTTGTCTACCTTAAATCTCCTGCCATTTTAAAACCACCTAGAATTAAGGGGAGCTGTAAACTCTCCCTCTGCCTTCTCTGGCTTTTGCCTACAGTAACTAGCTACAGAAACGAGGAATTAGATATAAATAAATGGTATTGCCTTATATTCTTTGTTTTGAAGACTTTTTTTTCCTCCACTTTTAGCCTTTCAAGTCGAATTGCCTATTGAAATATCTTGAATCAAGTGGCAGGAGTCCACAAGGCTTCAGAGTACTGTGTAGTAACAGGACAGAGGAAATTGGGAATTGAACAAATTGGAAAGCAAAGAAAACTTCTTACGATATATTCAAGTAGTCCACTTTTAAAAGGCCTTTGACTGACTTTTCAGCGACTGGCTCGGAAACACGCCGTTTAGTGCGACCAGAACTTCTTTTCCTTTTGTTTGGGTTGCTGAATTGAGGGCGAGGGGAGCAAGAGAGGAGATTTGGGGCCAGTTTATATGCAAGTTAATATCAGTCACTTTTTTTCTTAAATCTGCTTTCAGCATTATTTGCATTGTTTACACGTGGTAATTTTTGTTCTTCTGTGACAATTTTACCTCCTTTTTGCCTGCTGTATTTCCAAATTTAACCGCTCCTCTGTGTCCTGTGGCCACTGAAGTTTCTACGATAACTTAAATGTATTTGCTTAATGTCTTCAGAATATTTTTTTGGTCACATTTGGCAGGTTGCAGTACAGCTCATTATTGACAGAGAGCTCTTTTTCATCATGAATGATGGCAGAGTTACCCAACTCTGCCCTCTTACACTGGCATGTATTCTTAATTAAAAAAAAAAAAAAGCGTGGAACAAGCTCTCTGTAAGAACAAGGAATTAGTGCCTTGTTACGCTCGTGCATGGAAATGTGCTTGGAAGAAGGCAAGAGAATGGCTCGTTTGTGGTGAGAGCAGTCCCTTGTGCTGGCGGCTTGCGGTGCCCGCGCTGGAGCGTTGTGCCCGTCGCATGGATGTGCCCAAGGGAGCAGCCAGCACCCCAGGGCCTGCAGCAAGGGACCGGAGCGGCTTCCTCGCGCCTGGGTGGCACCTGCGGGACGTCCCAAGGAAGGGGCACCCCTGGGACTGGGGGATGCGAGTTGGGCCCAGGGAGCAGCGCAGGAGGGTTGTGCAGAGCTCCCAGGCTGTGGAAAGAGCAGGGACTAAGGCATTGCGGTGCAAGCGTGGCTGGGGATGCAGCGGGAACGGGGGGATGTTCCTTAAGCTGTGAGCCCCTAGTCCGCACACAGTGTCCTTGTTCAAGCAGCTTTTATTTTGGTTCCTCACTGAGACAAACTGCTCCAGTCTGAATAAGCGAGTGGGGAGAAGCAAACCAACAAGGTACTTGCGTGCAGGAAACAGTGTCTTCCAGTGAGCCAGGAGAGGCAAGCAGAAAAACCCTGAGGGCAAGGAAATTGAGTAGCCAGGAAAGCAGCCTGGTTATTTCTGGCAGGAGCTGCTGAATGGGAGCTGCTGGGAGCTCCTGTTGTCGGACGCAGGATGCAGCCAGGGTCAGGTTACAGCTCCGATTCAGTGACCAGGCAGTGGGTTTCCTTTCTCTTCTTCCTTGGGTGCTGCCTTCGTAAAACTCTGCTTTGAAGTGCTGGGAGGGAGACACTGTAGCTGGGAAGTTGTTTTTTGCCAACTCAGCAGCCTAGAGTGGCCTTGCAAGCAGGCAGCTTGGTGCTTGCTGTGCTGCACAAGTAAAAGGGGGCAGAAAGGGAGAGCTTCCATCCTGACTGGCCCCAGTGAGGGGAACCTAGGGGCTCAGAGTTCCTTCCTGGCATTCAAAATCAAGAACTTGCTGCTTTGGTCACACTTGGCCTTGTATCAGACAGACTTTCAGACATGCAGGGAGCTGTGGGTACAGGTGTCACCAGTGCCAGCCGTGTTTGCTCTGTGTCTTCATGGCGCTCGCAGTATTTCGGGGGATGTTGGTCTGACTGCAGTTTTGAGATTAATGGGTGTTCATAGAGGATGTAGTGAGAGTTTAATGCAGTATAGTCATACCTGTACTGGTGGATCTCAAACCACTGAGTGAATAAAATACTGTAACTGTAATATGGGGAGGGGAAAATGCTTTGTTTCTTCTGGAAACTAAGTCACAGCAGCAAGAAGAGCAGTGCCAGGAATAGAAATCCTGATACACTGTCCCTGTGTCCATTGCTTTGCATCTCAAGGGAAGGTTCTGCTTCACTGGATGAAGTTATTAATACAGAACATTTATTTACCTTGTAGCAGTGCCGGGGAGCAACTTTCCAGAGAGATGGGGATACTTTTGCAGTACTTAAAATGTCAGGCGGCACAAAAGGATAGCTGAATATTTTCCTCCCAGAGGGGTTGTATACCTGAATGTCCAAATGATGCCCAACTTTCAGCACAGAGGAACAGGATTTTGATCCTTTTAGACTTAAATCTTAAAATAAGTGGTGAAGCTGTTGCCTTCTTTCTGAAAGGGGAGAACAGCTATTGAGGATGTAGCTGAGTCCCGCACACCCCTCCGAAGGTGGCTTTGCTCTCCGTGGAGAAGTGCTGCTACCCGAGGCGCCAGGGCCCCGCGATGCAGTGGGCTTCAGGCTGTTTTCTCTTGTTGACTCATGTCTAGAATCTTAAAGATGACAATTCAAAGCCAACTTCTGGGACTTTTTCCCATTCTGGAGAGCTCAAAACCTTTGTTTTTGGATGTTTCTTCTGTCGTACTCAGCTCTGCTGGTAGAACAAGGCAGATGTGTGAAGCTCTGTATTTCCTTTTTCCCGATCTTGGAATAATTACTAAACAAGATGGCTTGAAAATATTGAAATGATTTGAGATTTAATCATATACTCAGTCTTGTGTTTTTTGGTTAGAGCAACACAGGGACAAATCAACAAGATGGTGGTGGCTCATTAATTAGAAGTTTTATTTTTTTTATAACTTATTTTTGTAATAAACTCTAGCTGTAAAAGGGAGGGGAGAAACTCTCCAACCCAAGCCCCACCAAACCATCCAAAAAAAACCCCACAAACCCCTGCCAACCTTCTAACTGGATCCCTGGAACTGTTCAAGTTTGTCTGCCACAGCCAGATGCTGCTATGGTGACTGGTATAACTGTTTCTAAAGGTGCAATGAAGGAGAGGTGGTAGTTGGGAGAATGTGGGATAGGAATAAAGACAATTTTAAAGCTACGTTTCACTGTTGAGTTGCTCCATCACTTGCTTTCATGCAAGAGAAAGCAAAAATCAAAAACAAAGCTTATTTTGTCTATGTTTGTAGATTACAAGAATCTTTTCTTTTTCCTTTTAAGCAGAATATGGAGTTAAAATATAACATTGCAAGGTGAATAGTTTCTCTTCAGCTTTTCAGTGCAAGCACTTTAAATCCTTCAGCCTGCAGTCTGGCATTGTTATTAATGCCTTTTGCTGCCATCGTGTTACAGTTCATTAACACCAAGTTGGGAAGTTTTAAATCCAGACAACAAATATTTGCTAATTAGAGTTAATAGATAGCTTGTTGCAGCCGTAATTTTCTGATTTGCTTTATGGCTTTAAAAGAAATCCCCAAATATTAAGAAGTTGTTTTTTCTGTGGCAGAACCGTAGGAAAAGTGGTCATCATCTGCCGGGGAATGTCCCAAGTGTGTGTATGGATTTTATTTTTTTCATCTATTCCCTACAAATCAATGATTGTTGCTGTTTTTCTGGTTATAGTTTCCTTCATGGAAACTGCACTAGAGCTTCAATATGAAATATAACACATTTATGTATGGAAGGGTAAAATTGAGATGCATTGGCTGTAGTGCTAGAGAAGCCTGCTGCATTTTTCATAATCCCATTTTAGTGAAACACCAGAATTAACTGCAGTTCAGCCATCCTGCAACATTTTTGGAAGTAACTGAAAATCCATCTAATTGCTTAGCCAAAAGCTAATAAAAAGCACATATGTGCAACTCTCAAAGCAATGCAGATAAAGATTGGAACGCTATTGTAATCTTATCTCAGTGGGGAAAAAATTAAGGATTTATTTGGCTCAAGTTATTCTCTTTGTCTGCTTAGCTGTGTCTGATGAGAATCAATAATGACCGTCTTCATTCAAAGCTGATGTTTGGTTAAATTCTCTCCTTTCTTCAGGCACTCAGTGCAATTGCTGGGGACTGATGCTCGGTAGCCAGGTGTAGTAGCGCTGCTGAAATCCTGTAGCCCAAATGGCTGATAAAACCAGGATCAGTGTCACTGAAGGTGGAACTTGAGAAACTGGGGGTGCTTTTCTTGGGCTGTATCAATATGAGCTTGTCATGAGGTGAGTTCTGTCCTTGGGGAGTTGTGTTCACCAGGTGCCATGCGGCCACAGGCTCCTCTTAACTCGCTCCTTGTTGGGACCTGGGAAAGTTGCTTATCCGTGGGGTTCAGAAGGGGCCTCCTGCATTTTGGTGCCAAGCAGAATCCTCTATGTAGGTGTTCGTGGAGTTACAGCTCTTTGGTGTGTACTCTGATGACTTAAGCTAACTAAGAGAATTAAGACTAGAGAATAAATTAATATTTTGATATGTTGCGTAACCTTTTCTCCAATATAATATTGGAGTTGGAGAGGAGAGTTCCCCATCATAGCTGCTCGCTTAATTTCTTCACTTCATTGGAACACATTGGTGGTGTCTCCAGTGGTGACGGGACTGGATAGAAACTTGAGAGTTTAAACTCTAGCTGGAAAAACCTTGTATGATTCCTTTTTAAAGGGAACATATGAAAGTCCTGGATGGAAATGGCTGGTGTCTGTTTCTGTTTGGGAAAAGCAATGTGCTGAATAGTAATCAGCAGTTGCATTTGTTCCTTTCAAAGCATCTGTTGGAAGTGTTGACCAGAACGAGCTGTGTTGGAGATCCCCCTCCCTTGTGCAAGGAAATCTGATGCTCATGGCTGGGCACACAAATATTCACACATTGAGGAGCTGAGTTTACAGTCCAATAGGCAAATGTAACTGCTGATAAAAACAGATACTACTTTAAGTTCAGTCTTGCAAGGAATTCTCACATGTTTGCAGTTAAGGAAGCATGGGGAGCCCCATGGGGAAGCTGGTGGGAATATTTGGAACCACGCTGTTACTCTGCAGGATCGAAGCTGAAGTCTTAGACCCCTTTTTTTACCTCTTATTAGTATTTTGTTAGCTAAAACAGAAGGAGGATTATATGAAAGCTGACTCTAGAGCAGCATTTCTAGTTGATTTCTTATTCAGAAAGTCCTGGAGCGATTCCTAGATCCTCTGGTAAGCTGTCGAAATGACTCGCGTTTCGCTGCTGCTAACGTAAACCTTGCTAATGAGACCAAACAAGAAGTCAGAATTTGCTTTAGCCTGAGCCAGGGTGGGCCCTGGCAGCTTCCAGCGAGACCTCATAGGGAAACGGCCCATGCAGAAAGGGGCATCTCCTGCTCCGGCATCCAACCGGACCTGGGCACATCCTCCCCTTCCCACTGCCCAGAGCCCCGGCCCGAGATGGTGCTGCTTGCAATGCCGTTTCCCTGAACGTGCCAGTGGGCCAGATGCTGCACTTGCTTTATGGAGAGGGGCAGAATGTAATGCAGTTTTATGTCCTTGAAATCAGCATGTGTGGTTGTTTTATTTCCATTTATTTATTTTTGCTCCCTTTGGTAAGCTTCACCCACCCTGTGCAGTGGATGGAAAACTGCCTAGCAGGTGCTGGCCACTGTTCAAAGCCTTGGGCTTTTTGAAAATAGAAAAAAGACCCTGAGCAATAGTATAGTTTGTTGACAAACCGCAAGGATGTATTTCGGTTGTGTTAGCACCTTGTTTCATTTCTCAGCAGAGACTGCAGGTTTAGAGCAGCAGTACCTTTTTGAACTTGCTCTCTGCTGTGTGTCAGTTTTAGGATTGCATGTTGTAAATGCAGAAGCAGAGATGTCTAACAGCTACTCCGGGAGAAAAACACTAACTCGATCATTGGGCAGTGAATTCAGAGCAGAGCGTGTTGCAGACTGAAGTGTGTCTTGGTCTAGGCACTGTGCTGAGTCAGAAGTAGATGGAAAATGAACTATTAGAGCTGAAATAAGTAGGAGCAGTCACTTTTCATCTGCTGCAGGTAAAATGGAGCTTCAACAACAGCTCTTTTTTATTGTTGCTGTTTTTTTCCCCTCCTTTTTTTGTTTTTGTGGCAGTATCACAAGCCTTCTGGAAAATGAAGAGGGATCATTAATAATTGAGGAACTTCCCTAGCTTTGCTTCCAACGAGGTTGTGTATGAAAGGCATCCTACTGCACAAAAATGATACAGTGTTTGGGAAAACAAAAGGATGTTGAACTTGAGGAGAAAAGAGCAGCTATTATTTGAACTAGTTGGCAGTGCCCTGCAGCTGTGACCAAGTTCAGGGCCCTCTTGTGCTGTCTTTGCTGTTGAAGATAGGGCAATTGCTCTTCCAAAAATTCAGCCTATGTGGATAAACTAGCATTAATATTCTTACAGAAAGAGAACAGAGGCCTGGACTTGTACAGGTAACTTGTCTCTCATTGAAAATTGAACTTGATGTCACTTTTTCTGCACAATTGGAGAAGACCTGGACTCTCGAGTATTTTTCTTCACTTAGTTTTCCTGCAGAGCAATATTATGGCAGCAGCCTAGTAAAAGAGGGGTGTGAGGTATGTGACTCTCAGACTTGCTTTTGCAAGTCCGTCTGAGACGGAAGGCAGTAAAATGTGTCTCACAGCAGAGACATTTCACCCGCCTGTCTTTGAACATGTTGGTTTTGATGGCTGAGGAAATGACATTCTGACTCGTCTGTAAGGTCAATGGGTTCCAAGCACTTTCTGCTAAATCTCTGTTTCTAATATTTTCTGAAGCTTTTAAAATCACTCCAAAGCTCATTTCCTACTTTGGCAGGAAATTGTTTTGCTCCTTTATTGAATGAACTGCAAAATAATCCCAAGGAAGGGAAAATGTCTTAAAGAGCATCTCAGCAATGCTTTAGCTGCTGGAGCCAGGTAAATCTGTGCAGATCAAAGGTATCAGTCCAGCTTTTTTATTCTTACTGCTTTCAGCAATGATATTAAATTGATTCCAAGGCAACTAGAAAATGCTCGGTTGAAGTCAGTCAATAGATACACAGCAATATCTTTCCATCCACGCCAGCAAGAATGTGCTTGATAGAGAAGCTGCTTTAGTTCACTCAAGCTCCATGAGTGGAACAGAGGAGGAACTACTTTGAAGTTCTTCCTCTCATAATTGGTGGAAGGTTTATGAGCCAAGTTGATGATCTTAAGCCTCTAGGGATGTGGTTTTGATGTTGGATTACGACTGGCATAGTTGTTCCTTTTGGATATGAGTCTGGCCCCTACCTTTACAGCTGAAGAAAGTCACCTATAAGGAGTCTCAAATTTTCTGACTTTCTCTTTACACTATTATTGAAAAAAAAAAAATCTATTAGTTTTGTCATTTCATGGGCCATACTTGGTATTTACGTTACTGTGTGTTCTCTGATACTGTCCCACCCTGTTGCTGCATAACTGGTTTTCCTGGAGACTGGATGTGCCTCTAGTTGAATATATTGCCAAGCAAGAATGAAGTAGCTGGCTCAGATTAACTGCTAGAAAAGGTTTCTGCTAATTCTGTGTAGGAGGACAGAAAGGGAGAGGCTGTAAAATGGCTGTAGAATAATGGAGAAATCATAAGATAAGTAATTTCCAGTAAATGGTAACCTTTTCCAATAATTTAATATTGATAAGAAATTTTTTTTTTTTTTTTTTTTTTTTTAAGAGAAAGAAAGATATAGCAATTAAAAACTACGCATTCCTGCTGCAGTGAGATTTTTGTTTTTAATGTCCTTTGTGGGTGCCTGAGGAGAGGGGGTAAAAGTGCCTTTTGTTACCGGTTTTGGACTGAGGGGAATACACTTCTAATCAAGGCTAATGGCCTGCACAGTGAAGCAAAAGAATATAAGTTTCCTGGGACGAAAGGCATTGAAAATAGTACCCAAATTCCAACCCTAAACAATATATTTTAAACCCAACACACCTCATCCTGAGCTTGCGAGTCCTCAGATTCCTGTCTCCTCTGCACCTCCTTATTTCTTTTGACCTGCGCTTCCCCGAGTCCCGAGTAGCAGCTAATGCACTTGAGCAGCCTGGAGAGTCGGCCAAGCTGGACCCTGTCCTGCTGCACCGTTCCCAGGGGACACCAGCAGGGACGTCTGTGTGACAGGGTGAGGAGGCCACCGGTCTGGTCCTGCTGACAGTGTGGCCCCACAGGTCTCTGCGGGAGATCCACGAGAGGCCAAGAGCAGCTCGGCAGGGGAGCATGTCTGCTCGCGGGAGAAGCCCCTGCTCCGTGTCCGTGCCAGATGGCCCTGCTCGTGTTCCCTGTCCAGGTCTCGGAGTTGACACGGTGATCCAAAGGAGTGTGTGCATTAGGCTTTGCATATTGGTATTACCATAGGTAGCAATTATCTCTAGGCTTATCTCTATCCCCTCTAAGCAGGGAAGTGTCAAACCTTAATTCCCTTCGGTCTGTGTCATTGAACTGCAGCATCTCGTTTTATCCCGTTATACAGAGACTTAAGGAAGATCCAGGCATTTGAGCATTGCCAGGGTGCTGGACACCCTGATGGGACTAGGCTGGTGCTCTCCAAGCCAGTCCCAGCTCCCCGATGGGGATTTTCTCTTTGCCCTTCAGCCGGGTTCCTCATCTGCCCATTCAAGCTGTTCTCTCAATTGAGCCCTGGTTGGCTGTGAAGGAAGAGCAGCAGTGCTGCTGGGATGCTTAATGTAACGCTGGCAGCTCTGTGATTTGTCTTTTTTTTTTTTTCTCTTCAAATAATTCTTCAAACTTGAAGAACTTCAAGACGCAAGTTTAATGACAAAAAAGAGTGCTAGACATTGCAAACAACTCTGGCTGTTTAGCAGGAATAGCAGGCAATTTAGCTTCTGCAAGATATTAGAGAGCAGAGGAAAGAAGGTATATATTGCTTTGTATCTGGTGGGCAGTGGAGATGAGATACCTTCTAGATGCCTTCCAGATGCCTGAGGATGTTGCCAAACTTACCACAATCGGGCTGGAGAGCTTTCTTTTTTTGGCAATGACTTTCTATTCAATTTCTTCATTTACTGCCTGCTATTGAGCTAGTATCATGAAGGTCTCTGATAAGTGGGCCTGTGGGCCATGATCAAAGGTGACTCTTTTCTTGCCATTCTTCTAATGCCATTCTTCTAATTTAAAATGAAATGGAGTTTCATGGAGACCTCTGAATTTGGGAGATTAGAAATCTGGTTTAATGTTCAGTTTTTCTGTGTTCCCTTTGCTGCAAGGAGAAGGAAAGCCCTGTTTATAAGGGTTAATTGCTTGATAGTGTTAATAGCTTTAACTATCAGCTCACTTGACCTGGTAGCTCTGGCTGCTGCTGGTTTCTGGGTAAATGAACTTCTCACCTGTAAAGTCATCACATTAAATTCTCACAGAGCAAAAATGGATCCTGCCTCATTATGCCTCGATCTTTGCTATTAGCTGATGAGGGAAAAGCGTGTGTCACTTCACCTTCAGAGCCTGTCCTCAGCCACGAGGAACAAGTTTTTATTCCACATCCAAGGAATGCTGGAGGAATTCTGGAGGAATTCTGCAATCTCCACTGCAGAGGCCGGTCCAGAAGGCTTTGGGGACAGGAACATGTGCTTGTCTCCTACAGCCAGGCAGGTGGCCCTGCTCTCTTGCCCAGCCCTGTGAACCTCTGCGGAGGCCACGCTAGGGCGTAGGATGGTGAACTGGTCGGCTCCATTTTTCTAGGTATGCCCAAGAAACACAAAACATGGTGTCTCTCTCTTGCCCCTCTCCCTCAGGGTTACTAGATGAGAATAATCCTGTGTCTTTTGAATAAATATACCAGACTCTGTTTCTGCATGGACTCTGCAGTAGGAAAGACTGTGTGTATTCTGCATGAACCCTGAAAATCCAGACCATTAACTTTAAAGCTGTATGGATGAATACTGCAGCCTAAAATGGCTCTTATGAGACACTTAAATTCCTTTCCCCTGCTTGCTGCAGTGGAAAGCAGGATTCTCACTTGAGAAAGGCCCTTGTCTCACTCTGTGAAACCCATCCTGCTGCGGCAGAAGAGCCGACGCGGTCCGAGTTAGGGCTCCGTTACGAAGGGCGCTGCGGCGGCAGAGGCTTTAGAGATCAAGTCGAGCTCAATGGAGAGATTTGCCTTCTGGCTCTCCTCTGTTCCGTAGAACTGTGCAAAACAGCAATTTCCTTCACCTGCCTTGCCCGTGTGCTGACACAGGATGCTGCATCTCTGTGATTCCCCTGGAATTGAAATGGAGCATCAGAGGAGCCTTCACACAAGCGTGGATGAAGTGCACGTGTGGGTCTGACGGGCCAGTGCTGTCGGGGCTGATGACTTGTTTCTTTACTGTTATCAGAAGGCTGAAAGAAGAGACGAGCAAATATCTCCAGAGGCAATGACCAAAACTCGAGGCAAGGAGACTAGAGTTCTACATATGTCATAGTTAAACACTTAATAGGGTTTGGGGGAGTTTGTTTTACAGATTGATTCTCTTATTTTTTTCAGGGATCTCTATAGACCTGCACCCTTCTTCAGTGAAGTTAAAACCAATTAGAGATGAGTTTTCTCTTACAGATTTTGAATTTCCAAGTTTAAACTAAGTTACAAGTAGCCTTCAAGGTCAATAGCTGGTTGCATGCTATGAAAATTAATTGATATTTTTCTTCCCTAAAGCATTGACATATTAGCAAGCAGATCATCACTTGCGCAGAATTTCCCTGGATATCATTAGATTTAACCTGGCGTGCTTTATCTCTGAAGGACCTGTGTTCAGATTTTAAAAGCTTTTTTTCTTTTTTTGCCGGAAATAAGTGATAAATTCCACTTAATGCAACCAAAGTGAAGTGCACACAATGAGGAGTAGAGCAAGGAGAGGGTTTTAAGTTGGAGAGTGTGCACATATAGACCTCAGAAGTTTTTTAGAATGAAAAAGAACCAGTCAAAATAAGAGTTAATAAAATGATTGTTGTGTGCTCTGTTGATGGACAAAATGTTAAGTGTCTTGGTGGACTATTCTCTCAATAAAGTATACTGAGAGTATGCCTGAAAAAGTGCTTTTTGGGAATCATTTAAATTACATAAATATAATGTGCAAAAAGTCAGTGCTTGCCCTGTTTAGAGATTTGGACTCATACCAAGTTCTGTATTAAGTACCCAAACAAGGCATTCTGGATTATTAATCACCTTATGTTTAAGTCCAAGTTTTTTATAGGAAATCAGATTTTTCCAGAATGGACAGTACCTGAGCAGTGTATTTAGTACAGTAACATACAATAACAGAAAAAATAGATGAGAGCCAAATGTTATGTGATTCCTATGCTGGACTGTGTCCTGTTTGTTCTTGGCAAGGGACCGTGTGCCATACGGGAGGGCGATGCTTCCCGAAAGCTGTGGCACGTGGTGTGGTGCTCTTCACCGTGGCACAAGACACCGCGCTGTGAATTTGCCTCTTTGGGAGCAAATTCTGCCCCGTTCCAGGGAGAGCAGCAGCAGTGGAACATGAGCAGGGGAAACAGGTCTGGGGAGCATCCAGTGCCCTTCTAGAAACGTGTTTGTAGCATAAGCTGGAGCAAGCAACCAAAATGCTCGTGTAAGATGCAGAGACAGTCCAGGTTCCTTGCTCTATCAAATAGCCAAGCAAAAGGAACAATATCTCCTTTATATTGATAGCCAGGACTAAATTATTCTTGCGCTTGTTAAATGAAGCATATGATTAAACATTGAAATGAAGACTATTATCTTTCATATCTGCCTTGGAATGAAAGGGAAAAAAAAACATATGGATGAGTCAGTCCCTGTATCTAAAACAGCGGGGGAGAGGGGAGCTGTTTTCATACAGACACCAAATCTGCAACCGGTGCTTGGTGTCGAGGTGTTCTCAGCTGCTGGGGAGGAGGGAGGTGTGTGTGTGTTTTTCTGCACCGCAGCTACTGCAGGCATGTTTTATTATTTATTTTTGGGGAGGAAACATGGGGTGTTTGTATGTGATACATACACATCTATGAGCTGGTGCCTTTCTCAGAGGGCTCTGTGTCCCTCTAGGGCACTGAGAGATCCTCATCTCCCCAGAAGACCCAGTTTCCTCTTGCTGAGTTACGTATACCTCTTGGAGAAGATGCTGTACACGTAGGTGGATAAATACAGTAATATTTTGTTGCTTCTGCAGTGGGCCCTAGAGATCCAAGCGAGCTTAGTGCTGTCTTAAATCTGGTAGACGGGATTGTGTTTTACCAGACAGCCCTGCGGAACTGTGTCCCAGTGGTCGATAAAGAAAGGAAGGCTGACATAAAACGGAGGAAAGAGCATTAAGGGCTTGCTGCAGGTAACGGTGCCTCCCGTCTGCGCTTTGCAGGTTTAAAGCAAATTCTTGCAGTGTATTCCTGCTTTCTGGTGGCAGCAAGTGTGCCCCTTGACTCTCAATCTACGGTACAGAGACCGAATTGGTAGATGTATGAAGGAGATGTGGTATCTCCTAGAGAGTTAAGAGCATCTTAGTCAAGTAATAGAGATGGGAAAAGGCAAATGAAAGATGTCAAGCTTGATGCTGCGTGTGTTTGGAGTCTGCTGTATGCAACTCAGTCTGATAGACCAACTTGAGAACCTAATCTGTCAAAATAAGATTCTGGTGAGCAAAGTGATGCTTGGGCAATTCGTGCGACCAAACCTCTGCATAGAACTTGCTCATTTATGGGATAATAGTTAAATGACAAAATAAAATGCACTCAGGAATGCTTTGGATGGCCGGCTGCATTACATTAGCAGCACTTCATAATGGCCATGGTGCTTCTTGTCTGGCTTGTAGTTTAGTTTCTGTACTAGTCACTACTATGATGTGGTGGTTAAAGCAGAATGACCTCTTCCCCTAAATGAAACTAGGAAATTTTAAATTAATTTTCCCAACGTGTTCACATTTTTAAGATATTTTTTTCCTACACAATTACTTACTCTCTTTGTTTTTTAAATTAGAAAGAACTTGAAACAGCAGAGGAAATCTGCAGGTCAGTCATTGACTGATTTGAAATTCACACCATGTTGCATTAGGCATGATAACTTGCAAAGTAAGCTTAGTATTTATAGCTTAATATTCTATTATTCATTATTAACAACCTCAGTCTCAGAAATATGCATTTATACATAGTATTCTTTTTCTTCAAGTTAATCTCCCTTGGCTCCAGCCATGGTAAAGCTAATAAGCTATAACTTTGCTTCTTGTGAGTAATGTCCTCAGTGTTTCTGTTTCCACTGGATCTCAGAGGTGTGATTTTGGCCATGGCTGCTGGAGCTCCTGCATAGCCTCTTGGCTTAGTTTTTAGTTTTTAATCTCAGCCGACCCATCAAACACTGTCTCTGTCATTCCTTAGTTTTAGCAATTTTCTCTGTTTTTGCAGCATGTTTGTGCTTCTCGTAAAACTTATTGGAGGTCTGGAGCATCTTAAATCATTGCAAGGGTGATTTCAGTAAATTTGAGAAACTGAAATGCTGTTAATTACAAGAGTAACACAAGAGTTAGGAGCCCAGCAGCATGAGTGTGTTGTAAGGCTTCTTTTTGTACATATGGTATACTAAAGCGTCTTGCTGCTCCTGCTCAGTGAATTCTATTGCTGCTGCGTGTTTGGTAAACTTTCTAGTACAGCTATTAAAAGTATTTGGTTTATTACCCCACTGATGGTGCTATGAATGGTCTAATTTGGTAGGAATGACTGGAAGTTGATGCAGAAGTATGGAGATCTCTTCATGGGCCCCATTTTGTTGTTCTTATTAGTGACAGATGTATTTCGTTGGCATGCTGTCCCATACAGCTGAACTCTATCAAACTGCTCATACTCTTGGAACGATGCTTAAAAAAAAAAGTTCAGACAGTGGAGCCGAGTCTTATATCTGACTCCTGGCTTGTTTCTGTAATTATTTAAAAGTTTATCGCAAACTTGCTCAACTGTGTTTATAAATGAGCTTTCAGTGAAGTCTGCCCTGTCAATAAACGTAGGGAACGGCTCTGGCCACGAGCTCTCGCGCTGTCAGGGAGCAGAGCGCGGAGGCAGCAGTTTTTGCTGGTTAAGAATCCCTGAAATGTGCTGTCAGACAAGTGTGTGGGGTTAGCGTTGCCTGGGTGCTTTTCTGTACCTGAGATCTGTGGTGCTTTTTTGTTTGCTTTTTGTGGACATCCTAAGGCTGTTTGTTGATGCATTGATTCATGCCCTTAAGTATCAAACCCTTCATATACTGATAGCACCAGTTCCAAACTGGCAACTGATGAGGCAGCCTAAATAGACTGGGGTGCAGCAGCCTTCCAGAAATGAATGTTTTTATGATATAAATAGAGAACTGGAGGCTATTAATTTTGTTCTATGGATGTTTGTCATTAAAGCCTATATATTTCATGTGGTCTTGAATTTTTATTTATTTATTCAGTTTGTGGTAGAACCTTATTAAAATGACCCATTCTGGAAGCCACTGACACCTCTTAAAAAACTTGAGGGAAAAACTTAGGTTTGTTCCTGAACTATCTCTAAGAGGGGATAGGGAGGTACATTACAGCTGATTGTTAAGTAGATGCTAAAATGTTCTTAATGAATCTGCCATTAAAGGTGCTGAAATGTGTGTGCAGATTTGGGCAGGCAGCACGTGCAAGCCTGAGTGAGGAAACCATGAGAGGAAGGTCTGGAAGATAAGATCCTCCTGCTACTGTTACTGCTTAGAGGTGGCTTCCCAAGATGCTTGCAGCAGAGCACTGTGGATTCTACTTTAAAGTTATATAGCATTTAACTTCAGCACTCAACTGAAAATATCCCCATGCTAAATCAAACTCAATTCATTTTTTTTCTGTTTCTGCATCGCTGGTTTGATCCCTAGATATAGAAGATCAGCAGAAATCCCTCACCATTTAAAAGGATTAGAACTGGCTGGTGAGATTTTGGCTGTGGAATTAGCTAGTGGGAGCTGTTTTGCAGTAAAAATAATTTACAGGTCAAACGCGTGGATGAATCACATGCATCTGTGTCTGTACCTAGCAGAAAGTCAAGATATGGTAGGTGCTGCCTGCTGTAAACATGCCTCATGCTTTTCGCTGGGCTTTGCATTTTTGTTTTTTACTAAACTTCCCTTGTCATGTGCCCCTTGTATTTCAACTACTCCTGCCACCTCTTACCTCCTCACTTACCTTTGCAGCATGAGCAGCCCCTTTCTTTCCAAGCCAAGTTCCCCATATGCTTTCCTGATCGTCCCTCGCGCGTGGAACCTGTCCAAGTTTTGGTAGTCATTAATGGCTTCACAGAGCATGGCTGTCCAAACTTCTATTTTTTCTGGCGCCCATGCACGGAGCGAAAGACTAAAGGGGCTGGCAGGCCCCATGGCTGCAGGTTTGCGCTTAGCTTCACTGCCACCACCGTAACCCTTGTAAACTTAGAGCGATACCGTGGTGCTCGTCTCCGTGGGAATGGTAAATGGGAGGGAAGGGTTTCAGATGTTGGGAGATGAGGATGACTCCTGTTAGCCAGGAGGGCAGGTTGCTCGGCACGAGCAGAAGGGTCTCTGGAGCTTATTGGCCTTTTCCTGACCCCCCTTGCCTTGGGTCGCCCTCTGTTTCACGGGCTCTGGAAGGCTCTGGCTTTTGCACTTTTGCTTAATCAAAATTGTTTGAATCAAACTAACCCTTTAATCTCCCTTCACACCAGGAAGCTTTGGGAAGTAAAATGAGGCTTTACCTGGGTACTGCTTGTTTTGTTAAATGTAGACTTTAATTAACTTTGTTGAAGCATAGCACCTGCTCTGCTATTTCTTAAATGAGCTTATGATCCTTGAAAAACTGCACGTTAGACTCTTTCAAATTTCTACCTTTCAGAAAGTGCCTCGCAAATGCCCATTGCCACTGATGTCTTGATCTATGCTGCATCAGAACTAGAAGTATGTATGTAATGGCTAGTTTAGTACTAGTTTTGTCATAGATGTTACTGGATTTTAGGAATTGGGGAAGATGAACAGATTTCAGATCCAATATAAAATACATGATCACTTCTGAAATAACGTTTGGTGTAATTTAATTCTTATCAAATCGGACATATTAAACCAATTTCAGAGAGAAAATTCTTCTAAGAAAATGCTGTTTAACACTTCAAGAATTATCCTGAAGTGACTAGATCAACAGGGATTTATTTTATCCGAAAATATGAATACTTATTCATCCGATTACTCAACTATAACATTGTTTCCTCTTTATAAGTGAGGTGCATTGGCTAAGGCATGGAGCTTGGGAGCTCTGAATACAGTTTGTATTATCAACCACATTTTACAGATATGAAACTGAGGCAAAAAAAAATGAACAATTTACCTGAAGTTAAGTAAGGAATCTGTGATGGTTACTGGTGTCTTCTTATTCTTCCTTGCCACATCTGTTTAGAATATGTCAGAAACTTGTTTCTGACTATCTTTTTATAGCACTAAGTATTCTGAGTTTGTTTTAAGCCTTTTAGCCTTTGATTTAAGAGCGCAGAAACTACTGTAACATGGTAATTCCGATCCCTTGGATGCTCTCAGCATGTAACAATCATCATTTGGGCAGAAGTAGCAAAAGGATTGCAAATACCCTAATTCCTCTTCTCATGCTCTCTGCTGTCTTGCTAATAAATTCACAAAGCTTTTATGATTAAAAACTCAAGAACCTGGTGCACTCTATGTACTCTAATTAAAAATGGTTGGAAACTCAAAGCTTTCTTTGAAGGACCATAAAAATCTGATGGTGGCTTTGAAAGTTGGTTCCTGGTAGAAGAGGAAAAGCCTATCACGCCATAATTGGTTTTGTTGCAAGGGCAGGATGTGGTTCTGTGCATGCTGATTATATCTGGCATTCTTTGCAAACATAACTGTCATGTTCAGATTTCTCAGTATATTCAATGTCTTATTGACTCAGAACCATCTCATTTCAATCGTGTTTTTTTATACAGTGCTGCAATGGGTCACTTACTGTGGTGTTACTGAAGTGAGCAAAGGTATTGGTTAAAAAAGTGCTTTTCGCTGATGTTTAGTGCACCAAAGTGGTATGTTTTCATGGTAAGAGCTCATGTTAATTGGCTCTTGCTTATTTGGCTTTTGCCTCTTCCCCTTCCCTCCCATAAATAGCCATGCTACGGGAATTGCAATATTCTCTTCTTAAATCTAAAGACCAGCTGATGAGCTAGCTGGTCAGCGTAGGGCTGTCAGTACTGCTGTGTGGTTCCAGTACAAAACTGCCACTGGTGGAGGAAAAACCCGTGTATTAGGTTTTAATGAAATGGGAAAGTATTCAGCTGGGGCAACGAGTAGCTGGAATCTTTGCTGTGACTGGACAGGCTGAGCAAGGTCCCTCCAGGAGCAGGATGGTACTGTCCATAGGGAGGCTGAGGCTGAAGAACCGCTGACGTTCTCCCAGGGTTGGTCATCACCAGTCACTCACTGACCTCCTGTAACAGACGTGTCCCCAGAATTCGTCCCAGGTTCCCCTGCATGGCCTTGAAGCACTCTGGTTCTTTTTGTTAGGTCTACCCTTGCTTTCCTAAGAGCAATAAACCCAGTATCATTTTCCAGTCGCTGTGCAGACGCCTGCCTGGGAAGAACCACGTTGAGCAAATCCCCTGTATCTGATAAAGCTCTGGCTTCTCAGCCATTAAACTGAGCTTACGAGTTCAATGAATCCTCTCCATGCAAGAACAGCCTGGGGAGAGCTTCTCCTTTCAGGAGTGATTCGTGAGTTTGTTTAGGAGCATGAAGTGCAGTAGCTGTGGCAAATGTGTGTCTCTGAGTACAGTAATACAAACCTCCCCAGAAAACAGCACGCTGTATTTCAGGGCACGCAGAGTCGAGCTGTGAATGCTCATGCCTCGCCCTGCCCTCAACACAGGGGATCAGAAGACAAGTGTCCCGATCTTTGGAAGCTTGCTTTTATTAAATAGCAATTAGTGGCGGATATAGGAGCGTAATTTACTGTATATCAAAAGGTCTCTTTAAACATTGCACTGAATTAAAAAAGAAAAACTGCCATGCACAGTTTTATTGTTCCTTTATGAAATACAGCTGTTGGATTTGTAGTATTTTCCCTTATTATATTCACTGTCCCCCAGCCATTTATCATTACAGCTCTTTGGAGTCATGACTGCTCCCCAGTCTCTGGTATTAAAAGCCCATCAGAGGAGTCCAGTTGGAATTTTCCAAGCACGCACGGTATCTCAGCACCATGGTTCTCATTAATTTTAGTGACATCAAGGCTCCGGATCCCACAGGCAGGCTTTTGGAAATACTTAGTTCCAGGAAGGAAAGACGGGCGAGGGAATTTTTGCCTCCAAATGTTTATGTGAGCAGAAGCAAGCGCTTCTGTTACTCCAGTATCCCGTGGCTGGAAGACTTGGGTGCCAGTGCACTCCTTGTGCTTGAGAAAGGAGGAGCGAATGGAAACTGGTGTTATGGCTGGGAGCTTCTAGCTGGCACGCTGAAAGCTAGTATTAAAGCAGCATCTCTGCAGGTACATATTTAAAACTAAAATATTTTAGCAAGTTAAAACAACTTTGGCAGCATGTGCAAATTGCTTGGCAAAAGTGTTAATTTCCTTGTTAAACGTCGTAGCAGAAAGGGCCTTTGATCCCGGCAGCCTGTTGGGAGTCCTTCCTAATTGTTATCAAACTATCCTGTAGTTTTAAACAGATAAGACCTAATTAGCTAAAGTGGTGCTGCATTTTTCAAAATAAAAAGTGCCCTCTCCGTGCTAGGCACCTGTGTTTCTGCTCTTTCAGCTAGAATACGAGGCTGGCACTGTGCCTACCGCGTGTCTGCAAGTGACAACTGGTGTCCGTGTGGCAGCCGCGACTTCCTTCAGCCCAGGAGAAGGGGCCAGGGCTCTCCTGCCCCCAGGGCCGAAGCATCATGTGTGAGTGACCCTCTTTAGAGGGCAGGTGCCTTTTGAAACACTCCTAAGGACTGGAATACACACCGAGTGTTGCCGTGAAGGGCTTTTTTATTCTTTGCAGCGTAGAAAGGAAGAGAGAAAATTACATTGCTGGAGTAAGGTTTGACTCCCTTCTCTTGATATAGAGAGACTTCTCCACATCAAAAGGCTACTTTAATGATTAATCTGGAATCTCCTTTACTACTTTTAACCTGGGGCGATTAGTGAGGCCACCACAGAGGAGAAAGAAGGAGAGAGAGAGATTGGAAATGCAGTATTCTGCTGTCTCCTTCGCCCATCTGCTTCCAATGGGAAAACTGAAAGCATTAAGGATTTGATTCAACACCTGTTAGGTTACTCAGGGAAATACAAAGACTTTACCAGATGTTTAAGAAGAAACATATGGTAGGCAGGCAAGTGGAGCCTCTGCCCCTTTGTCCGTTTCATCAATCAGGCTGGTAACAATCCGTGCTGTTGTCCGTGCCCTTGATAGATAATTGCTCCCATGAAATACTGCTTAATAACCTCACTAATTGCCCTCTGCAGTGAGTAGGATGAGAGAGGCAATGGTTTCTCCTTTACTCCCTTGCTAGTGATGCACAACTTCTGGAATTGTTTTGTTTGTTTTTTAAGCAGCAAACAAAACCTTCTTCTGGGAATAGATAGAAATGGGATTCATAACCCAGAAGTGGGTTTCATAAGCACTTGCAGAGCTTCTACAGGTCACTTGAAATGTGGTTGAGACACAGGGTGTGTTTATGGCCTTAGTTTTTAAGGTATTTTGGAAAGTTGGAGTTGATTGTTTGAAAATTGAAAGCTTAGGTTCTTCCTTGCTTACATATGTAACTTGATTCTTTGGTTTTACTCTTTTGTTTTGACCATAGATTATCATAATTTGGAGTGAATTTATAGAAATGTCCTTGTTACTGAAAATACAAAGGAGCTCTGCTACTGGTGTAATTTTGGGGGTGAAAAAGATAATGGATTTAGGTAGTTTCCCAAGGAAGCACTTTGTAAACTGTTTTGCTGGTGCTTGAAGGTTCGAGCACCTTCAGATTTCGGACCCCAACTGTTCCACCTCCCCCTGCCCGTGTACCCCTGCACCCCTGCTGCATCTGAGCTCAGGCCTCGGGAAGCAAATGGGCAAGTTGCAGATGTTTTTCTCTTAGTCATCCGAACACAGAGCAGGTCAGGATAAGCAGGTTGTCACAGGGCAGGGCCCAGCTCGGGTCCTGACGTTACCTCCCGTGTGCGCCTCCCGTCCCATCCTGGTGACTCAGCACAGCCCTGCCCGCACATTTGCTTAGCAGGCAGCAACCACTATACCTGCCCTGCTGCCTTAATCCCTGGTGACGGTTCCCTCACGCCAACGCTGCTGAACAAGGGGCTATCGTGACAGTTTGTGATTGATTCCTTTTTTATTTTTTTTCCTTCCCGCTTGCAAAGAATGGGGATTTTCCGTGTTAGAGATGCTTTCTTAGCTACCCCCTCCTATCACTGGTTAAGCACTGAGCTGTTTACTCACATTATATAGTAACTCCTAATTCCTCTCTAATTCTGTAGTTGACCATATTCAAAATAAAGATATTTATATACTGTTTGTTCAGTTTAGACTTGTGAAAAGGTTGGTAACTGAGAACTATGAAAAGTAGCTTTAGTCACATTTTAGGATGCAAAGATTTACTTGAATTTCCCAGTGTAAGCACATCTTGGATCTTAGAAAAGTCTCCGTTAATGTGTGACAGGGTATTTGGATAACAGCCCTGCAGTCTTCCTTGTCAGCAGAATGCAGATGGAACTAGTTTTCCTCTATTTAGGAAACAAAAAAGCAGTTGTCACAGTGAACATGTACTTTGTAAAAGGGGAGTCAGGGTCTGTCTTGGTCTCCATTACGTGAGCTGGATAGGAGAACTTTTCTCCGAAGAACCTGGGAACAATATGATTTAAAAAAGCACCAAAGTCAGCTAAAGACAGTGTTTTCCTTAATTCATACCTTTTTGCCTAGATCATACAAAGTTACGGAGCAACTTGTTTAGACCTGGATCAGTGTATACTTTAGCTGTCAAGCTCTTTGTCAACACAACGATTATCGTTAACTGAAGCATATGCTGATCCAGGTCTAAATATGTTTTTCCTCTGTTTCCTGACGCTGCTAATTAAAACATTCTTTCACCGTCGGAGCCAATGGTGGAGAGTGCCATCCTGCTCCCGCTGCGCGGCCTTGCTTGGGCCGCTTGGGCGCTGCCGCTGTCCCTGTGGAAACGGGTCCGTGGAGCCGTGGTCTCCACCGCGCTGCGTCCCCTTAACAGGCTGTGCCTCCTGCCAAAGCCGTGCGTTATTCAAGGATGGTCAGAAAGGGCTTTCCTTTTAGTGACTGGTAAGAGGTGGTGGGTTCACGAGCTCCCTGTGGAGCCCCGGCCTCCCCTGGCCATGTGCTTTGTTATCCAGGCTGGAGGCATCTCACCCGAGTTCCACCTGTTTGGCACCCGCTGGAGCTGGTCTCCTCCTGCTCGGCTGAGGTGTTGGTACCCAGGTGCGCTCCTGCTGCTCTCCTGGAGCTGGGTGGCTCCTGGGAGATGCATCTTCCCCTTGAGGGAGAAGTGCAGTGCTGGGCTCAGTTCCAGGTGAGGTGTGAGGGTGAGATCTCAGGGAGCAGACATTTTTCCAAGCTGAGTAATTTGGGGCTGTGTCTACCTCTCCTTCCGCACAGCTGCAGCTTGGTTTCCCTTTAAACTGCTGGACCCGGTTGTGAGGGATGGAAGGAGTAAGGGATCCTCTGCAGCCTCTCCTCTCTCCCACCCATCTCCATCCCTTGTGCTGTCACATTTATCGTCTTTGGATAAACTGATTTTTCCTTCTTCCAACAATTCTTGACACCTTGTCTTAAACTGCTTGATACATTATCACTACTGAATTCAATTCTGGAATAAAAGTGAAACTTGACATTTCATATTTAGCTCTGTGGCCTAAATTATGGCCCTGTGGCCTTTGGACTATTCTTTATAGACCTCCTTGATGTCTGGAGTAGAGTTTCTGCTATAAGCCAGATCCCTGGGATTTTCTTATATATCAAATATAAATCTCTTTGAGTCCATAAATCTTGTTTATAAACTATTACTGATTTTTCTGTTTTATATGTATAATGCCTTATCCCCATGGATATGTGTGCATGTTCTAAGCTGGAAATTTCTGGAAAGGGCATCCCAAGTTTTCCTAAAATATGAGGGTTAAAAGTTTGTCCCAGTTTTAAAGACCTCTTTGTTCACCAGATGTTATTTGCAACTTCAGAAAGAGCAGGGCTCCAGATATCCTAGCTGCTTCTAACTCTGTTCAGTTGCTGAAGACGACTTGGGTCGCCTGCAGCAGCTGCGGAGGCTGAGGGTGGCTGGGGGGACGGGTAGGTGCTGGGGCTGGCAGCTGGTGGCTAAATCCGTTCCTCCAGCATCTCCTGTAGCTTCTTCCTTGCTGTCCTTGCAAGGCCTGCTAATGATCCAGGGGAGGAAACAAAGATGAAACTGCCTTTATCCATCATAAAAGCAAGTCTAGTGTGCTACATCTTTATATTTTTCAAGAACAGTCCAGCATATTTCTTCAATTCTATGTATCATTGTGGAAAGAAAGAGTTGTATAATTGAATCCTTTCTAGAATGACTTGTCTTCAGAAAAATTGTGCTAAGTAATTGCAAGACTTTGGAAAACCGTATTTCCAGAGTTGAAGGGTGGGAAGCCAAGATAACTAAAAGGTGTTTTGAAGTGCAGGTAGCTTGTGATTTGATGCCCTTTGGCCCTCTGCTATGGAGGGAGCAAGTCCCAACTTCTTATTAAATGTAAGTTTTTCTCTGTACAGTTTCCTTATCACAGTACAGTAAGTAATGCCATTGATATTGCTGTTTAGAAATATAGTATAAGCTAGAGCAGAGAGGAAGAAGGAGACCTAAAAAACAGGCTAAACTTTAATAGTATCAACTGCCATAAAGGACTGAAAACAAAACAAAAGAAAATAATGAGAAAATGAGTAGTGGGGAGAAGATTGTGTGTGGTAGATCAGTAGAAGACAACCTTGTGTATGGTAGAGGTGAGGAAAAATTATGAGAATACTGTCAGCCGATTCCTCTGCTGGGCAAGTGAGACTGTGCTTGTCCTCAGTCATACACATCAAAAAGTGAACACAAGTAGGAAAAGGCCCACTGAAGGATGTGGAAGTAATAGGTGGTGGCAGCTTAATGCAGTCATTGCAGAGAAATGCAGGCTGAGAGCTAATAGCAGGGGCTAGCAGAGGAGACACCCTTGAGTAAGGGTAAGAGGTTCATTGGAGCCAAGATCAGTTTATGTCTGAAGAACAGACTGGAATTAAGGTCCGTGAATTATGTTTCAGGTAGAAATCAGATGCTTTCATCTACAGAGTGTGGCTGTGGAACTGCGTTTTAATAGACTAATGGAAGCAAGAAGCAGCTGACTTAGTAGTGAAGCTGGATACACTTACACATCAGGCAGTGTGTGGAGCCTGTTGGGCCTGTTGATAGGACGGTTTGGATCGCCCTGTTCCGGGGTGGAAGCTGCTCTGCCGCTTCCCCTGGGCGAGGGACGCGGCTGCCTTGGCCTCCTGTCCCGCCGGTGTGCGAGGTGGCAGGGGGAGAGCTCTCCAAGTGCTTTGAAATTCCGTGTACTGCAGCTTGCTGTCAAGGGCTGCCTCCAGCCTTTCCTTCAAAGGTTTTGTTCCGTTTGCTATAGTCGTTTTTCCTCAGTTTTCTTTAGGGTGGGTAAAAATCCTCCATCGCTGGTAGAATTTCTGGCAGGCACAGGAGAGCTCTCCTGCAGTGGGTCTGCCCCATTTGCTGGCTCCTGCCTCCTGTTCTGGTTCATCTTGGCACTTTAGATGGGGGAGACTCAATCTATTTCATCTGAGAAGGCAGATCACAGTTTGTGTCTTTTATTCTTAAAAACCTGTTTTACAGACCAATATGCTATGACTGAGTAGGGATATTGCTACAAATGTAGGTAGGAATTCTTCTTAATAGAAATACATCTAATTAAAAACAAGAGAGACATCCAGATTGAGGCAACGACATACTCTTTAATCAGTGTGAGCTTTTATGATGCCTTCACCGTTGTGAGTGTAGCTGTTGTTCCTTTGGTATTTCTACCACATGCAAAAATAGTGGCATTAATATAGAAAGGAGATATACTGCGTTTGGAGGGTTGGAAATAACAAAGCCACAACATGTTTTTGTTTTTCATGTTATATTCTTGCACATATAAAAAGCAGGAAGTGACCAATAGGTTCTGAATACAAACAAGAATGGTTTGGGGTTAGGAAAGGGTGAAAACATAAAGAGCTGTTGACATGCAGTGCCTTACCTTCCATGGCATCCTTTGTAATATTTCAAAGTTGACTTTTCTGGGTGCTATGTCACTACAGAGCAATTTCCTTGTGTTGTGACAACAACAGGAACATTGAAGCTTTGTTGGTGGGTTTTGGTTGCTTGAGTTGCTGAAATGGGATTGTGGAGATGGGTGCAGGATTCCTCCCACATGTGGTTTTCTGCCCTCTCATGAGAGACAGTCCCAGCCTTGATTCCTCTGCGCACATCCTGGAGGGAGCTGTGCTCTGGTTGAAGGAGGTTTGGCAGCAGCGAGCCTGCCAAGTTATATTTTTCTGCTTGGAAAGCAGAAATTTGTCATAAATGGAATGAAAAGTGTTATCTTGATAGGCTGGTGCAACAGTAACCCTAGACACAAAGGTCTCTAGCAAGCAATGTGCTTGGGGCAAGCCTGCAGCAATTTGTTCCTTGTCTCCTTGGGAAAGAGCTTAAATGACATCGTTACTAATTCCTTTTCCAAAAAGTCTGACTCGGCCTGCGTATTTATCCGTGTTTGTGCGAGGGAGCAGCTTTGCCCCATTGGGGAGCTGCGGCGCGCAGCCTGTCACTTTGAGAGGCAGACAATTGAATCAAGGCACTAAAACATGCCACTCCAAAGCTGTTTAAATCATCGTAATGCGAATTATGAATTTATTACAATGCACGTTACCTCGGGGGACGGGGAGGGAAGGGAGATCTGAAGGGGCTGTTTGTAAACATGCAAAGCAATGAGCGTTTGCTGCGCTGCTGCTGTGACGGGGTCTCGGTGCGTGCCGATAGGCAGCTTGTCCAGACCCACAGCCGGGGAGTCTCGAGGGGTCGAACAGCCTGTTCAACAGTGGTGAAAAGCAACTCTGAAGATTCGAGTGTCATTTGAAGATGTGTGTTCGTGTTGCTTGTTTTACTACTTGTGGTTTTTTTTTTTTTTTTTTTTTTTGCCTTTGTTTGAAGTTCAGTTCTGTTCTTTTCTTCCTTTCTGTAGTTTTGTCTTGTTCTTTTACAAATTCAGTCAAAAAATGCAGTTTGTAGTTCAGGCTTTTAGACCAACTCTTTTAGTAGGAAACTGTAATTATTTCTACTTAAATGGTGATTAGCTCCAATATGAGGGGAAAAATCATTTGCTTTATAAGAAGGAAATTATTCTTGTTGGAAGCACCCTTAAATGTTGAACAAGGATTAGGCCTATTGTGTTAAGAAAGGGAAGAGAGAAGCAAACACTGTCTCTGTCTTCAAGTGCTCCCTGCCTGGATTAGGGGTTTGCAAACCTCATTGCTCGTCAGGAGCAGGAACAGCCTCTGCGGCGGCTGTTGGCAGCTCCTGCGTGCAGGAAGCATCCGGCCCTGCTCTGCCAGGGAATGTGCGCCCTGGCTCTGGGGTTAGCGCAGGAATTCACCTCTGGGCAGTGTCTGTAAGAGGCACTTAACTCCCCTGGGGATTTCCTCCTCCTGAGAGACGAGCTGGGCAAATTCAGCAGCCCTCAGCCCTGGGCTTGTGTCACCCTGTTAGTTTGAACTTTGCTGACCCTAAAGACCCAATGCAAGGGTTGGTCACACACGTTTTGATCCAGAAAGGGCCAAGGGCTTGTGTTGTATGGTGGGGTTTTGTTTGTTTGTTTTGGTTTTTTTTTTTTTTTTTGGTCGTTTTTAAAAACTTGCAGGGAGGGGAGTTCTTTGAAGGCCTTTGGTTGAATAACTGCTAGTTAAATTGGAGAAAATGGAGAAAACTAGTGCTGTGTGAATGAGGTGCGAGGACAGAGGGAAGGTGACATCTTCCCATATATTTGGGTTTTTTTCTCTAGACCTAAGATTTATGTCATCTTGTCTAGAGAAGTAAATAATGAGCATCATAAGATTCTTGAGGGTGTTTTCAGTAATTGAGGTGCAGTTGTGTGTAATATGGGTGACCCATCACATTGCCCTGTCTGGCCATGGTCCTGAGCGACCTGCTCTGGCCGACCCTGTGAGGAGTGTTCAGTGGGGCTGGATGGTCTCCTCAGAGTATCCAGCCTCGGCTGTTTGGGATTAAAACTGATATTCAGCATGGGAAACGAGAACCACATCATGGTCTCAAATAGCTCTTAGGGAAGATGTTCTGATGGTGACTAAGAGAGGGGAAATATAAATTTGGGTAGGTTTATTATGTATTATATTTTCTAAGTTTATGTTGTATGTCTGCCTAATGATACAGGTACCTTGAAGTATTGCTGTAAAATGATTAGACATCCAAATTCTGGCTACACCATACATAGAACAAAATTCCATCTCTACTTAGAGTTTAAACAGGCAAAGAGTCTTTATGCAGATACCACTTTCTTATATAACATTTTCTTAGATTTAATAATGTTATATTTGAAATATTGCTTTTTATGGCTATGCAGTATCTTTTTATTCTGTTTCTTGGGTGTCTGTTCATCTGTCTCCATAATTATATTTTACTTCCTGGAATTATGCAATCCATCAATGTCAAGAAGGGCAGGGTGCTTAAGGGTTGCTCTGAGACTCATCAGACAAATGCAATGCATTTCTGGCTGTTAAATTGCATCCTTATAAAATTGAGAAATTTCTTTTCCCTTCCCCTCATCTTAAGAGAGTAAGAAAAAAAAATGAAATGGGAATCTCAATTTCTTATCATCGTTTTGAAATTTAGTGTTTAATTTAAAATAGCCTGTGGTGGTTTTACCCAAGCATGCACGTGTCAAAGCCTCATGTTGAAAGGGGACCTACCACAGGGTGTTTGACCACTGCCTGGCCCTGTCTTGCTCTTGAGACTGTGTGGGAGAACTTAGATGGTCACTGAAAAACTTAGAGCGGTGCTGAAGGCAACAGACGTGAAACAGACAGCCCTGAAAGGCAGGCGAGTCAAGTGCCTCGGTGACTGCTCTGTGCTTGAAAAGCTGAAGAGCAGAAGCCAGGCTCCTGCGTGCTTTTTACCCGGTGTATGTTGTTTAAGACGCGTAAAATACTGTCACGCGCACACCCCTCTGTTTATCTACGTATCTATCTTCAGACAGATTTCTTAAATGAAAGGCTGATGGCAACCTGAGATATAGTATGTGCCTTACCACATGCCAGGAAAGACTGAGGTAAACTCTTCCAGGACTTGAAATGGAAAATGAGAGGGGCAGGCGCTGGGGGAAGCACTTGGGAATTTCATGGTGTGCACCTGCCTTTGCTCACTACGGAAGTAAATCCATATCCACAGCGATTTGGCAGCTGTTGGCAAATGCTGCATAATTGAGTTTTGATGTGAAGGAAGCTTTCTAGAAACAAGTCTCTCTAATACTGCTAAACAACCAAAATTCATTTAGAGTAGTCTTAAAAAGGGATTATTGCTAATTTTCGACCAATGAAGAACCAGGTGTCTGGTTTATATTAAAATAGCTTACTGGTTTTTAGGCAAAAGTAATTTTTGGATAGTTTAAAAAAAAAAAGTCTGGAAAAAATAGTTCTTGACCTTATTTGGTAGTTATGGAAGGTGATAGACGTAAGCAGTAGGACCGCAGAAATGCTGTATTTTTGTGTGTGTGTGTGTAAATTTGTTCTGATAAATTATAGCGCTTTTGAATCTCATGCCAAAAATACCTCTGTGATCTAGAGGAAGTCGTATTTCATGGCAGTGTTCAGTGCTTCAGGGCTTCTGATGTATTTTGTTCTAGTAAGAAGTTAGAGTTTATCTGAATTTTTTTTTTTTTTTTTCTCCCCTCATTGGGACGCGGAGGTGACTGTTTTCCTGCCCGTTTTGGGTGCGGTGCTGGTGTGGCACGAGGAGGTGATCTGCTTGGTGATGAGTCTGGAGGTGTAGCCGGTCCAGCTGGATATCGGTGCAAAGGGAGAATCTAGGAATTGGAGATACAGCACTAAACGGGAGCCACTGCAGGAGCATGTCAGTGCCAAAGTCTATTAAATCCTCATAGCTGTGTTTTTTTTCCCCTCTTTCCTTTTCTTCCTTGACAGTTGAGTGTTAAGGCCTTTGGCTTAGCTTCCGCCTCCCTGAATTCTGCAGTGTACATCACAGTGTTGCTAAACAGTCTGGGATGTGTTGGGGAGCTGAAGGTATTAGCAGAGCTCTGGGATTTATTGGCAGATTGACAACCTGATAGACACTTGCTCTTTCTTCTCGCCGTTTGTCACTGTCGGATTCTTTCCTTTTCATCCTCCGAGGGGAGGGAGCAAGTCCCATTGTAGCGTAAAATGTCTTCAGCATCTCCACAGTGCACAGCATTTTATCTTGGCTTATCTTCTGTAAGGCTTTTTTTAAAGGCTGAAGTTCACCTTTTCGGGATAAGGTGTATAAATTACCAAGCCTGTGTGTCTTTTGGAGAGAATGAAATGGGAACTGAGCTTATTAAAACTAAATTATTATGTTTTTCAATTTTCTCCTTCATTGAAAGGTAGGGCTGTGTGTGTGTGTGTATATATATATAAAAATACATAGCCTGTATGTACTACTTCTGTGCAAATAACCTTGTGGCAGAGTCAGAATTTTTGCCCTTAAAACCGGGGCGCGCACATCTCCTCAGACTGGTCTGTCTTCACCTGGGTGGGATGGCAGGCCTTGCTACACCCCAGTATTTCAGCTCCCCTTTTCTGCAGCCCTTGAGCTGTGATGGAGCCCTCATGCCCCGCGGGGCTGAGCAGTGCGGCCCGCAGCGCTTCCCCCGCGGGCTCTGCGTGCGGCAGATAGTGCCACAAAGCTCCTTCCTCCTGTGCGTTCTCAAGTGCTCGGCCGTATTAGAAGATTAAGTTACTCTGAACACACACAGCCTCCCACCTCGCAACTCGGGCTGCTTTTCGCTTTGTTCCATTGAAGATATTGCCAAGAGTCGCTGTGACTTTTTTCCCCCCATGAAGTAGTTTAAGAGCATAAAATTGTACTGTGCTGGATAATGTCGTAAGCATGGGGCTGTTGCTGTTGTCTCTAAATATTAGGCAGGTGTAATTTTGCTTGACATGGTGGAATTCAGGTGAGTTGGTTGCTAATTATTTGGGGGATTTTATTTCTGCTACTTTCTGCTTGTTTTGTGGAGCTTTTTTTTCTGACTGGCTTTTTGCCTCACTAAGCTGTATCCAATGAGGAACTAATACATTTGGTAGAGAAATTAGACCATTAATTCTGCAAGATGTTTTTAGAGATACTTCAAGATCTCAATTTGATAGGAAGGACTGGTTGGAGTAGGAAGCCATCTGATCACTTCAGACTGAGCAATTAACTACTTAACAGCTGGAAAAAAAAAGGATTGCTAGTGATGAAATTCTTCAGACTGGTTGTACTTAGCTATTACATCCACAGATTTTAAAATGCTTTGCGCAGGAGATTACTATCTTGCTCATTTTGCAGCTGAGCAAGCAGACGTACACTGGGAGAAATGAGCAGAATGAGCCACTAAGTCAACAACAGCGCCCAAAGAAACAGTCCTGCTCTGTGAATCCTTTCCTGTGGACCCTACGCAATAATCTTTCTCCCAAAGATTATTTCATCTACCAATACCTGACAGGGCTAAGATTTTTAAAGTCTGCTTGATTTGATAATTTCTTCTTTTTAGTATAGAGTGTTTGCAAATAAGATTCTTGAGGACATAGAGTGTACACACTGCAGGAGACTTCGTTGGTCTTTGGACCGTCCCTGGACCAAGTTTGGTGTGAAGATTCCCTTGTCCCGTCTCCTGGTGATGTTTTGCATGAGGGCTTTAGAGAGAGGGCTACAATCTGAGGGGGGCTGCATTTCTCCATAAATTAGAGGCAGTGACTTGTATATCTTGTGTGACTGTTGGAGCATGGAGGTGAGAGCCAGGAAACTCGCACGCGGCTGCAGACTGTGAGTTTTTCTTCCCTCCCTCCCTCCCTCCCTCCCTCTCTGCTCCTGAGGGCCTGTGATCTCATGTAGCTATTCCCTGGCACTGACCAGTCATTAATCACAAACCTGCACCAAATTCCGCATTTCTGTTTTGTCTTGGGAGTTTATCCAAGTGCTGCTTCTCCCTCAAGAATTCTTGCATTTCCCTTGCTCTGTTGTCCTTTAGCTGGGTTTAAAATATATATTGTTACTGGCATTTGAATCCGTATCTGCTCCCAACATATGCTCTTGGCTCAGTACCAACAGATGCTATTAAGCAGTATCGAATCTTAAAGCACAGATATATTCTGAAGTGCGACTCTGTGAAAATGGCACCGCGGGGTTCTGTGCCTGCAGCGCGGTGATTTACACGTTGGGCTTGCGGTGGATGATGTTGATTGTTTGTTTTTAACAGTTATCTTGACAAACTAGGCTTGGAGTTGGATTTCCTTTCACAGGGAATCTCTGCAGGGCTGCGGTGGGGCTGAGGTGCATTTCTTCCCCCATTCCCCATCCTTAGCTCCCTTTCTCCCACCCTGTATATGTCTAATGTATGTAATACGTAAGCTCTTGGAGACTGGGAGAGGGTGCATTTGGTCAAGTGCTGCAGGATTCAGATCTCTACTGTACGGTATAAATAGTTCTGTATTGCTATGTAATAACTAGGTGGTCACACTCAATTTGAAAATGTATCAAAAATATATATATATATTTGGGGAGAATAGAAATTCCCACATGAAGTGTCAACAAACAATTAGTATTGTGAAGGGTTTTAATTATTTAAAAAATACATAGTGTATGAACTGAGTTAATGTGCTTCTCTCCTTTGTTCCATCCGTATTCTCCTTTTGTTTGTTTGATATTAAATAGTTTTAAGGCAACTTGTTGCACAACTGACTCTGCTTATTGTTCCTCTTTCTGTGAAGTGCGGTGCCATCTGGCAAATGGACAAGTGGCAAAGATTGATGGTTAACAAAGAGCGCCATTCATTTTCTCCTTCTAGATTTGGACAGCAAGCAAATGTTTTTAATCAAATCTATATCTTTCTAAGGAATATTGGCTGTTGAAAACTTGCCAACAGACGATTCCAGCATCCCCTCATCCCCTTCGGCAAAAGAGGATCATATGGAAAGGGACAGTGTAGATACTTTCTTTTTGTTTATAATTTTCTTTCATTTTATTGAGATAGCAGGAAGGTAAAAGGTTGTTGGTGTTGGGGAGAGAAGGAGCAAATGGTTATGTGCTGTCATGAAAATTATTTTAGACTGTAACAGCATAGTCCTTTTAATGGCCTTGCAGTGAATCTTGCAAGACAACGGTCTGAGCAAAACACACAGTTGCTTCCAATGACAAAACCAGAGCATCGGTGGAAGCTTTATCTGAAGTGGTTCTTTTTTTCAGAGGCAAAAATGAATGTTTTATTGGTCCCATTTTTTGGAGGGGGAGTCATTGTACAGTCACAGGGCAGTAGAGAAATTGGGGATCTGTTGGTCAGAGGGGTTTCAATAGTGTTGATCAGTGTTGTCAGGAGATTATACTTTTCCTAGAAGGAAAATGAGGCAGGAATAACTGGTGGGAATGGAGCAAACTGGCCACATGGTGCCAGGAACATCCAGGTGCTTGGGAGGTTCTAGGGAACTTCGTGGGGATCCTCAGAAAGGGATTTGCCTTCCCGGGAGGGGAAGATCACCAGACCCAAAACTCTCGAGTTGGAGAGAAGACAGCAGCATCTAGGGTTTGGAAACGTTGCTTCTGATACTGGATTATAGTGCAGATACCGTATGGATAGAGGCCTTGCTCAGCTGTGCTGATTCACTACTCACAGAGAATGAGGGGGGCTTTTGCTTTATGCTTAGATTAAAAAAAGACTTGGCTATTTGAATATTAAATTCAGATGCCTTTTATAATACCTATAAATTAATAGGATTTCATGCACAGTATTCAAAAATACTATAAAGAGGATATGGGATATGTAAAGATAAAGCTCTTTATAGCTAGGGAAAGAAAATTATTTTCATTTTTATTTTTTTCTCCCCTCCCTTTGAAGTCTAATAATGGAGTTAATTAGCTCTAAGCACCTGGATTTGAAGCTTTGAAAACGATCCTTTTATCACAGAGCTCCTGAATTTTCTGGAAAGTTGCATACACGCGTCCGCAGCTTGGCCGTGGCATTTGCTGCCCTGTGTAACACACACGTGTGCCTGCAGAAACGGGGTGGCTCAGACGTTGGGATACATAAAAGGACCTCTCTTTAATACTGACAGGTTCCCACTGTAACTGAGCAGAATGTCCCTCTGGTGCCTTAGTTTCCAGGCTGGGCAGTGTTGGCAGTGTGTGCCCTACCAGTTGGTGTCTATACCTTGAGTAAATGGATGATGATTAAATGGAAGGCAGCTGTTTGCATCCTCACGCTGCTGGCCCCGGAGCTGCTGAGTCAGCGATCGGTGTTTTCCCGGTGTTTCCAGGCCGTGGAGGCGTCTGCCCCTCGCCTGGGTGCCGCAGCCGCTAACCCGCGTTCACGTGTTGCTCATCCAAATACCTTACTCGGCTTCGGTTGGTTTTTTTCTCAGATATCATCACTCCCTCGCTCTTGGGCGGAAGACAGAGTTCTGGATCCTTGGCAGTAGCTGCTAAGTGTTAGTCTTGGCTTTTTTTCCCTGAGATGTGTCAGAGTTGCCTGGGGGGAGTGTTTCGGTCCCTCCTTTCTCCTCGCCCTGCTGTCTCCTCTCCAGTTCCCCATCCCTCCTGCTTCTGCCCAGCATTGGCAGGGCTCATCCCAGAGCAAAGCTACCCGGATCCTTCCGGAGTGGGAACAGCTCCCGGGGTCGCATGATGGGACGGAGGGAGGGCTGTGCAACGGGGCCTTGCGAGGAGGAGACTCAGAGAGGAGTGGCCGTGGTGACACAGAAAGTCTCCAACTGTTACATTATATAACAGTTCAGAGCCTAAATTGCTCTCCAAGCAGGCAGATTTATATCCCTTCTGAGACTTTCTGCATACTGTTCCCCTCTCTTTTGCTTTTATTCCTTCCACTGTAAACCTGGAGGTAAATACTATTTTTAAGAATCTTCCTCCGCGGTGTGGACACTGCCTCACGTCTCCTGGGCTTGCTTTGCACCAAGCAATTGAACTTTTGCTTTATTGGTGTTTAATTTGTTGCCTTTTGAATATTTCCTTGCTCCCTTTTAAATAATACAGTGTCAAAATCAAGTCCATTGGAGATGTGGAGACACCTGGGATGTGTGTGTGGAAGCTCGTGCTTCCGGCCTCTGCCGTGGCTGGGCGCTGCTGTGGGGACCTAGTGCCTCTGGGAGAGCTGGACTCGCCAGAAACGGTGAGGGGGTGAAAATGCGGATATTCCTCCTTCCTTAAAATATGCTGATGGGGCCGCTCTGCAGGGCAGGAGCGGAGGCGGCAGGGGGACCTGGCGAGTTTTATCTTTGCGCTCCTGTGAATCCTCCCTAAGGGCTCGTGGAGCTGCTGCGCTGGGGAGGGCTGGAGCTGGAGGCCACTCCGCCAGCTATGCTGCTGTGTGGGGCTGGGGATGGCCCTGTCGAGCGCTCCTTGCGGTAAACCATACGGCTCGAGTTTGTTGAGGGGCTTAGTGGGTCGGCTGGGTGTGTGAGAACAGCAAACACTGAGGCGCAGGGCTGCAGAGAGCTCCTGCAAGCGTGTCCGACCCGAATGGGTCACGGGGCTGCCGAGCAAACACAGCCCTCCCGTCCCAGACCTGGGAGCAGTGCGGGGGGCCCAGGTCATCTCCTGCCCCGTCCTTGCACTGCTCTTGGTGCTCATCCATGTCACGAGTGTGTCCGTAAGTGGTGGGGTCGCTAAGTGAGTGTGGAAGTCAATGGGAGGCTTCACATTGTCTTCAGTGGACTGTGGATTAAGTCTCAGGAGAATAATAATATCATGGTTTGCTTGGCATTAACAATGCTAGCGATGCTGCCTGGCTGCAGACAATAAACTAAGCAAGTTATGGAAAACGCGATAGCCCTCTCCTGAACAGGAGGAGAGTCACTCAGACGTGAAAGCAATCCATTTTGCATACTACTTCTGTGGGAAATTTCAACAGGGTGTCTTGACATATGGATTCTATGTAGATGAAGTGCCAGACCTTAAGTGGATGGGAGAGATAATAAAATTTGCTGCAAAACCACTTGGAGTGAAGCACGTAACCTACTGTGGGAATTCACGGGTAGGTACCTGTCTGCACCTTCAGTGCAGGAGTCTGGCACGGAGACGCGTGCACACGTGGGATGCGTTAGGCAGAGGTCTGCAGGGCTTGGTGCCATAAACCTTGCTCTGAGGCCCTGCCTAACAGGATGACCCAGTACAGGGATGCACTTCTGCCTCTCTCAGCTTGATACCAGAAGTCAGGTCATGGCTAGTGATGAGGGATGAGACAGAGGCCATTGAGCTTCTGGGGCTGTTAAGCAGCTCGCCCAGGTGCAGAACATGGCTTGACTCCTGTCTCCGAGAGACCCAGGGCCGCGGTCCTGCCCAGCACAACGGGAACGGCCTTGTCCTTTACAGATGCAGTATTTCTGCAATAACTTTTAAAATTGCATCAAAGCATTGCCATAACCGGCTTCGGTGCTGCTGTCCTCTCATGCAGCTTACCAGACTTCTCCACACAGGCCAGGGCTTCTCGTCTCCTGCTTGGGCCCCATTTGGCTGCTTGGCCCTTGCAGGGCATGTGCCGTGCAGCACAGTTGGGATCCTCCAGTGCTGCTGTTCTAAGGTGCTGCTGCTGCTAACTGGCGACAGTCGTGCCTGGCCAGACACCAAGTGGCTTGTGTCCATCGTTGGTTACCTCTGCTTGGCCTTGCTCGCCCTTGGACTTGGCTGCTTTTCTTTGAGGGTGCTCTCAAAGCAGGCCTGCTCCGAGGCTGGCAGTGCGCTTTGTCAGGTCAGTCCTGGCAATGCATGTTCTGGGGATATTTTTAAGTTGACTTATATAAAGTATGGCACCTCTTCACCATTGTGAACGTGCTGTGGCTGATTAGAGCTGCTGTCAGGGGAAATCTCTGAGGATCAGCAGAGGAAATGCACTGTTTGACGCTGAATTAATGAAGTGAACTCTCAAGCAACAACACGCTTCCTGCAGAAGGATGGGAGCAAAGCAGCGTTTGAATATTCATGCAGTTTTAGTTTCTATCCTAACCTCTCTTTCCCCGTGTGATGGGGGAAGTTCCTTCTCCCCCACCTCCCTTTGGGTGTACCTGCTTTCTCATTTATAAGTTATGGGTATAGTTTTTGCGAGAAGGTAGAAAAGTAAGGAACATAAGGGAAAGCAGAAACAAATAATACAGATCTTGGTTAGCCAGGCAGCTGCATGTGAACTACGTGGATTAAAAACTGCTTTTATTGCACAAGGCAGCATAGTCCCTTTGGCATCTTGCTTTAATATCGCTGGTGAAAGCTGATTCTTCCAGGAGAGGTCAAGTTTCTGATCGCTGACCTTTCTGCAAGGGCTGCCCATCGGGGCAAGTCTAGTCTCCAGCGGGGGCACGTGAGCGTTGGGCACGAGGAGGCATCGAGGACAAGACAAGGCTGTTTGTTTGCCTCATCTCTTGGCAGAGATTGGCTCCCTGAAAGGGAGATGGCATGGGAGAGGGGAGGAAAAGCTCTTACTTGCTGAAGTGCTTTGCAGCTACCCTGTGTTTTCCTGTTTACTCATGTAGCTTCCAAGACTAATGACTCAGGAGGAGCAAGGAGGGTTGAGCAGAGCATGGTTTCCGTGCAATAAATGCAGTCCTTGTGTGACTACTTGTTCACAGTCATTTAACGTTAGTTAAACAGTTAGTAGCAGGAGCAGAAATTCCCAAAGTGTTCGTCTTCTAGGTCCATTAAACACTCGCCTTTGGAGCCCCCCGAGAGGAGGCTGAGTTTGGTCTATATTTGTCGTGAAACACGTGAAATTTGTGATTACATGGAACAGATGCCCACAGTATTCATGTGGGAACTGGCTGAACAGGAGCTTTGTAGAACTTAAGAGGCAACCGGTGGCAGCAAGATAAATGCAAATTGTGTAGTCACCTAACGCCTTTGATCACATATTCTTCCTTCGTGGGAGAAAGCCTATTACCCCGTAATGTGAAATATTCCAGGGAGCTCTAAACAGCGGATGGCTCTTGCTGAACCTGTAAAACTGTGGAAGAAGGAGTTATTTTTATTTGAGCAGAGCTGCTTGGTGTTCTGTAAGACAAGTTCTTGCGATGTAGCTATTCTGTGACTTTGTGATAATTTCATGTTGGCTGCTGACGTACGAGGCATGCAGCTGGTACTTACTGATGTTGTGTTATCCAACTATCTTAAATATCTGTGATCCTTCCATTTTTATTTCCTCCTGTGCACAGTTATCTGAAATGCATGGCTGCTTAAAAAAATGCATGTGTGTTTATATATTTGTGCACACTTATATGTTATATTCTTATTTAAAATAAGGTGAGGAAGAACGAACAGAGATCAAGTCAGTGTTTTAAAACTGGAGGAGTGCAAATCCTCAAGGTACCCAGTGGTCTGATCCTCAGAGGCAATTAGTAAGTAGCCCTATTAATTTTAATGGCAGCTCTGAGCCGTTAAAGCCTGGCTATTGCCTCTATATTTAAAATATTATTAAATACTAAATGCTCTAAGTACTTTATTACTCTCGTTTAAGAAAAAAAGAAGCAGCTTGTTCATCGGGTGCCTCATTTTTGTTGGTTATATTCTAGTGCCTTCTGGAAAATGTGTCTATTCCTCCTGAAAGAGGGATTGCTGTTGGGATAACTGTACTCTCGCTCTTTTTACAGCTTCAGTGCAATCCCTTCAGTCTGTGCTTTATAAGAAGCACCTGGTGATGAAGACTTACATTCATAATCCTTGGCTTTCAATGTCTCCTTTCTCCAAAAATAAAGCTGTACTACAGCCCAATGTTTGAGTGACATTGGAAGTGTCATGTGGCACCACAGAAGTTATTTGACACTGGAGTGGGGATAAGTGGTCCTGCCAAGTTTTAACAACCTTTTATTTCTCTGGCGGGTAGGTCCAATTCTCCCACAGCGAAAGCTGGTTTAAAAAGATCCTGCTCTGCATTTACAAAGCTCACAAATGCTTGCGTGTCTTGCCTTTTCTTTTTCTGCTGCTTCCCCTAGGCCTGGGATCTAAATCAAGCTCATGACATGCGTTTAAAAAATAAAGGTGAAAAATGTAAAATATAACTGTTTTCAAGTTCTAGTTCTGCAAGCGATTGTGCCAGCAGTTGAAGAGGTTTAAATTTGGGGCAATCTACTGCTTCAGCTAATGAAAATCAAAGCAAAAATGAGCTGCCTCGTACACAGTTCTGTGTTGATTTCTCCCTCTGCCCCCTTAGGAGGTGACCTCCCAATGTCACTTAGCTGTGTGGTCACAGAGGGGTTTGTGAGTGACCCCCTTCCCAAGTGCCATTCCCTCCCAAGGGCAGCAGGAAGGGGGCTGGTGCCAGGCACGCTGCCCCTGCTCACGGTGCCTGTCGAGCTAGTGCCCGGCCGAGCGGCAGTGGAGCAGACACTGGTTCCTCCGTGCGAGGAACAACCTTGCCGTCCTGTCGAGCACAGTGTAGGGGACAGATGTTGATGAAAGCACTGAAATGTTTAACTAGGATAAACCAGGACGGCCTGTTGGGCCTATTAATGTTTTACAAGGCTTGCATCTGCTCAGAGGTGGCTGCTCGGAGCCATAGATCAACTTTGGGTGTTTGTGTGTGGCTTGAAAGACTGGCATAGCGAACAAACATGGTGTGTAAATGAGTAAATGGAATGCATAAAAGCAAGCAAATGAATCCTTCAGTCACTGAACGTGCCTGACAATAAAAAAATTATGTAATGCTCTCTGTCGTGGGTTAAGGTTTCTTTCTCCTTTCAGCTAGTGTGTGACAGAGGTTCTGACTGGCATGTCCTCAAAGGGGCATCCCCACGGGCCCTGCTGTCCCGCTCGGTCTCTTCTCGCACACTCAGGTAGATGCGATGAGGGAAGCCTCGAAGGAATAGAAGGGATCAGAGGTTTATTTTGGGCTGAGACACTGCTCTTCTGTAATGCTTAACTCTTTTGCTTATTTTTTAATCATAGCTTCATGTTTTCATATGCTCTTGTTCTAACATTTACACTTTGACCATAGCTGGTGTTATTTGAAACATCATAAAAGTTTGGTATAACATCAGATTGAAAAAGCCAAGAAACCACAGGTCTGCAAAACTTCCTCCCTTTTTTTTTTTTTTTTTCCCTGAAGAGTAGCAGCCTTTTTGGAGAATATTTTACACACTGTGTTCCATTTCAGAAGAAGAAAAGTCCCTAATTAATAGTTAATAAATATTAATACTTGTAAAAGTAATTAAAAGGGGCTCTTAAGTACATTTGTTTCTTTGTTTCCACTGACTTAATAGCCCATAGTTTTTATTCTGTGTGTTCAGGACCACTTTTTATGGATTGTTGCAATTTGGAGCTTCAAGTCTAGTACTGTCGTTTAAATATCTCATGGTTGTAATCCAGTTTCTTTTCATTATAAGTAGTTGCCTTGTGAATTCCTCTTTCTTCTTGCTCTGTGTGGTAGCTGAATCAAAGTGAAGTGGGAAATTATTGTCATGTGAAGCCATCTAACTTCTCTCTTTTCCAAATACATATTCAATCTGTATTTTTAGAAGAAAGAGTAGTGTTAGATAGAAAATAACAGCACTGCCAGAATTTTACTAACCACTTTGAGAACGTTTCAGGGCAATCCCATGAGATGCTGGTGTATAATGATGATGATGATGCATTTAGCAGAATAGGCCTATTTAAAGAGCAGCACAAACTCATACGGTTTCATCCAGTGTGTGGTTAAGGTCTAGAATTAAAGTCTGGAGTTAATTCAACTTTGTGAATTAATTTTTCTCTTTTTGAGTATTCATACCTGATGTAAAAGATTAATTCTAACTTTTGTTCTCTGAAATTTGCTGAATGTGTTTTTGTTCGTATGAACATGCCTAGTGTGAGTGATCTTGCTTGTGAACACAGTAATGTGCTTTCTGAGTTCTCAAGTGTTCTCACTTAATTATGATGGAAAATAAATTGTTTGGGATGCCTGTCATCTTTTTTTTTTTTCCATGCCTCAGGTATTGTGCCCAGAAACTTCCTCCTTACACGTGATTCATTAGTCATTAGATAGCTTAAAAATACCATGGACAAGGAAGACATATTAGGAAAGTTGCAGCTATACTGGCAGATGGAAGTAATCTTTTCTCGAGTGTCTGCATACGTGCCAAAATCGCATCATGCATACAGAGAATAAATGAATGGGATTGTGAATGAATAGGCTTCTGAAGGGCCTCTTTTGTTAATTGCTAGCAAAATTGGTCAAAAAAGCTTATAGACTTTAATGAAAAATCCAGTGAGGATTGCTCAGATTTCTTTATCATCTTTTGGTTATTGACACTGCTTTCCAGTGTAGCAGAACTCCTGCCATCCACCTGTTTGGCCGTGACTTCTCCTGTTTTCCGGACCTGAAGTCACCTGTCCCAGTGCACATGATAGCTGCATAGTCTGGCAATCTGGCAGGCAGTTCTGATCAGGGCAGCCTGGTGTGCTCTCCGGGCGTCTGTAGAATTGCTACGTGAATCTCCCCGGGTAATTACAAATCCCCTGCGCCTCCTTACCTGTGACACTTGTTTTCCCAATGGCAGCGTGGTGGGACAGCCCTTGCAAATCATGAGTATCTGAATGCCTGTTAAGGAAAAAAATGAGATTGTAGGAATGATTAGTCTTGCTTGGGAGAGGAAATCCAGAATAGAAACATAAATGTTTGAGGGATGCTACAAGGGGGGAAGCCGAATTGTTGCTCTGTGGTGTGATATGATGAGGTCCCACTGAAGGGACCCCATGCCGTGGGAGAGGGTCTGGGGTCGTGGGCTGCAGTGGAGGGGTGACCGTGTGGTTGACGGAGCTCCGAGGGTGCTGGGGCAAGAGGCTTCGTGTCTGACAAGAGCCCTCTGGGTCTGCTGGGAATCGCGTCTCTGCTAATAGTGTTTAGCTATTAGCTAGCTTGTTATGGAGGAGAGAAACCTGGGGGTTTGAGTTGGGCTTAGAAGAAATGGTGAATTTGTAATTATGAATTACACCTCTGATGGCTTGCATGTCGCAGCTTTAAAAACAGTCACTGCATTGCACTGTGTATGAGTAACTGCACAGGGGAAGAGAAGGGATGGGGAAAAAATTGGCTGCCTGCAATGTGTCCTCCAGCCTCTTAGCGTGTTAGATGTCCGTACGCCCTGGAAATGTACCCAAGCAGGGTGAGAGCGTGTGTGACGGAGCAGGGCAGCACGAGGGGCTGCACACGGGCACTGTGTCCGAGCCTCGATGCCCCGCGCTTGGATCTGGTGTCACTGTGGTAGCTATGGCCATCCCTGCTCCTCCTTTTGGCTGCCTTCGCAGATCGTTATGTAGGGCATGCAACCGGTTCTCCTAAATGCGGAGAGTTTTTGTACAAGGAGTACTAAAGGAGTACAAGGAAATTAAGATGGAAAGCATAAGGCAGGCATTTATAAATGATTGAACTAAATTATGCTTGCTAGAATGAGCTGCAGCTGTGACAGCGATGTTTCTTTCTTCAGGTAAATAACATTACCCATCATTATTGGTTATGCTAAAAGGCAATAATTCCATGTTAACATGCCTTATTGCAGGCTGATAAGTCACAGCCTGATCTCCATTACCAGTCTGCCCATAAATATTAGGAGTACGTGGTACCGGGAGAGTGAGGAACGGAGTCTGGGTTTGCTGCAACCATGTCAGTCTTGGCTGGTGTCCGACAGAGCTGCGTCATTTTCAGTTAAGCAATTCCTTTAATGCATATGATGAGTTGCCATTTTTCTTTAATTAACTATATAGCTGTGTATTCGCCTATTCCCTGTTTTTAAAAATATGTTTGCCTCAAAAAGCCATGAGGACTTTTGCACATGAGGAAACACAAAGAAGTTTCGGCTTTAAGCTTGTGTCTTGTGGTGTTATACCACAAATGCGATACCACTGTTGTTTTCACTTCAGTAAGTTACTGCTTTTTGTGGACAATAAAACCACAGACTGTTGAAATTATATGGTATAATAATGGAGTCAAATCCACATGGGCAAGCAATCCTCTATGTTTTTGACATTTTATTAAATTGATGAGTAGGTAACAGATCTGACACTTATTTATTTTTTCCTCACTTCTAGTGGTTCAAAGACAACTCAGGGAAAAGCAAACCTTTCCAGGTAACCGTTCATAGAAAATGTGTTTAGAGCTTTGGGTTCTAGTTGCCAAAGTAGCTGAGAACATTACTTCTTGGAAGGCATCAAAGTAAATTACCTTGTAGTCTGTCCAGTTTGAGCTTCTGAACGCTTGAATTGAAAGTGAGTTGAAAACACAGTTATTTTTTACAGAAACATTTAGGCTCAAATTGGAATTGGTATACGAGGTTTTTTGTGACCCTTTCAAAAACACGGTATGCCAAATCTGCGCAAACAATTTCTATTTAAAGGTTTGGTGCATTTTTTTTTTTCTTCCCTATGCTAAATGGCAGAATGTGCAGGAGCAGCATTTTTAATGTTTTAAAGCAACAGGAGTAGCAAAGAGTAGTTTGGTACCTTTAAGTTGCTAAGCTTCCTGTGACTGTCTGCTAAGCTCTGCGACCTATTTTTTAAAATTATAGTGGAAAGACCAGCAAATAGATACCTGCCTGGGACAATATAATCTCTGCAAGACGGGGAGGAAAAGGGAGGACTCGGATATATCTGAGAAGCGGCTGCTGCTGGGCGCTCTTGTGCGGGGACACGGGCGCAGATCCTCTTCCCCACGGTGCAGCGATGGGTCGGGCTTGGCTGGAGAAGGACGTTCACAGCAGTGCAGAATTACCTGCACCTGGGGTGTTTTCTGTGGGAAAACTGAAGTGTGCATGGCATCATTCTCAAGACAACCCAGTTCTTCCAGAGATTTAAGTAAAATTTATTTCTTAGCCACTGTCATGTTTTTTCCTCTGATTTAAATTGGAATTTTGCTGTTTTTCATCATTCTTTGCTACTGTTCTCTGCTTCAAACGCTTAGGTTCACTGCCTTAGATTTATTGTGGTAATATGAGGGAAAATGAAATGAAGTAATATATTTTCTTTGTCTTCTTGCTATCAGTTGAGTCTTAGTGGTATCATTAATCATTTGATGACACATTGCTTTACCTGAGCGAGTTTTGCTCACCTCTCAGTGCGTTTGGCTGAGTTTTTAAGCACGTGTTTGTGCACTGCTCTGTGTCCTGAGGTGGGAACGTGTGCTTTCTGTAAGTGCTGTTACTGCTGGAGCTTCCAAAGCTTTCCTCCCCTCGTGCCCTTTTATCAGCCTGTGTGTGTGAGAGCTCTCCTGGGGTGCAGTGAGCTTTGCATCTGATGATACGTTTAGCCGGCGCGCAGTGCGAGCATGGCAGCGCCGTACGCGGGGCTGATGCAATGCAATTACCGAGCAGTAATGGATCGCAAAAGAAAGTCCTAGTGGTGAAAATGACCAGAACATCTTTATTTCTGCAGAATTCAGCCCAGTAGAGGTAAGTGTGAGAGTCTCAAAGAGTTGAACATGAATGTTCAAAACTGTTGGCTTTCTTACCTTGGTAATGTCTGGTTCTGTCCTTAAGCAAGGTGATCCTTGCAAGGGCTCAATAAAGCTATGGGTGGGAAGTCCAGACTTCAGTCAAGACAGTTCCTTAGTTTGGAAGCAACAATCCTGAGAACACAGTACCTGGACGTTTGCTTCCCTTATTCCTTCCTTGCGATTTCCACGTACAACTGAAACTTTTCCTTAACTTTTATAGCATCTTAAGAGAGACTGAGCTTCCTCTGGTGTGTTTTGAACACGTGTTATCTCTGCGTGTGCATTTGGACTTTTGGTTCTCCTCCACCTGCCAAAGTCGAGGCACAGGCCAGACTTTTTTTCCACGGGACTTTTCTGGATCCTGCTTTCTTGAACATCAAGTTTCTAGTACGTGTTCCTTTCCTTTTCCCCTCAGCCTCAGGCTTGTGAATCGTATTGCAGCGTGTCTTGGCGTGCGCCCACAAACTGCGTCTCTGTACAGCGCAAGCTCAGGCTGGTCCCGACGAGACTCGTGCTGTCAGGTTCAGTTTAAACACAGAGGATTTTGATTTAGCTTGGTTTCCTCAAATGCAAGCATCAGGAAGGCAAACCAATGGCAGCATACCACATGATTACTGTGTTGTGTTTAGGGTTGTAAAGCTTACTTTTAATATTAACAGAGGCTGGCATCTGTTTGGTTTCAGCTTTAGTGACTGAGAATCCTCAGAAAGTGTCACACTTGTGAGGCAGGTTGTGGAGGGCGAAGAGCTAACCGAGAAGCCCGTCTTAATGCAGGACCGTTTCCCTAGTAAAATGATTCCATGGATGATTTGAATGTTTGCAAGGAACTTAAATTTAGGTTTGGAAGAAAATTCTTTTGAACATAGACTGTAATTTCATAATTAGCCCTTAAAATTACATGGTAGTGAAAGCTTGGAAAACATTAAAGATCTCAAACGTTAAGGCATCTGGTTTAGATTTTAGCTATTCTCATCTGTTCCTTCTTGCTGCCCTCAAAAAAGGAAGTGAAAAAGATAGTGTGCTTTGAGTTAGTGTGAGGTTTTTTATTTAGGAGAGTAGAATGAAGACGATTGAAGGCAGATCCTGAACTGGCCATAAGCGTGGGCTCTGGTGATGCCCCGATGGGGGAGAGAATTGTTTTTGTGGAGGCAGAGGAGTGTGTGTGCTGGAGTGGCAGACTTCATCTCGGTGGTGCCTACCTTTAACGTTCACAGATGGCAGGGTTAGTCCAGGCAATCCCGTCTTCAAGCATCCCTTGTCACCTCAGTGATGCTTTTGCAGAGTGCAGGCCTCTCCCTCGCTCAGCAGGATCCTCTTGAGTCCAGGTAAGGCTTCCAGTGAGCGTATGATCACCCAGAACTCGCACAAAGAACACTTCAAGAGATGGCACCCCTTTGCTGACAGAGATGTAAAATTGTTTCTGCTAATGTTTTCTTCTTAAATTTTTTTCTGATACACCTTGCAGTGAAAGCCCGTTGACACAAGATAACACCACTGTACCTAATCACTCAACTTAATCCTTTTTTCCCCCCTGCCCCTTGTTTTCCTTTATTCCTTACATTGCTACTGAAAAGGAGAATACAATAGTTTAATTGGTTTTCTTTTAATGGTAGATTTTAAAAAAATATTTGCATTAATGTTTAGTCTAATTTGTGTTTAAGGAGGTATTTATTTTCTCTATTTTTTTTTCAAACTGCACAGACATTTATTTTTCAATGCCAGTTTTCTTTTGTATAAAATTAGGTGCAAAGTGGTGTCTAGCATCACTGCTCTACCCAACCACTTACATATTTGCATATTCCTCGGGACTTTAAAAAAAAAAAAAATCTAAACGACAAGGTAGAAAAAAATCCTTTTGGGGAAGGTTTTAGTGAAAGGCTTGTAAGACCAGCGAATGCCTTGCCTTCCGAATTGTAGTTTTCCCATCAGATCCTTGTGGGTTTCTCGTTTTGTTTGTTTTTTGTCTCTCGGGAGCATCTGCACAAGACTTTGAAGGCCAGATCTGAGACGGCTCTAAGAGGAAGAGAGGTTGTTTCTTAATTTCTTGCTTCTGTCCCCAGTAGATGTTACTGCTGAAGATCCCGAGGCCCTAACGTGGTTGTTCTTGAGCCCCTTACGGGGTGGGATTTGGCATGGAAGAGGGAGACGCAAAGCCCTGTCTTCCTTGGGTCTGCAACTGCACATATGGAGATAAGTAATGGAGGAGACGGATGTCCTGGGAATTGGCCGTGGAAGCTGAACCTCTGCAGAGTGAGTTTGGTCGGGGTTTGGTGCTGCTGGAGCTCTGAGCTGTGACCAAGCAGGAGGCGGTCCCATTTGCCCTCAGTTCCTTTTCTTTCTGGCTTGGAGCTGTCCAGGCTGCAGAACGGGCGCTCAGCCGCTCCGCGCTTGCCCTTTTGCCCCAGGGCTGGTTGGTGCCGAGGTGCAGCCACGTCAGCACGAGCTTGGCGTGGAGTCAACCGCAGTGCTGAGACCTGCCCGTGCTTGGCACCTTGTACAAATAGCGGCGAGATCCTCAAGTTATTGATCTTGTTATCGTGGTGCTTTTGTGCCTCTTGTCACCTTCCTGCCTGTTGTGCTTACAGCAGTATTTTAGAGCTCTGAAACGTAGCACTTAGAGCTAAGTATCACTTGAGAACTTACAAGAGCAAAAAATCATTCGTGTGTGACAGCTGAGCAGGAGCGTGTTAGCGATATCTCCTACCTTAATTCTTGTTTTTGTGGACTTGCCCTGCGTTCTGATTCCAAGCACAGAGCTCCTGGGTGCTGTGTGGCGAGTTGGCTCCGGCTGCCCAGGCTCTGTGTCTGTAAGGGGAGTAGGTTCTTATTTTCTGCAGGCCGACAACACTTAAAACCTCCCAGATCTGCAAACTCTTTTAGCGTTGCCTTCATGGAAGAGACTTGTAACAGCTGTACCTCATCTTTAGCAGGGTGGTCTAGACTGTCATGGTGGTTTAGATATAAAAATGTATTAATAATTAATGTTCATAACACCCCCATTGTTATTAGCAGTATTTATTCACAGCTGCTTTGATCCTCCTCTCCTCAGTCTCGGCCGCAGTGCAAGGGGCACCGTAAAACTTGCGACTTGAAGCCCTGTGGGGAGGGGTGAGCAAGGGCAAAGGGAAGTCCCTCTGCGCGGAGCAAACATGTGGTGTCTGCTGGGAAAAGGGCAAGAAAGAGAAATAGGAAGAAAAAAAGAAATCCCTGGGTGCAAAGAAGCAAGGGTGCTTCTTTGCTTAAACTTCTGTAGTTAAAAAAAAAAAAAAATCTTTCAACTTAAGTTGGAAGAGGGAAGGAGATGACAGTGGAAAGGCGGAGGGGGAAGCTCTGCCTGCCCAAACTGCTTATATGTGAGCTTGACTTGAGCGCTTTTTTTTTCTTTTTTAAATACATATTTTCAATATATAGTCCCAGCATTTATCAGAGAGCCTCCTCAGAGCCAAGTTACAACATGGCTCAGGTTTTTGTTCCTAGGGCCAAACTACCCTCGGCATTCACAAGCAAATGAAAGCTCTGCATGACCCACACACTTGGCCGTAGCAGCCCAGCCCTGGTGCGAGTATTTCAAGTAATAGTTCAACTTTCATAGCTTTCCCAAGCAAGCTTGGTAATTTATGTTTGGAGAGTCAGAGCCAACTGGTCCTGCTTCCAAGAGAAACACTGTGTGTTCACCCACTTTGCTTGTAAAACAAAAGAGAGGAAAAAGGATTCCTACAGCTCGCATCTTATAGTTTCTCCCATAGGTCTGAATAACTGCCTTCCTGTAAGCTTTGAATATACAATAATGGCTTTCATTTCTTTTTCCTCTTGACTTCCTTTAAAAAAAATAAGAATTAAAAAGTAATCACTTAGGTGTTGGTTCCAGTGAAGGGAATTGAACCTTACTTGTTGTTTTACTTGCAATGTTTGTAATTACTTTTTACGGACTCTTTCTGAAATACTTGGCATGCTACAAATGAAAGCCACTGCTGTAGGAACTTAGATGACTGCTGCAGTCACATGCTTTCCATATCCTCAGAAAAGGGGTGGGCATATATGTCTCTATCATCTTTTCATCCATCTTGGCTTTGGATTTATGGAGAGGTGGAGAGGAATCACAGGCTTTACTGTTTTGAAAAGGCTAAGGGGCAAGTGAATGTGCTTGAAGTATTCCTGTGAGGACACTGATGACTGAACATCTGGTAAGAATTAAGAGTTGCTTACTGCAATGGAAAAGCAAAATGCAGGGAGGCTAACGGCCAGGATGTGGATGGTGATAGCGTGGATCCCCCTCTGCAGATTGCGTGGAGGTCTCCGTCTGTAACCTCTCCCTGGAACTTTACCAACCTCTGCAGCATGTGTAGATCTGAGTAGCCTCATTGCAACTCTCTGGCCTTCCCCAACCCCATTTAAATGGTAGTTCTGCCCTGGATTCTCAGACATCTGCTTTCAGAACTCCTAGCCAGTATCATGAAGCGATCAGCAAGTGATGTGTTCATAAACACGCATTTTATTTAGGTAGTTGAATGGTGATGCATTTTAGGAAGCTGATCTTTGTAGACGACTTTTGAGAGAAATGGTCCCTGATTCTAAAAATCTTGACCTAAAAAGGGTCAAAGATCAGTTGTGAAAATACCCATTTTATGTTAAAATGTCTTTCTTTCTCAAAACCATTATAACCCTGTTCAGTTTCTGACCTTTGGTTTGTGTGCATGAGCTTACTTGACACTTTCTTTGCATCTTGGCCAAATTTATTTCAAATTTTGGTGATTCTATCTCTATTTTACTGGGCTAAGGTAGCTACTTTGTCTGGAATCCAGCAAAGTCAGCTGTTAAGAAACCAGAAGGTCTATGTGTCTAAGGAACTTGAGAGTTTCCTTAAGAACTTAATAAAATAATTTTGGTAAATTGACAATATTCTTCGTGAAAATATATTAGAGACAAATCACATGTTCACTGCTGTCAAGTATCAGCAGTGCCTTGATTAATGCAAAGTAATGTTGTCTGACCATTTGTTTGTAGCTGTCCCTAAAACCTTACATTTAAATGTGGGGTTGTACATTAATGAGTTGGGAGCATTTTTCTCTCTTGAATGTGGTCCAGCTCCAGATTCTGACTGCTATTCAGGGTCTGGAAAAGCAAGAACTAAAGGGTTTGATTTGCAACTGCTGCCTTAGCAAGGGAGAACAGTGTGTTCTTGCAAGCCCTTTTCAGCAAGGGGTTGTGATTTGCCTGGTTTCTTTAGCCCTGGCTTGTCGTGCTCGAGCCCAGGGCTGCTTGGCGGCGGCTGCCTTGTGCCTGGCCCGTCTCCACGCTGCCAGCGTCCCTCCCCTTCCTCTTTCACAAGCATCGCCCGCATTGCGCCTACCTCAAGGCAGAGGTAGAAAATGCAGTAAATAGTGAGATGTTCCCTTTGCCCATAGTCATGTGGTTACATAAGTGCAGTCCCGTTTTGCACCTATATATTTAATTTCTGTAGATGTTGAGGATAATTCTGCTGAAAGTTATTCTTGCTGAATGATCACCTTGGTTATTTGGTAGATCTTCCTGCGCTTACTTGAAGGACCTTCTCATTCCCATATAAGATCAGAGTTGGTTCCTGTTTCAGGTGAGCAGTTTTACCTGCTATCACACAGCAAGGCTCATTTGCAGTAGCTGGTCACTGCGTCGTGCTGGTTTTTAGAAACCTATCTAGGTAATTATTTGAAATTGGATTTAGAGCCCCCAGAGTACAATGTGCTTGCCAAATCCAGAGAAAGCATCTTCTCTGCCAAGTGTCTTTCAGGTGCATTGTGTCAATCCCTGTTTATTTTTTGCTCACTTTGTAGCAGTTTTTTGACCAATTTAAATAAATTGACCTTTGGGTTTTTTCAGATAGAAGGGAATAAAAATGAGACTAAAATGTCATGGAAACTACTGGGTTGACTCTAGGGATTTTTGTGCCATGTTATCTTTCCTTTTATCTCAAGTTCAGTTCTGGTGTGCTTTGATCTTCTGAGAATTTTAAAAACATGCTTTCTTTTTTAAAATGTGCAAATGACCACTAAAAAGTTTACAGATTCACAGCATGTGTTCTGTGTAAGGCGCTCTCAAGACTGCTTTGGGTATGTAGCCATATCTACCAAAAGAAGGAATTGTTTTCCTTTCTGGAAGGGCTGGGGACAGAAGCATAATTAGCAATGACCTTTTTGAAAACCTGCTCTCGTGCCGATCTGTTCTCTCCTGCGCATGCAGGCCTGCAACTCCAGGGCTATGTTATGTCTGATATTTGGTTTACATGAGCACTCATTATTTGTTTAGTGAAGGTTTTTAATATCTCCTAAAGACATGTTTATTGTGCCTCCTTTCTGAGATTGTCAGCCTCTGGAGGACTTCAAAACTGAAGCTGGTATTTCCATTTAGCCCTGGCAGACGTTATAGAGACCAAACAAACAAAAACTTCTGTGGAGCTTCTCTACTGATTTGTCCCACCGCTTGCTCTGGTCCTGGTGAAGGAGGAGCCTGGCGCAAGGCTAGGAGAATGCAGTGCAAGTGGCATTAGGGGGAAATGGCATGAAGGGTATTATCTCTTTCACTTAGACTGTGCTTCCTAAGAGCTGAACTTTTTCATGTGCTTAAACTAATTTGTTGTAAAACAAGGCTAGTTGACATCAATATTCTAAGATTTTTAACAGGAAATGGACATGCAAATGACTTGGCACCTTTCAGTGACCACCAAAGTCATTAGTTTCCTTGGAGAATATTGAGAGGAGCATTAATTAAATGAACAGGAATGGACAGGGAAGCGAGTGGTAGATAAGCAGCTGTTCAGGGGGAAAAATATATTCATCAAAGCAGCTGCATAATTTGGAGGGAAGAGGGAAATGTTTAAAGTACTTGGACAGTGGCATGCGGCAACCAGAGCTGCCTCCCAAACCACTCAGCGTTGTTTCAAGACCTCCCCTTGCTGTCTTTGATGAAAGCCTGAGATGAAGGCAGCAAGCTCTAGTTTTGGTGACCTTTCTTTTCTAATATCGTCCCTCTCTGCCACCTCCAGGGAACTGGCACAGTTTTCCCACACCAGCAGGCGCGTCTATCCTGCCATCTGTACCGCATGCAGAGAGACGAAGGTGCCAAATTTCAGCCAGGGTCTGGCAAGAGGCTTTTGCAGTTTGAGGTGGGAGACTGAGCAGAGATGAAGGGAGACTTTCCACCTTCCCACTCCCCTTCCAGCAGGCTTTTCCCTTCACGGAGCCTGCTCTCGTGGAGCGTGTTTGAGCGATATGGAATGAGGATGCTGGTTTGTGTGGAGGCTGGAGCCAGCGCATGGTTAGCATAGAGGTCCCCTAGTTTTAATAAGTCAGGCAGAGCAAGGAGGAAAACAGCAAGAGGACGTGGAAGAAAGAGGGACTGATGATGCAGCTGAGCATGAGCAGAGGTAGGAGTCCTGATACGTTCCTGATATGTTTGCTGTTCCTCATCTGGTGGCGTTTGGGTTTGTTTTTTTCAGCTGTCTTCACCACGCTGTGTTTGGCGCGGCTGTAAACTGCCGGCTTTTTTTCTTTCTTTCTTTTTTTTTTTTTTTCCCTCAAATGCAAGTCAGAATGTCTGAAGGTTTCTTTTTCTAATGTTTTTTATAGTTAGGAATTTCTAAGGCAGTCTTTCCATAATATTTTCTCTTTGTTCTTCTCCTGTGATTCATGAGGTGACATAGCTCTTGTACGTGAAAAAAAATCAAGTGTTTTACTCATAATGACTAAGATTACACAGAGTTACTTTTTGCTGGCACATTCTTACAAGCTCCTATTCGGCATTTTGGAGCACTTTCATACTGGCTTCCAGAATTCGTGAGCCAGGGCAAGCTAGCTTGTTGAGTTGGATCGGAATCAAAGAATCTGGAAGTGTAGCCAGGGACAGCAGAATAAAAGCAATGATCACGTGCAGCACTATGTAAATGTGTTCATTAGGAATGTCCGTGTCCCTTGTTAGAGGATTATCTTAGTGCTGTGATATCTTTGATTCTGACAATTGCTTTGTGAAACACAATATCGCTGCATTCCCCGTTTTGCAGAGCTTCCTCCTAAATAACTTCCCCTTCCGATTAATTCTCCTGGCCCCCCTTCAGACGTGTTGTTATTTTCATTTCTTACCAGCCGTCTAGTGATGTGGTTGACCTTGGTTTTCACATCCTGCAGGCCACATCAACTACTTCCTGAAAAACATTTGACAAAGCACAAGTGAGTGTAAACGCAAGGCGGGCCCGAGATTCCTGCCATGTCCTGCCTCTCTCTGCAAGCCGGGCCGGAGGGGATTTTCTGGGAATTCACCTCTGGAAATTTTTTCAGTGCTCCCTTTATATTTAATGAAGGAAAAAAAATCAGCAGAGTGTATGTGTGTGACTGTACTTGAATAAGAAGCTAATCCTGCCTGATAGTTGATTAAGGACGGTGGTGATGGCATGTTTGTGTGCTTCATAAGGATGTTTTCTGAAGCATCAGGAGGAATTTCACTGATTTCTTTACCTTGAACCTCCTCAATGTGATGTCTCTTCTTTTAAAAGCACATAACTGGCACTAACTAGGCATAATTAAACTTAATTTCATTTGAGATTCTCTTTAATATTTTATAATTACCGCGCAAGCCGGTTTGCTCTCCTCGGTGGGGATGCTCGCAGCAGGAGAGCCTGTTCTGAAGCACGGTGCTGGTCACGCTTTTGGGCTCGCGGTGAGGGCGGAGGTGGCTCCAGGAACAGGTTAGTCCCGTGTGCCGGGCAGCCAGACCAGCAGTGTTCATGTCGAGGTGATCTGCTCACCCGCTACCTCCTGGGGAAGTTCTAAGCAGGAGAGCGGTGTGTGTGGGCCAGGCTGTTTTGGGAGCAAGGGGACAGCAGATGAGAAGCGCGGGCTGAGCTCAGGATCCCAAAATCCCTCCTTTCGCGGGGCCGTGGCTGCTTCTCGCCCGCTGGTGACGTCCCCAGCAGCTGTCATAATGTTATTCTCCTTGGCGGCCGCTTTTGTTTTCGCTGAGGAGTCGTTTCAAACGGCTCGGCCCTGATCCCGCGAGAAGGAATCAAGGCTCTGGCAGCCGGGCTCCGTCCTGCCCTCCCTGCTGTCCCGCGGGCGCTTCCCGCCACAGCGGCCGTCAGCACGAGGGGCCCTCCGTGCCACGCGGGGATATGGTGACACCCTGCGACAGAGCAGCCCTCGTGGACTCTCGAGGAGTGATGGAGGGAGCCCGTGATGGGGGCTGAAGGCTGCCTTGGCTCTGGGGTACGGTTCCAAAGCCAGCGCAGTTGGTATCTGCTGTGTCAGGTCACACAGGCTGGAGGGGAAGAGAGAGGAAGGCTCCCTGTCCCCGTGTTTGTGCCTCTGTGTCTGTTGCAGCACAGTGGAAGGAGGGAGGAGCTGGAAGAGCCCTCCAAGCTGGGGCGGCTGCGGGTTTGTCTGCGCCTCCCGTGGGAGCGGGTGGGGGATCCGCTGGCCCTGTGCGTGCAGCCTGCTCAGCGGGGCCAGGCGAAGCCTGCGGAGCCCGAGAGCCGCCCTGAGCAGCCGCTGCAGCGGGGACCTCCCCAGCTGGCCCCGGGTGGCTCTGGGCTGTGTGCTGGCCACGAGGCCGGCCCTGCGAGGGGCCACGGGCAGGCAGCGGGGCCTGTGCATGGAGCGGGGAGACGGGACGTTACTTGAGTGCCGTGGCAGCGGGGCTGAGCAGCACTCCCTGAGCTGGCGGGTTCGTAATGGCCGTGGCTGTGGGGGCGTCGCTGCTGCTCTGAAACACAGAAACGGAGGAGGGAGGAGGAGGCCTTCAACTGATCACTGGTAACTGCCTCATTTCTGAAGGATTCGCTTCCTGGAGCCAACTGATAGCCGAGCACGGCCCTGCTCCGTGTGAGAGGAAGGAGCGTTACAGTGCCGGAGCCTCTCCCTGTGCCGGTGAGCAGGGCGCCGCTTGCGCAGCGCTCGCTCCGGCTGCTGCATCCGGGGTGTTTCGTTGTGGAAATAAAGCGCGTTGGTGACAGGACACGTGTTGTGTGGCAGGAGCTTGGGACACCGCGGTTGCCTGCAGCACCCTGGCAGCAGGAGTCCGGCAGGGATGTTTGACTTATTGGTGTCCTTGTGGATTTTGTGACCTACCCTGCTGCAAGGGAGATCTTTGGGATCCTGGTTAAATCCAGCAGCTCCAAGGGATTTTTGTCATCACTGCAGCAGCAGGCTCCTTTCAGCAGCAGACTGTGGGCACCATCTAAGAATTTGGACCAAAACTGAAAGCACAATAAGGATGCTCAAGTTGGCAGGAACAAACTGGGGTGGAAAAAAAAGCAAGGGGAGAGGCATTGCGGTTTTGGTGAAACAGTGCCCATTTGGTCACAAGTATGGGAAATGTGCACGCTTCTCTTGCCCTTCGGGTTCCCCAGTCTGACACCTGTGGTTCTTTTTATTTTGTCTTTTTTTTTCCCTCCAATTAATTTCACATGAGAGGTCGTAGCCTGATGTGGCTGTGAATGATTTGCAAATCTTAGCCCTGCCTTTTCTGGGTCCAGAGGTTTCTGGGGTGGCTCAGGCTGTGGCTTGTTCTGCCTTTGGGACTGTTGGCTCAGGGTTCCTGTTTGACTCCATTCCGCCTATTTATTATTCATATTAGCAAAACCCATTCCCTGCACTTCTGCCTGAAGTCAGGCTGTGATTTTTCTCATTTTCAGAATGATTTGCTTCTCTCCTGATATAATTTAGACAGGGAAATGTAATCAATCAATCAGCATAGTAATTGCCTGTTTAGCATTGAGGACAGTTGGGAGATTGCCTTGCATTTAACGAGTCCTTGCCAATGGAGGCAGGGATCGGAGGTCAGCACCTCCTGGCTCCAGGGGTTCCCTCCCTGGGGAAATGTGGCTTTTTTTTCCCCCTTCTCCTTGTGCATGGGAGGTAGCTGTGCTGTTCAGCTTGTACGGCTTGCTGCACTAGCGTAGTCACCCTTGAGAAACGCGTGCGTGGCAGCAATGGGACTTCATGCAGTCGTAGCTTGGCTAACAAATGGTGATAGGACAAGTTTCCATGAAAAATCGTAGTGGGGTTATGGTCAAGTGAACTGTGTGGTAACTCAGGAGAGATTTAAAGGTGGTATTTGCTGATCTTTGGCCAATATAGATAGCGTCATGGATGTCAGCCAGGACTTCAATCCACAGGGAATGTGTTCTGTAAACTACGAAGAGGTGGTGGCTTTTCAGAGCAGTGCTGCGGAGCACTGAAACAACTGAAATAAGGGACTTGCCCGTAGGACACCTAGAATTCAAGCAGTAGTGTTGGTTGGCAAGCAGGCTACACCAAGGAAGAATATTCCAGGTACAATTATACTTGTTAATACTATATTCAAACTCACTGGCTTTACTCTCTCAGATAACAAGACCCTGGAAGGTTTTGGTCAGTCTACTTGCACATCTGTGTAACATCTGGTTGTCTGGCAGGTGTTTATAGCCCTGTCCCAAAGTCCGTTTTCAGAAAGCAGTAATCCAGATAAATGGCAGTTCCTGCTGAGAAGCCATTTCAAGCCATTGGTCAGTGAACCGCGTGGTTCTGCTTCTGAGAGAGCTGTTGCTTCCACTAGTTGCAGTGATAGAAACATGTGGAAAACAAAATGGAAAGGTTTTGTCCCTTCCCCGTGGCAGCTGCTGTGTGATGGCCCAGGCAGTGAGCTTAGGCTGCTGTTAACAGCAGGAGCTGGCTGGTTGTGCTCAGCAGTCACCAAAACTTCATGCTTTTTCCCCAAAACAGTGATTTCAGAAGTGCTCCAAACAACATGGTAATAACAAAATATGAAATCAGCAAATGCCACTTGAGATCATGACAGGAAAATACAATAACAAAAAGGTCAACAAATGGCATTAAAATGTAAAATCGGAGAGCATATGAAAAGGAACAGGTTTTTGGCCAGAGAACACGGGTGGATTTGAGCAGGGCAGAAACCCGAGCCCTGGTGCAGATGCCTGCGGTTGGCTGTGTCCAGCTGAGCCGCGAGCAGGTCCTGCTCTCAGGGCACCGCTCTCAGCAGTTTCATGTTTCTCATTCCCACACGGGTGTGCAGAGTGGTCTAAGGTTCCTAGCAGGGCCCAGACCCTCTGGTCTGGTGGAGGTTCCTGCTCCCCTCCCGCTCACTGTTTGAGGCCATGTGGGTCCTTTGGTGGTAGCGAGCTGGGGGCCTGGCTCTGCTGCCTTGTGAAACCTTTTTGTTCCTTTTTCTGAGGGGAGGAGAAGAGGGGCGGGTGTAAAGCGGGGGTGTTGATTCCTCCTGCAGTCTGTTTCCTGGTGTGGAAGGTGTTGAAATAGCGGCACTGCCACGACTTGCAGCGGGGAGCGTGCAGCGGCATGAGGCTGGGCACAGGGTGAGTGCGGCCGCGACTGCTGCGAGGCCCCGCGGCACCGACCGCGTCGCTGAACCGCAGCCCAAGTGCTACCGAAACACTCACGCGGGGTGTCCAGCAAGAGAAGTATTTCTGTTGTGAACTAAACTGAAAAGAATCACTGCTGCAGATTGGGCGTCCAGAAGGAGGGTGTCTCTAGATTGCTGCAGAATTGCACTTCCCAGTGAAATCTCTGGTGTTTAGAGCTCCAGTGGAAGCTTGATATTTGGCTTCTGGAACCTACTTAAAGGCAGTCTTTCAACTATTTAACATTTTAAAAATGAGATTTCCACTGCATTCAAAATAGTGAAGAAGAACTAATCTTAAACTACTGTGTCAGGAAAAAGCACTTGCTGAGAGCTTTAGTGTGAGTGTTTGTGTGTTGCTGCGGTCACTGCACAGCCTGCTGTTACCTACAGGCACTGAGGCAGATAAAGGCTCTAGCAAGCAGGCTCAAATGTTGCCTCTGAAGCAGCCAAGAGGAAAAGGATAAACCCTATCAGGTTGCACTTTAGAGGAGCGTGCAGAGCCCGCGGTTACATAAGAGGCCGGTTGCCAGCTCGCCCTCCTCGCTGTTCCCGCGGGATGGAGGAGGGCGCTCGCCGGCCCCGGCCACCCTCTCCGAAGGCAGCTCCACGCACAACGGATTGCGGAGCAGGTGCTCTGTGCGCCGTGCTCCCGCTCTCCCCACGAGACACGGTGCTTTCGCTCTTGCATTTTGCTGAAGGAGTTTCTCTGTGTTAAAATTTAGAGAGGGCTCCTTAACCTCCCAGAAGGTTGGTGGTTCTCTTAAAAAAAAGAAGAAAAAGGAAAAAAAAAAAAAAAAAAAAAATTACATCCATGCAAGTTTAAATACTGTGAAATGGTTGGCGCCACAGTGCACAGCAGGATGAAGCCACACATTGCCAAGAGGCTGGCAGGTATTTTTCGCATGGCCTGTTTGGCAAGGAAAAAGAGAAGTGTCCATTTTTCCCTTTTGAAAGGAGCAAGTATCACAGGCCATAGTGCGTTTGGATGGTGCTCAACTGTTGCTTTTCAAACTCTTATTGGGGTAACCGGTTGCCTTCAGCTCTGGTTTGTAAAGAAATGTTTAATGCATGGGTGTTGCAATTGCCACAGCTGTCTTAGCTTTTGCCTTTCCTTGTCTGTCTCTCCCTATTTTTTCCCTCTCTTTGTCTCAAATTAGAGCCACAATTAAAGTGTGAAGCCTGCTGGCAGCTAACTGGTAATTACTGTACAATGAAAGAGAGGAACATCTGTCAAAGCTGGGACAAGATAACAGCTGTAATTGATTGCCACATCATGGAGCTTGACCACCAGCAGATGGCTAGGGCCACTTTTTAATAACGGAGCGCAGCAGTGGTCCTAGGGATTCACTGCGGCTCTTCGGAGGTGACTCGGAGCTGCACCTGTTTAGAAGCAGCCCTGCAAGGCTCCATTACGTTGCTTTATTTATTTTAATTTATTTTAAATCTATTCTCGCCTCTGGAGTTGCCCCACGGTGCAGCAGCCCACGCCGTTGCTCCTGTTGCCAGCAGGCAGCGAGGAAGAGGAAGGAGCCCTTGAGCTGAACAGGGAATGGGCAGCACTGAGCGCTGTGCAGTGCGGGAAGCGCCTCCTGTCACTAGAGCTCTTGGGAATAATGCACGGGAGCAAGGTCAAATCCATGGCAGAGCGGAAGGATCCGTGGAGACATGCCTTTAAAAAGCAGCTTGGAGAGGGAACCATTTGCTGCACAAAATGGGGCTCCTGCTTCAGAATTGAATGACTGAGTCTTATGAGTGATTTCCTGCCCCCAGCCCAGCCTGGCAGCTCCTGCTCTCAGCCCCTGCGCTGATGGCGGAGCTGACGGGAACGGCTCCGAGTTCATTACAGCATCGCAATTCATCAAACCTGCTGGCTAAGACTAACCAAGGAGCTGCCCCTTGTTTCCACTCTGATGTCGGCCCTCTATTTTACTGCGTTGTTTGGGCATGTTCGTGGTGCATTCTCTACTACGCCAGAAACTTTATTGAAGAGATAGGAGATGAATAATCTGGAGAGGAGGTTATAACTTTTATTACACATAACGGCACTTGCTTTATGGTAGCAATGAGATAAGGCCTGAGGAATCAGATCTGCCCTTATTCTACAGTTTTCCTCCTCTTGTCACATATCCACAGAATGTGCGTTGGATTTTTTTTCCCTGTGCTTTCAACCCAAGGGAATAAACAGAGGGAAAAAAAATACATTTTTTCTGTTGTTGTTCTTTTGTTTTCCAGGCAAAAACAGCATTGTGTAAATGTGAATGAATTATACAGAGATTGACTTTGAGTCCTGAACTCTGCAGAACCTGAATAGCTGCTGCCATTCAGTTCTCCTGGTGTTCAGTCATAGGGTTAATTGTTAAACAATTAGTGCTGCGTTTCAAAGGCAATATGACAAATTAGCTCAGGTATCTGGAGCAGTTTCACCTTGCACACTCCCCTCCTCCCTCCCTCCCTCGCAGTGACTCATTTGGACAGAGCTTCCTGGGTTATTGTGTAAAACAGCAGCTTGTTTTAAACAGTGCAATCTGTCATTAATTCAGCTAATAAATCACAGCATAAGAACAAGAGTCTTGCAAGATTAACATCTACAATCAATTGGGAATTACAACATTGGCTTTCATAGGCAAAGCTGATCATTAAGTCATGGAAAATTTATTACCTTACAAATCTGCTTATAAAAAGGGTTGAGTTGAAGCCTTTATAGATTGTACTTATTATTATCAGATATTCACTTTTTTTTTTTGATGAAAGGTTAAGTAACTGCAGTTATTGTGCTCTGCGTTTTCCTTGAATTGCAAAACATCATGGGCAATTTTCTAAGCTAGACAGAAATTTTTGTGGAATGATCTTATTCAATAATGCAATTCTTCTCCCTGTGATCTGCAGTTGTCCTGGCATGACAATACCTGTGTGAAATGTCAGATGAAGCCAAAACCCACTATTTGTCAAGTGTTCAAACAAATCATCAAACAAACCAATTTTGCTGGTGCAAACCCAAGTGGGGTGCCTTATTTTGTCTGCTATGGGAGGATTCTGTTGGAGCTACTAAACAACACTGTCATTTTGGCTATAGTATCTTGTAGCAAGAAAACAAAAAGGAAGTTTTCGGTTAATAAAAACTAAGAAATCTGTACATGACATTGCGCGGTGCAAAGTGTAAGTGATTCTGAGTCTTAGACCCCCTGTAGTAATTTGGAGGTTGCTTTCACGCTAATACTAAGCACCCCCTTAAATGACAGTAGCAATTTTGTGCATTAGCATCATTATCAGTATTTGTGTTTAAAGTCAAACCAGGAAACAGGTTGGTTTGTGGTATTTGTTTTTTATGATGTAGACAACATAGTCTTAAATTTAATTGCCCTGAAGTCATGAGGACAATGGAGTACAGCCCCATTGGGGACTGCCCTTGGCCATCCCTGTAGCCTTCTTGGTGGCACCTGGGGCTTGGTGTCCTTTGTGTCACTCCGCTCTGTGCAGCGGTGCCCACAGGGGAGAGCCCCTTTGTGCTCCCGCCTCCCGCGCTCACAGCAGGTCGGCCAGCCAGCCGGCCTTGGACGAGCAGCCCGTGTGTCTTCGTGTGTCTCTCTGATCCCTCGAACAAAACCAGCATGCGAGAGGCAGCGAGGCAACGCGAAGGTCTCCTAAATGTCACCGTAATGTCAGCAGCGCTGGGAGCAGAGCAGCCTCCAAAGAGCAGAAAGCTTTGTAATATTTATAGAAACAGAATTTGTTAAAAATACATTTGCCTGTCACGGTTCAACATTTTGGAGTCCTCACTCGTTTCAACTCCGGGAGTGGGTGGCGAGTTGAGAGTCTCTGCCTGTGGCTCAGGTTGGCCTTAAGTTGTTAAGTCAGTCCGGGGTCCCAGCAAGTGCTCGGTAATTTGGTACCCTGGTAACAGGTCAGGTCCCTCTGCACAAATTGGGCAGAGCGTTTCAAGGGCAGTGATGGAACAAACCTGTCCTGCCTCTCTGAGCGAGTGCGAGGAGCTCAGCACAGCTCCGTGTTCGCAGAGCGGGGACAGCACAGAGCAGGGAGGGAGCTGCCTCCTGTCCTACACCGAGTCCGTGGTGATATGTGCGGGACACCTGCCCTGCAGGCTCTGGGTTTTCCCGGGAGAGTCCTGTTTTCCTTTGTTTTGGGAGCGCTGATGGAGAACAATGCCGGCCTGTTTGCAGCGCCAGCTGCGTGCCGCTGCGCTGTCACCGCCGTGTGTCTTGTCACCATGATCACAGGCACGTAATGCTTGTACAGCATAACAAAATGGACCTGGAAACAACCGGGAAATGGAGAGAGAGAGAGAGAGAGAGAGAGAGAGAATGTTGCTGTGAAATTGCCCTGGATGAGCCTGCCTGTGTCCCCCGCTGCGCAGCACCCGTCGCCTGCTGCACCCTTGCACACGTGGTCATGCAGCACTGGTGCCCATGGCTGGTGGTTGGCAGCATCCTTGGGTACAAACAGGGTCCTGAAGTGCTCTGGTGCCGAGGGTCAGTGCTCCTGCAGTTCAAAGGCCCCCCTTTCTCCTGGTCCTCCTCTGCATCCAGGGCTGCCCATCCCAGACCAGCTGCTGCCTAACAAATGCCCTGCATCCCTCCCCTTGCCTCTCTCCCTTGCCTCCCTCCCTCCTTCCCCATTCCAGCTCCTGCTTGTTTAAATTCCTGCTGTCTGCGGTGAGCAGGAGGCTGGAAGATGCATTGATTTCTTATTTCCAGCACGGTGCTGCACAAACCCAGTCTTGCTGCTGGGATTTGCTTGAACTTTGTCTCACTGAGATGGAAAATACCTCTGATTCCACCAACCTGCTGTTGTCCAGGCCTGGCTGTGCTTTAGAGAGCAATGTTAGGCAAGAGATGACCCATTTCCACTGGGGAGCAGGAAGTGGTTCTTGGGTTTGGGTGTGTTTGGCTTTGGGATGCTTTCTGGTAGCAGATGAGCTCCTGTGCTGCCCGTGTTGCCTGAGGTCTGCCGGTGCGGAGCAGCACAGACGAGTTTTCATCCTCCTTCCCCGCTGCTCTTGGCTGGAAAGACCAAATAGGAAATGTATCCGCTGGGATTTGCTTATCTTTCCCACATGTTAAGATCACTGGCAAGGACACCCTGTGCATGGGCAGGCAGACCTGTGCCCTCGTGGTGTGTCACTGTCCTGGGAGGCCAGCGCAAGAGCAGGCCAAGGCGGGTGGCCGAAGGTGGTCACCACGTAGCTTTCCTGCTTTCACCTACTGTTGCACGGAGGTTAATGAGAGATGTCTGGGCTGATGTTCCTTGTCCTTTCCCCTTCCCTGCTCGCACAGGGACTGCAAATCCAGCGGAGCAGCCTTGGTCCCTTGGCTCCGGGTGACTGCGCCTTAATAGGGCTCCTCAGCACTTAGTGGCTGCTTTGATTACAGAGCTTTCCTAATGACCACTTGACTGCAGGTTGTGAAGGATGGCTTCAAAATGTCCTGTTTTAAAATTACTTTCAGACTCTACAGAGAAATACCAAATTGTCCTTTTCCCTCCCCACAGAGCTCTAGCAACGCTGTGTTGCTTGTTTGAGGCGCGCACAAATACGTGCACCTTTTCACTGTGTCTTTTTTTATCACTCTTGTATGTTTTTCCCTGTGGGCAACTAAATTACTTAGGAGGGAGGAGGAGGAAGATTAGCAAAACGAGTGTTTATCCGTCTTAATTAGTGCTCTGTTGACAGAAATTATTTTGAGTATTTGCTGCACTGTAGTTACTGTTCATGTAAATCTTACTTTTTTTTTTCTTTTTTACCCTTGAATTGACATGTTTATTTCAATGGTTTCAATGGAAATGGTTTATTTCAAGTGTGGTGCAGCACACCTGGCCACCGATTCCTCCTTGCATCAAGGTGCTGGGTGGTGTCTTTGGTCAGTCCCTGGCCTTGGTTTGCCTGCTCCCGGCTCCTCCTGTTGCTCCAGCGGGTGCTGGGGAGAGGCCAGGGCTGCGGGGTCCTCGTGAGCGGGGGCCGCAAAACGGCAACGATGGCTGGAGCCGGGCAGCAACTGCAGGAGCTTCCCCCGAGCAGCATCACCAAGCCCAGTGCAGGGTGCTGCCAGCGGGCCCTGCTTTTCCTCCCTGGTGCAGCCAGGCGCTTGGGACCGTGTTGCATCTTGATCCCTCTCTGTGCATTTCCAGCTCTTTCTCATCGGTGCAGGGGATGGTGGTGGCGCGGGAAGCATGGACGGATTCTTTATAACTGTAATAGAGTGCAACAAAAGGCCTATTCACGTCTTGATGAGCCGGGGAGTTATGTGCATTAGTCCCCCCTTCTCTGGACTGAGAGGGAAAAATTACCCAATGAATGCAGAAAATCCGTGTGTTCTGGGTTCCCCTCCTCCTTGCCCAGCCAAGCCATGGTGCCTGTTCAGTAACTGGGAATCAGTAAACTCTGTGCTAAAGTTATGGGGAAATTAAACACTTCTGTTCTTTAGTCTCTGTGGAAGTTCACACAGACCAGCAGGAGTCCTTTTATTTATTATAGCTTTCTATTAATTTTAATTTTCTGTCCAAATGTGTGCAAACAAATTAAGTTGGGATGGGTCTACGTCATAGCCAAGATATTTGTTAAATGCAAGTTGTGTGCAATGTGTGTATATAGTGCAGAGGCCGCGCGCCCCTCTCATTAGTGCAGGCAGCAGTAATTGCTTGAGGCCAGAACACTTGGGTTGCAGCAAAGCCCACTGGGCTCCAGCACCGGTCTGTGCTGTGGGCTGCTGCATGACTGCGTGCAACCTGTCTCGGGAGCAGCGTTTGCGATGGTGAACCCGAGCGCTGCGTAACGGGGTGGAGTAAGCACCGGCCGAGAAGATTCAAGGGCTTGCTCAGAGTTTCCTAACAGAGCTGGATTTTTCCTTGCCTCAAGAGAATAACTACTCCCTGCCCCGCGATTCTCTCCGTCCCACCTCCTGGTGCTTCCTCAGAATCGCTGTTCCTGAGAAGTCCTTGAATCAGACTCGAGCGGTGGGTGTTACGGAGATGCTCTGTAGCTATTGCTGCCAGCTCCATCTATAGCTTATGCAGATGAACAGTGCGTTACTAGTGAGGCAGTGTTCAATTTTTAATGTAGTGTGTGAAAGCGATATTGATATTACTACCATTATTTAATTAGAAAGCTGTCTCTGTAACCATTGCAATCCTACTCTACATTTTTTGCATGTTAATAACTGCTTTGCACAATGTTGGGAGTGCCCATTTTTAATAACATCACATGTGTAAATACTGTTGTCTTCAAATTGCTAAGACCTTTTAATGATGCTGAGTGCAGTGAAACAGTCTGTATACAAATGTTTAAACTTCCTTCTGACCTTGTAAATCCTGTTTTCTCCCCAAGTGCAAATCTGGTGCAATGCAAACAGCAGTGCTTCAAAAATAACCCTAATTAGCAATTAGCTGCAGTAGATCAGGCTTGGGTGATGTGCTCAGTGCTGTTGAATTTGATAGCATTTTATGGCACAAGTTGTGTAAGAGAAATTTAAATGTCTTAGCTTGCAGTGCTGCTGTTCACACATTAAGTAAAATATCTAAATGTCACATGCATTTTAGGAAGAGTTTAATTTGTTGTGTGTACTTCTCACTTAGTGGAAACAAGCATTCAACGTAAAGGTAACAGATAACCCGAGAAAATGAAATGTTTCTGAGGTTATGAATATCTTGAAGAAATGTTTATAAATACAGAAATACACCCTTTCTGAATTCCTTCTGAAATGTATCATGTTTAAATATGCAAGTTTTCTATTTGAACCAGAAAATACCAATGTCATTAGAGGGATGTAGAGGCTAATTAGCCTTATAAAAAGGCAAATAGTATTTTGATGATGTGTTAACCAGAAGAGAAGTTCATTTTCATGGGCCCTGAGTGCATGAGTTTTCTAGGGTCCTTTAGAAGTAACAAAGAAGCTATTCAGCTTTTTATAATATGTCCCATATTGTTTATAATTATTAGAAGTGCTCTTATTGGTGAAAATAAGGAATGTGGGGATTTTTTTTTTTTTTTTTTTTTTTGAGCAAATCTCCAGGGATTCTGGACCTGCTGGTGTTCAAATGTGGCAAAGTGACAGTGGTCACTACAGCAGCAACTGAGAAATGCCTCCTCAGCATGAGATTTAAAACTCTTTAAAAACATGAAAACACAAACTGCTTTTAAATCTCTGTAGCACTGAAGTTTTCAGACACTCCTTTCTGTCCTGGCTTGGCGTCTTCCTGGCATCTGGGGTCAGAAGGAAGCTGCAAAATGACACCTGCTTCCCCAGTGCCCTTTGCAGGGACCGCCCTGAACATCTTGACTTGGGCTCAAGCTTTGAGTTACTCCCCAGTGGTTGACTAATGGATAACACAAAAACTGGTTTTCATTCCTGCAACAGTAGTTTGAGGGTGGAGTTCTTTGCTTTGCAGTGTTTTCCCTTCTGGCTAGCTCAGGCATTTATTCCACAAATCGGTTCTTGTTTACCCACTTTGAAATTGTCTTTGAAATTTTGCACCACTGTTATATCAATGTTGTGATAATGCAGATTGGAGTTTTGGGGAGTTTCTTGTAGATTTTGGCAGATTAGACTGTCAGTTGTAACATTTTAAAAGTAAATACTGATGAAGTGATCTCTTTAAAAGCACTGACATTGGTGGAACTTTATCTTTTATGTACACATGCCATGTTAGAGAGTGTTTTTCTTCTTTTGTTCAGCACTTCTGTCAGCTGGATAAATACTGTCATTAGGCTCCTGGCTCCGGTGCTGGGACTGGAGCCCTCAGATGTTGATGCCCAATCTCAGAGCTCAGATGAAAGATTACACTGACTCAATTTATCTTGATTTGAATTTTCCACTATGTGAGCAGTGTGGCCCAGTGTTTTCAGGGCCTCTAAAATGGCCATGATCCATCTTGCTGATTTGGGTCAGAAAATATGCTTTCTGTTGTTCCAAGTCAATGTTACACTGTGCAGAATGATGACAGCAGTGTCATATCACTGGCAGTTTACAGTGTACTTTACCTAATTCCTTACTTGATTTTTATCTATACCAACTCAATATTAAGGCTGTGTTTTATAGGTCCCTGTTAAATTTAGGGTGGACTATGTCACCTTTCTGCCTGCCAGCTGCAGGGGGGTCTGGTGGCTCTTAGCTGCCATCAGGACAAACTGCTCTTGTCCTGGGTTGAGGACGGGTCCATGTCAGTGACTGTGACAGGACCGGGCGCTTTTCAGGTAGTGCGTGACTGTCAGCAGCTGCCCCGTGTTGTATTTTTCCATATACTAGAAGGTAGGGTTGGCCAAATTTGTTAGTCAAATTATATCTTAGTTTACATCCGAAAGTGAGTTTCAGAATTTACACCGAATGCCGAGATGTGTTTTTCTCCCAGCTGTGCATTGTAGACGTTCTGCTAACACGCGCTGATAAATTTATATGCAGAGAAATGTTTAGCGTGTTCTGAAGACGGGTCGTTTCATCCTGAGCACCGCTCTTAGATGCCAGCGCTTATTCAAATAATAAGTGAAATCCCTTAACAACTCCAAGCTTAACCTGGAATTTGTGTCGCCTTCTCCATAATCTTACTCTGCTCATAACCGACTATGTGTCATGTAGCAACCAAGATGCTGATAGTGTTGTCAGCACCAGCTGTCCCTTCTTGCAGCCGTTTCTTGTACTGAATTATTTACTACAGGGATTTATGCTATGTATATAGTGTAAAAGTTTTATCACATCAATTGTGCATGTAAACTAGCCACTGGGTACCGAGGCAGTCTCCACAGGGCTGGAAGGACGCTGGAGGGAAGGACTTCCATTAATTGGCTTTATCTGAGGCACCAGATTTATTCATTCCTCCCTTTATCTGTAGTTTAACAAATAATCATTCTCCATAATTTGACACATTATATGGCTGAGTAATTACATTCTAATTATGGAATCCCTTAACTGCAAGGTGCTGTTTTGTGGAAGGTTTAGGGTTTCTTAACTCTAGGCACATTTCCACGGGATCTTTTTTTTTTTCCAGATGAATTTCAAGGTTCCCAATACTGGAAAATTTGAGGATTCATAATGTGTTTCTTATTGTTGGGGCAATGAAACAGGAATGAGTAATGAAGAAAAGAATGAAAGGATCGAAAGGCAGCTGTTAGCCAGAAGCCTTAGGTTAGTGCTTTTTCAGTGCAGCCCGCAGGGCTCATGGTATTAAACCTTCATCTGAAATGAAAGGTGGGGATTGGGTCTCTGACTTGTGGGGGAAAAAAAAATCCCTCAGTATAGTACAGCTTGATGTACTGAAACGTAAGTAGGAGCTTTAAGTAGGTTTATGTACCTAATACTATCTGCTTTTTTTCTTGATCACTCTTTCCTGGCTATCTTTCAAAAAAGAACCAATATGCAGCTGTTAGGTGACTGCTGTAATAGTTCCCTAGCTTTTCAAGGTGAAATTGAACACATGATGATTTAGAAATGAAGAAACGATTTATTACAGGGGACTTCTTAGCAGACCAAACCCTGGTGAGCAGCGTGGCTTTGGGCAGCATCACCAGGTCTTTTTGGTGGAATCTCGAATGCTTTCGTGGCACATGTAGAGCCTGTTGTTCACCGATGCTTCCTCGGTAAAGGTCTTGCACTGTTTTACCTAATGGGCTTGATTTCAGCTTCCTTATTTGTGTTTGTACTGATGATTTCCAGTGATCATGTTGTATTAATGCTCATGTAGATGACGACCCCGTTGTTTTTCCATGGAATAGTTAATTGGCAAGACTAAGGAGCCCTTGAAGAAAACACGGATACTCTACTATAGCCAAAGTGCCTGGTGCGTTAGGTGATTTCTAAGGAGCTCGAGGATACGAGCAGATGCTGAAGCAGGCAGCGCTGGTGGCCTTGCCAAAGCGGGCACTTGTGGGCTACCAGCCGCTTCCCGCTCCTAAGGCTCCCGTAAGGGCTGCATTACCTCACGCTACCAATGAGGATATATTGCCAAGCTTAATATTCCTCTAAAGGTGATGTGCTCCAATTTTTATTGTAATGTTAACATCTTGTGTCTGTTGAGACCTGGCGTCGTTGCAGGCCGTGCCGTTGAATGCGGGTTCATGGGACACGAGGGTGTGCAGGTGGCTGCAGTGCCAGTGCTGAGCGACGGATCCCACCAGCAGTGCCTGTACGTGCTCAACTTTGGTGGTTTTTCTCTCCTGTATTTTTCTATGCCTGCATGCCCTTTTAAAAAGGAATAAGTGTTTGCAGGTTTATTTACCCAGTAGTGTTCACAGGGACCTTTTCAGACTGGTGTTACATTCTCCTACAAAGAATAATTTGTTAAGAGTCCATAAAGAGGTAGCAGCTTTTGGGTGTGAAATGTTCTCTTCTGCCTGAGGAATTCAGAGAGGGAAATGATCTGAGCCGGGGGCGGCCTCGGCTTTTGTGATCCAAATTGCCGTAGAGAGCCCTGTGTGCAGCAAGGCAGTCCCGCCTGGCTTGCGATGTCACTTCTGTTCAGAGGTTGGAGAAGGGATAGGGATACCCTGGGAAGAGTCTGTTATTGCCTTGCTTTAATGGGGATTGTGCGTGAGCACCAATGGGTAGAATTTGGCTCTGCGGAGATGTCCTATTAAATGCTTTAGGGAATAGCTCTTGTGCAATGTGCTCATTTCTCTAGTATAATTCCGTATCACAGGTGCCATTAAATGCACCATTACCAGCCGTCTTATGTAAATGATTTTTCCAGTCTTTTCTCTTGGTTCAAAATACCCTTTTGGAAGGCTCTTGATTAGTTGAACTCAATTTACTCAAAGGTTAGCATGTTAAATTGGTATTTGGTTTTCATTAACCTGTGCAGTAATATCTTGTCATTAGGAAAGGCCTTTTACACGGTCTCCATCATCATTCATTTCTTGTAGTTGGTGCTTTGCTTTTTCTCGTTTTATCCCATATATGCGAGCACAGATGTTGCCATGAAAAACAGGTTATCTTCTGTGTCATGTAAGAAGAAACTGCAGCGGCTTCTTAGGGCAGCATCTCCACTCAGAAGTGCTGTGTGGTGGGTGCAGCCGGGGAGAGCATCATCTTGCTTTGGAGTTGTGTCATTAGAGTTAGGTTAATGGCAGCTGTTGTCTTTGTTGGGGGAAACCGGTCAGTTTTTCTGCAGTGGCTTAGGAGAAGGCACTGTCCCTTTTCTTCATTGCAAATATTTTCCAAGGTGATTGACTTAGGATAAAAGTGATGGCCATATGCTTCTGTGCCACATACCTTCCCTCACTATTTTATTCATAAAAATCGAGCTAAAAAATTGTGACCTTCATTGCTCAATCAGCCATGACTGCAACAGATAAAAAGGACTAAATTTTTGGAGGTTATAGCGAATAATTACTCACATTAATAATATCTCTCTAGTTATGAATAAAATCATACTTAAAAAAAATGCCCCGAGTGGCAAACAGCGTAGTGGAAAGGCTGCAAGTCGGCGGCTCCTGCACAGCACCAGGAATGTCTGATGGGACTTGGGAGAGCTGGAGGAGAAGCTGCCCAGAGTGGCTGAGAAAGGGATTCCTTGAGCGCGAGGGCTGGTGTCCCTGCAGCCTGGAGCAGACACGGCTTCCCTACCTGTGGCTGCGGTGGCCCCTGATTAATGTTTAGACTATCTGTTACTCTGTAATTGCTACCTATCAAAACTGCATTGTATTAATATGACTGATTATTTTAGACGTCTCAGACGTCTCCTGCTCCTGGGCTGCCCGATGCCTCATTCTGAAGTGCAATCATGTTTCTTCCTCCTGATATTTCTCTCTCTCTCCCCTACCAAATTGATAAAAGCAACATCTTTGAACATAAATAAAATTAATGGAGCAATGAAACAAAAGAAATTGTATTCTACTAAATCCTTTCTGTTTGCTTTGCTTAAAAAAATAATACATTACTCCAGGGATCAAGAAAAGCAGCGCACAAAGAGCTTTCAGTTAAGTGAGTTTTTATGTGCTTTCCATTTCAAAAGAGAAGCATTTGATGAAACACATGCTGTAAGAAAGCAAAACCAGCAAGTTCATTTTTGGTGCCCAAGACTGACAATAGAATAAATAATAGAATAAAGCTTTTTTCCGTATGCCTAACAAAGGTCAGAATTACTGGAGAGGAAAAATGGCAAATTCCTGTCCTAGTGGAAAATGTGAATATCATAACTTTTCCTCTCATAGTCTGGAAATACACCCTACTTAGGATTTATTACTGTTATCAGCTCACTAGTCCTGGCTGCACAAATGTGTTTCTTCAGTTTTGCACCAACAAAACTATATAATACTAAATGTCTGATTTTTTTATATATATATATGTATACTGCTTGTGGAAAGGTGTTGGCTGGTGAGCAGTTCTGTTAGTTTTCTTTTATTAGTAATTTCATGGTTGCAATGGTTCTGTGCCTCTCTAGAATTGCAGCAGGAATAGCATTTTATCTGAAGAGCTACGGGTTGGAGTCGTCCCCTAACAGGGACCAAACCGCTTTGGGAAGCGGCCACATGGGAGTCCCTGTGTCCCCAGCTGTGGCACTGAGCTCCCTCCAGAGCTGCTCTGACCTGCGGGCTGGCGCTCAGTAATCTGTGTGGTTTGTCTGCAAAAGCATTAACTGAAAGAATGGGCAGAGGCAGAGATAGGAGGGAATAGAGATTTAGAAAATTTCCTTAATGATTTTGGGGGTTCATTTACTGAATACATGTTGATGTCTTGCTTTAGGGTAAATTACACAGGTTTGTTATTACCCTTAAATAGTAGCAGGAAAAAAGAAGAGAATTGAACCTGATTCAAATGTGAATTTCTTGAGGACTATCAGTTTAAAAAAAAAAAACCTGTGTTTTCGTGTTATTAGTTATTGCAGCTTTAGATGCACATTTCTTAGTGCACAGAATAAGAGGCGTAAGTGTTAGGAAGTTGTTCATAAATAAGATTAGGCTGATTTGGAAGAGCAAAAGTTTTGCTGAAGCTCATGACCTTATGAGCAAAGATTAAAACAGAATAATAGGAAAAGAGAAGTAGAGGCGTCAGTCTCATGTGTCACTGTTCTGAACTTATCCTTTCCCTCCTTTAAAAAAAAAAAAAGGCTTCTCGTTTTTCTTTGTACCTAGCACCAGTTTGGTACTTTCTCCTGAGGCTGAACACACAGCCTCTTCTTGGGACACCAGGAGATTGCCCTGCCCTGCCCTCCCCTCGCCTGCTAATAAAGCTGGAGCCAGAGAAACACAGTGCTGGAAAGTAGCTTATTTGCGTGTAGCACCCGCGTGCTGCTCGCTGTACCACTGATGGGCTCGGAGGAGCGGCAGGAGAGCCTCCCTGCGCTGCTCCCGTGTACTTTGTGCGTGCGAGTCCCATCTTCTTGAGCCGCTGGGGATGTGAAGAGGTGCTTTTGTCCCAAATGAAGTCTGTCCGCTGTGCTCACCTGCCCCGCCTGCTTCTGCCTATGGAAGCCCAGGCACTGACCGTGTGGTGGGGAGCTCCGCGGGGCCTGGTCCTTCTCCTGGGATCCCGGCTCTGCTGTAGCCCACGGAGCAGCCAGCTGAGCAGGAGGCATGGGGGGGAAGCATCCTGGGGAAAAATCCTGCCAGGACAGGCACCTTGTGTCACTTCTTTCCTCTCCAATTTTGCGGTCTTTAGGTGTGCTTTTATTATTTATTCTTTTTTAATTGCCTTTTTCTTTTAGCACTTCATTTTGAGAATGCAGCACTTGCTCTGGCTGATCTGGGTCAACTTTGAAAAAATCGAAAGTTCTGTATTAGGAAAAATTACATGTTCACAGGTAGCCTAGATGAGTGTGTCCTGGCCTCTGGGTTAGCTGTGTGGCAGGTGCTTCTTGTTACCCTCTCCTGCTACCCCCAGCCCAGGTGGGAGCCCAGGGCTCCTCTCACACCCCACAGATGTGACGAGTGCTGCTGGGGCGGCTGCGGCTGCTCAAAATCCTCTGAAACGCATGGGAAGCGGGAGCCTGGAGAGACGAGCGGGCTACAGAGCCTGCAGGATGTTGGTTGGAGGTGGCACCACAGGAGTGAGAGCTGCCCCATGCCCAGCAGCACCCTGGGGTGGCACTGAGGCTGCACCCTCGCTCCTCAGCCCTGTGCCGAGCAAGGTACACAAGCTCTGTTGTGATTTATTGCTTTCTTTATTTCTCCACAGCCTTTTGGGGGTGGCAGGTGGTGGTGGTCACCGAGAGGTGCATCGTGACAGTGACGTGTGGCCTGTGGCCCCGCTCTGGGTCTGTTTGGAACCTGCCTCTGAAAGCAGCCGGCTGGATCCGTGTGGCAAGGAGCCAGGAGAGCTGATATGGAAATGCAAAGGAAAAGCCGTGTAGAATAGGGGCTGGATGTGAGGAGTGTTAAGATGTCCCCTGGAGAAGATGGCAAGGGTGCTGCAAGTCCTTTGCTTTGTTAGGTGAAGGTGCTTTGCTTTCTGCAATGTTTCTGGACAATCAGGCAGGAATACAGAATAGGCAGAGTGAGGAATTAATCCCCTCCCCTCATGCATACCCTGTTTTACGAGTTTAAACTGAACCTCTTAATGCTGTTTGTATTTTATATATGTGTTTTACTTCTTTTATTCTTTTAATGTCGACAAGAAGAGCCTTTCATGGGAGTTCAGAGAGTTTATTTTAAGTGATGTATTATTTACACAGTGGTAATGGCTCCTTTGTAAAAATGTCTTTTGAAACTTTTTAACATGCATATTATCATTTAAATTCACACACTGAGACTATTTAGAATGTGTATTACAATGTACATATGTATTTAGGGGCTTGTGTATATTATTTTATCCTAATGGGTAATCCATCTTTTCACTGTGTATTTAGGGACACTTAAATCCATGGATTATTTCAGCAGTTGAGCATGCACACTAGCTTTGCAAGCTGAAAATGAGATGAAATGTTACTGTATTAGAAAAGAAAAAACAAAAAGAGTGCACGATGAATTATTTGGTGCTATGGCCCTGCAGGTGGATTCTCTTAAGATTATCAGTCCATACATATAGTGAGTGCCTGCAGCAATTTGTTTTATGTCAGGGGAGAAAAAAAGAGATCCCTCCCAGCAAAATGCAGCATTTCTCCTCCTCATCCCCCTTCTCTTCTAATTCCCTTCATGTTTCAGACAAATAGTGAGAAATCTAAAGAGTTTTAACTTAACTTGAACTTGCTCTTAATTCTTGGCAGTAGCTGTGCCTGCTAGGAAAGCGTAATAGCATTTTCATTGTCAAATCTGCTGCCATTTGAGAAAGTGGAAATTGGCAGGATTGGAAAATGCTACTTTATAAAGACATAATTTTCAAGTTTGTGTCTGGTCAGCCTTTTGCATGGAGAAAAAACAATGTCAAGCTTAGCTCCGATCTCATTTTGCATCTTGTCACCAAGACCAAGAAAAAACACACTAAGGCTTTTTTATTTTTATTTTTTTCTTTCCTTTTCTTTTTGGACAGTCTGCAAAAACAACAGAACTGCTGACACTTCACAGAAGTCTTTGCTGTCTAGAAATAATACAAATTCTGCATTTCTCTTCATGCAGTTGTTTACTTCTACGAATGCTAACACAGGAACAGGATCTTTCTCTCTGGAGAATTTGTCTCCTTCTGGGGCGGGCTTGAAATGCAGATAATGATCAAGGCTGCTTGTTCCTCCGGAAACACAAAGCAGCGGCAGCTCCTGGGTATTAAGGGGTTGGTGTCTTGTTGGTGTTTAACCCGGCATATCTGGGTGTTTGTGATAGGTCAGGGCTATGGAATAAAGCACACGAGCGGGAAAGCAACTTCCCCTGGCTAAATTTGAAGTAGGAGTTGCAGTGGTAACTGACGTGTTTTAAGAGAGATGTGTGAGTGCTTTTGTTCTGCAGGCGCTTTAGGTGTTTGCTGAATGTGGGAGTGATGCAAAAGCTGGTGAGCAGCTAGAAACTGTGGTATCAAATTTATTCATGTTTAGCTTTGGTAGCAAAATTGGAATTTGTCAGCTGTGTAGGTACAAAGCAGCAACTGCAAACCATTGCACAGCAGTGTCTGTGCAGCTCCTGCAATCCTCCTAAAATCAGTGCTTGAGATTCAGGGAGGGAGCTGGCTGGATTCGGCCATCCGAGGCTGTGAGCGCTTGAGCAAGCCTGTGTCAGCTGCTCTCTTGTGCTAAGTCCGAGCTTTGCTCCTGCATGAGCAGCTCTCCGTGATGGTTTCTGGGGCGTCTCGCCCTCAAATTGTACAAAGCTTTTAAGGGGCACAGTCCTTTTCAAGGAGGAGGACATTCAGGTAACAAAAAGCAGAGCAGTGGCTTTTTCCAGGTTTTCTGACTTGAGATGTGGCTTCAGACACTGGTCGTTATTTGGTCAAAGTTTGTTGTCCCTGTCTACATAGCGAATTACAGTTGCTCTCATCTTGGTTTTTGTCTCTTTGTTGGTTTATGGATTTTTTGTTGTTGTCTGCAGAATGTCTTTTGGTGGTAACAGGGGCTGCTCTCCTGCAGCACTATTTTTCAGCTCTAGGCTTGTACCATTATCTCCTGAGTTATGAGCAGCGGATCGAACAGTATATAGAAAATCAGCCCTCCTTTGAGAGAAAATGCAATTCCTCTGCATTCTCTGTTGCTGGAAGAAGCTGAGCTTAGTGACAGGAATGGCCAAGTAGAACTCATCATTCTGCTCTTTTGATTTTTGACATAAACACTATAATTAACTTTTGATCACAGTCAATTTTCACATGCCCAATCCCAGGAAAAGTTAATGTCAGATAGCAAAAGCGCAGACATTTCTCCACTCTTAACCAAGTAATGTATGGGTGCTTTTCCTGCAGGGCACGTTGGGCTTTTGACACCAGTGCATTATTTAGCATTTTCACAAGCATCTCCTGAAATAGAGATGAGTGTGGAGACAATACTATCAAAGCATAAAATAGAATCAAGTTTTTGACAGTCTGTAATGGGTCATTTTGACTGCTTTGTTGAAATCCCAGCTGTTCTGAATTAAATGCTGTTAGGTAGATGTTAGAGAATTTGCTTTCTGTGTGAGCACAGGGGATTTTTCCACCCTCACTTTTCAGCCTACTATTACCACTACAAGAGGCTTGTCATCCTACACTTAAGGAAGCCAGATTTTTGGCCAGGGTTCAAACATATGTTTCCGTGCTGCTGCCTGTGCTCTGCTCTGCCATTGGAAACTGGTTTCAACTGCTGCTCTCTCCTGAATTTCCTCCCTGCAATGGTTGGGTTGACAAGATCACTCAGACCTCCTCAGGCTGCTGGACTTCTGCGTCTTATGGCCGGATTAGTGGATTTGTCAAGCTGTTGGAAGCAGAAAGAAAGAAACTGTGGCAAAGTTATCCTGGACTTCAGAAACTTGCACTAAAAAGGAAAGATACTCTAGTTAACAGCAATATTATTTACACACGATAGTGAAGTGATGGCCTGTTCGCTGGTTGCGGTGGATGAGTCTGAAGGTCCCGAGTCCCCGCGTTAGCAGTCCGTAGGGGGTTGCGACGCTTTCTCGCCCGTGTCTGTGAGCTGCATCTCACTGGGGGATCCACGGGGTGAGGACGGGGTTTAGCTGTGTGTGAGCAGGGGCTCCCGGGCACGTGCTGCCCGGAGCCTCGTCGTGGCAGCGCAGGGCGGGCGCAGGAACTGGTGTAGGGGAGCAGCAATCGCAGTGGGTCTCTGCTCTGGAAGCGAGCACGGATGGTGTAGGGGTGGCTGGAGGAGCATCTGGAAAGGAACTTGCCTGGGGTGGAAAAGGGAAAACAGGGAAGTTCTCCATGGCTCCACAAGAGCAGGCTGCAACCCGGCAAACTCTGAGCAGCGCAGCGCGTAGCTAGTGCTTTGTGTGTGCTCGGTTAGGAAATATCAGAGGATTTAACAGCTGCTTAATTATGTGAAGCCCAGGATTATGACAAGGTTTGGATAGGCCTGCTCTTTTGGAGGTTGCGTATCGTTTTGGATGAGTCAAACGTCACCGCAGTCGGGTCTGTGGGTATCTGCTCCCTGGCACGCGGAGCACGGTCGCTCCCGTCACTGGGATGGCTGTGCTTGTCCCCACCACAAGACCTGTGCAGGGGCCTGAGCTCGCAGGCACCTTGCCCAGCGAGGGAAGCACCAGGAAGCGCTTACGCCAAAATGAGGCATTTCCGAGTGTTTATTTGCTCCAGGATGAGGTTTCCGAGGAGGCACAGACGGGAGGTACGGGTTGTCAGTACCGCGGCGCCTTTCCAGGCTTGGAAAAGACCCCTGGCGGGAGGGTGTCGTGTGGTACTTCTGTGCTCAGCTGGAAGTAATTGAGAAATATGGAAAGAAAACAGAACTCGATTGGTTTGGGTTTTCTGCTTTTTATTTTGATTGAAGGATGTACTTCGTGTTGCTTAGCAAGGTTTGTTCATAAACTGATACGCTTGGATGCTTTCTGAATTTTTTTTTTTAAAGCTTTGGTTAGCTCTTTAGCCTTTCATTCAAGTAAACAATAGCGTGCATGGCCAAAAGCTTAGTTTGCAGACAAAAGCCTGGTTTTACTGATGCTGAGACAAACACTGTTAATTATATTGAAGAATCAACACTGTCCGTTGACTCCAAATCTCTGTTTGGAAGCTCTCCGATGGTCTGTGGGGCACGTTTGCAAATCTGGCAGTGTTGTCCTTCCAGATTCATTACTTGGCAGGAGGCACTTTAAGGGGTTTCACTTGCTTTTTTTTGACCACTGTTTCCACCCCCACTCCCATTTTTTTTCCCTTGTTTTTATTACTGTTTGTGTTCTCCATGGCCGAAGAAAGAGGGGAGAGGGAGGACTTTTGAAAGCAGTAACAATAAATATTTTCCAGATTATGTCAAAATCAGATACATATTTCAGCAATCTGACATTTCAGGATGGAAGCAGGGTGGAAACATTGTGCTCGAGCAGGCTAGTCACAGTGATTTATGTAATGTTATCCTTGCAGTTAAATGTCCAATCTGCAGTTGCATGCCTAGATACAGTTTCCAAAACCTTAAATTTTTCTGTTCTGAATGAACAGTAATAACAAAAGCTAATTGGAAAGAACAGAAAGAAACACCCATTCAAGGCGGTGGTGCGGGCAGGGCCCTGGCAGCCCCGTTTGGGACAGAGGGTCTCTCTCGGCTCTTGCTGGCGGATGTCGTGAGTTGCTGAGGGGCAGGTTTTTGGGGAGAGAAGGTACGTAGTGTGCCGAGTGGTACGATCGGAGAAAGGAGAGAGGTTTGTTGCTGAGGAAAGCAAAGGGGAGTTGGAGTTTTGTTTGTGCCTTTGGTCTGTAATCAAGGAGTCATGTAGACACTGCTCCAAGAAGAGCTTGGGGCTTTGTGGTTGCAAGCGCAGGTGGGACTTGCTCGGTGACACAGGACACTCAACTCTCATCTCCTTGTTTCACTGACCCTCTCCCAGCCTCACCACTGATGTGTCCTTCCTCCCAGTGCTCCTCCTCACTTGGCCTTTTTGCCTGCACTGATAAAACTCGGTCTTCTCATCTCTTGGTGACTTCAAACCTCTCCTTGATGATCCCTTTGCAACAGATGTTCTACCTTTCCTTCCTCTGCTCTGCCTGGCAAGTTTGTTTAAGATGCAGCTTAGAAATAATCTTTCTGGCTCATCTCTGTCTTTGCTGGAATTGCTGCATTTGTTTGATTAGGAGGAGGCGGGGGAGCGTGGTGAGAAGCGGTGAGTGCGAATAGAAGGCAGGAGGTTTGTCCTAGAAAAGTCACTGTATTTGCTGAGTGGGGAAATCTCCGCCGAGTCACTTATTCATTCCTGCACTACCCTGCCTGCCTTGGCTGCAGGTGTTCTGATATCAAAAAGCCTGGGTACTCTACTGGTGGCAGTACATGTTTGCTTTATCTTTAACCTGACAAGCCATTTGTGCTCCAGGGCATGTGTTAGAAGAATTAAATGCAAACAGTCAGAGTCCTCTGCAGGTTAGAGACAAGAAAGATAGTGCAAAGGGATTAGGGATTAAAGGGAGAACAGCCATAAGCAGGATGGAAGGTTCATTTATGCACTTGGCTCCAACTAAATAAATATTTATGAGCAAGGGGAATGGATGGTTGTAAGAATGTCTGAGGTTTGTATAAGCAGAGCAAACACAAAAAAATACTCTCTGAAAGTCAATAATGCCAAAATCTTCAAGATTTTTAAGTGACTCGAAGGTGTTAGCGTGGATCCCACTAAAGCCCTTGTTTAGCTGGGTGTTTGTGGTTGCACCAATTCTCTCTTTTTAAGTTTGAAAATACTGTATTTTTGGTAGAGTTTTGAGATACTTTTCATATTCTTTTCACTTGCTTTTCTACAGAGCAATTTTTCTGTCCTTGGATTTTCCTTATAGCATGTATAGAATGTTATTATCCTCACTGCACAATATACTTATAGATTTATTGTTTAAGTACTAATGGAATAAATGTGAGAAGACTTTTTGACCTGGAACTCGAGAAGAACAACAATTAGAGGCAGCAGAGTTTCAGGGGAATATTTGTGTATGTGGAAGTTAAACATGTTTATTGTTCACCTCATGGTATTAAATGAATACGTTGCTTTTTCTTCGTGACTGGCAGCAATCGTTTGTACAGTCTCAAGTGTCTGGGTTGCATTTAACCTGCCAACTTCTGCTAGACAAGATAAAGGCTTTGCACTGACGCAGCTAAAAACATTGGCAAGTGTTAGGATAGCTCATTTATATCCTTGCATGTGATAGTCTTTCTATTAGATGATTTAAAAGCACATCTTGCAGAGCTGAGTCAAATCAGGGCTGCAGGAGATTTTAAACAGTCTTTCATGGGGCAGACGTGCAGTTAGAGCAGTCTGGGAACTATTCCTGGGGCTAAGGGGAAGCGACCTGGCCGGGTCGCGCTGCACCTCCTGTCCGGGAGCGCTCGTGGCTCCTGCTCTCCGTCAGGATCCTGTGCCTGGCTGCTCCCGGGACACAAGAGCCCTCGGAATGGCACAGCCACATCATGGAGCCTTTTGCCAAGCAGTTTGCTCGGTGCTCGTAGGCAGTAGTAGCAGAGAAAAACATAAGGAATAAAAACACCTTTTATTAATTGTTTCAGAGTTGCGCATGACCCGTTGAGCTGACACTGGCAGCTCCGGCAGGTCTGTTTGATCCAGGTTCCTGCCAAATCCCAGGAAACACAAACCCTCCCTTGGGCCTCAGAACGCTCTGAACAGAGGTACCGTTCAGGCATTTGGTGCTGTGTAATAGGCAGCGTTGCCCATGAAACTGCCACTTTATATTGATTTCCCACACTCCTGCCTGAATTTTCCAGCTCTTTGTGCTGCTCTCTTGAGAAGTTCCCAGTTGTTACCCCTTGGAAGTTTAGCCAAGGTTGTCTTTAAAGGGCTGGCTGAGGAGAGAGGAGGATCTGCCTTTTTCTACGTGGGGGCCATTGGAGAGCTAGGATCAGACCTTAGGATTTCTTTCAGTGGGGAGTTACTTGCATGCCCCGGTACTTTTTTATTGTGTGACTTTCTGCCTCCTTATGCCAAGTCTCACTGCTATGGCCGGTGAGTGACATCCCTGCTGTTGTGCACGTGAAGCTGCTTTCTGTTTCTGTAGGTGCCACGGAGCCACTAGTGTTATTTCAATATCAAGTGGATGCTGTGACACTTGGCAGACTTGAAAGCACAACCTTTCCTTGGCTGAATTCCGCCTCTGCCGGCTTGTGCGTGGTGGTGTTTCCTACGGAATCGGGATTGTTGGCCCCAGTGCTCGGGGACCCGCGTTTAGGTCAGCAGCCGGCCAGAGGGACGTGCCTGAGTCCTGAGTCACCGTGACAGTGTGGGGAGGCAAGAGTTCACAGCAGAGCAGAAATCCTCTTCAAAATGTCTCACTAGTGCAGAAAGAAGGGAATCTTTTTCTATCGTAGGCGCAGATGACAAAAACAAGTTTTATTCAGTTTCTTTGTGCTGGCTGTTTAGAATCCCCTCCCTCCCCAACTATTTTAAAACTGGACATGGTTTCCAGATCCTTGACTTGGAGTGGCTCAGAATGAAAGTTATTTTAAAGGTTAAGCCATGTACAATTTTATGCCAACAGGTGCACTTCTTAATAAAATCTGCTTTGATTAGCAGCAGTCCCAAATGGAAATGGTATCTGTAAGCCTCAAACTTCATTGAATTTTGAGTTATAGAAGCTTGATGCTGCCCCAACTGATAGTCACTTAACAGGAGCTGAGGGAAGCGCCTGTGGTGGTGACACTGGTGTCATGAGGATAAATTCTGTGCTCTGGCCCAAAGGTTTTGGCCACCCATGTTCGGGTCTTGTGCCATTTCCCCAGGGCAGTCCCTGCAGCCCTTATGTCAGCGAGTCCCTGCGGGACCTGCCTCTGGCAGGGCTTGCGGAAACACGGTGTTAGCTGCGATTGTGGCTGCTGTAACAGGCTGTGGATCAGCAGAATGGAAATTGTGGTGTTTTCATAAGAGAAACATAATATAAGCCTGAAGAGAGAAGTGTGAAGTCTAGTCAGTGAGAAATGGAGGTACTGACTGGTTTTGTGATCCGTCACGTTGTGCAGATGGAGAGAAGCGTATGTGGCTCGTCCCTGTGTTTTACCATCTCCTCTTGGGGTGACTTCTTGCCCCTTCCTTGCCAGAGGAATGAGCTCCCCTTTACAGTGTCCACATCTGCTGCCCAGTTCATAAGAAACTATGCATTTTCCTCAAGAAGATGACTTGAAGTCCTGCTCATGAGCAAGTATTCTCTTAGGACACACTGCCGGTTGTGCAGCACTGAGAGCCGTTCCAGTGGCTGGCTGGGGATGGAGGAGCACGCGGGGCTGGGATGTGCCTGGCGCCACGGTGCTGTCCTGCAGGGTGGTGTCCCCGCAGCACCAGGATAATCTCCAGTGTGGCACATTGAGCATAATCTCATTCTCTCGCGTTAGGATTAGAGACCTCACTGAGGAGAGCTCGGGGCACCAGCTGCTCCGTGCTGCTGGGCACAGCCTGCGGGCTTGTCTGAGCTGGAGATGGGCACCCTACATAACCCCAGGAGCTCTCCTCTCCTCTGCCGGCTCTGTTGTCCCCAGACCCACTGGTGCCACCACCTCCAGCACCCGCTGCTCGTTGCAGGAAGCAGTGGCAAACCAGGTAGCTGGACTGGACCCTTAAAATGCACTAGAAGCCCTCAGCTGCCCACGCTGTTGTTAGCATCTTTCTGAGACCTCTGCTGCATTCAGATGTGGGAGCCATGGGTATTGATTCAGTTGACTTTGAAGTCAAGTGGTTTTGTCTCAGCTCTATCATTTTGTTAATGCAGCTGTTTAAATGAGACAGCAAGAGCTGGATTCAAAATTGCAGTTCAAAGTGGAGCAGGTAGGAAAGAACCAGCTTTAAGATGGTATGTTTGCATTGGGTCCTTAGCACAGTTCTATTTAACTTCTCTTAATGAGGGACCTGAGGGGGAAAAAAAAATGAAAACGATTACTCATAAAGTCCTCAGATAACGTGCAGATTAAGTGGAGTGTGAGAAGGAGCAGGACAGAGTGGCTAGGATTGCTTCGCGAACAGTATGTTCTGATGCGATAAAGTGCTTTACCCTAGAAACAAAATGAGAGCCCTTATACAACAAGGAGGTGGAAAGGGGACAGGTTTCTCCTGAGAAATGGTTCTCCTGCAGGAGGCTTCAGTGTCAAGAATAATAATCTGAGTTGGAGTTTTCCCAGCCCAACTGTGCCCCAAATTGATAATGTCATCCTTGAACGTATAGGGAGTGAAATACTGAGTTGAGTAGGTCTGAGGAGGTCACTGGCATGAGCGTAGCTTGAGTGCTGTATCCCCTCCTGGTACTTGCAATTCAAGAAGGGTGTTTAAAAATTGGAGCGACTTCAGAAAGGTGTCATGAGAATTGTTAAAGAATTGGAAAATCTGTCTTGCAGTGAATGACTCCAGGAGCTCCCTCTATTTTATTGTAGAGGCCTAGGGGGTGACATGGTTACAATTTATAACCGCCTGTACAGGGAAGAGAAATGTGATAATAGAGGACTCTTCTGCCTGGCAGTCAAAACTGCAACACGATCCAGCGTCTGGAGAGCTGTAACACTGATGCAGTTAGACTAGAGATAAGCTGCAAAATTTTACCGGGATGAATAATTAACCAGTGTAGCGGTTTATCGAGTCGTGATGACTCCTTCATCTCTGGATATCTCTGCATTGAACCTTTCTCAAACAACAGGCTGTGTTTGAGTTGGGAATTAGTTCGGACAATCCGTTGGCCTGAGCTGTTGCAGGCAGGAAGGAGGAGGAGGGAAGGAGGCAGGAAGGTGTTTCTGCCAAAACAAAGTGGGAGGAATCCTGTCCTTATTTCCACCTGAAGAATCACCTCTCCATGTGCCCATTTCCTCTTACTTGGTTTTTAAGTGTCGAACAGTCACAGCTTGCTCTGGGTGCTACAGTTTTCGCGTGGAAAAGCCCATCCTTGCATGCCCAGGGGAACTGCATCCCTTCTGCCCTGACATGCCACTTCTCAAGGTTCGAATCTGATGGTGAAGCAGCATTTGCTCCATTTTCCTGGATGTAGGAGCTACATTCTGTGACCTACTGAGTGTGCATCAGCCACTTCTGAAGTAGTGGAGAAATGGGGACACTTAACAATTTTGATGTATCAGGGTCTGTTTGCAGTGAGGAAGGTTTGATTTAAACTACATGTATTTGAACTGAAGAATTACCCAAGCCTTTAATTTTTACACAGGTACAGAGCATCCCATCTGCTTGCTTCCCTCTGTAGCCTTTTGGGAGACTGTATTACCAACTAACACTAGTTTTGAGACAACATTTTAGTGTAGGCGCATTAAAATTGCTAGGGCTCTAGGCAGTTAAATCTCTTAACTTCTTTATGAGGTTTATGCTTGTTTAACTTGTATGTCACCAAGTGGGTCATGACTCAAATTTACCCAGCTCTGTTATTTATGCTGGAGCGAGTCTTCAGCGGGGCTATTTTTAGCCATCAGGGCTGTTGTTGAGAGGTTGCTATTGCTAAAAATGCCTTGGAATGATTTCACAAGCGATATTGTGTGTGGTGGAATTTGCGCACCAGCTGTCTGTCTCCAGGCCAGTTGATTGTGTTGACGCGTATTCCCTGCGATTTGTCATCTCCGGCGGCTCCGCAGCGACGGTGACAGGCGCGATCCGCGTCCCGCAGGGGACAGGGAGCGAGTGTAAGTGACAGCGGCAGCCCTGCCGCTGACAGCTCGGCAGGGCCGACGGCGCGGGCAGGACTTTGCTCTACTCCCACTTTGGATTTTTGATTTTATTCTTCTTTTGCGTCGGCTCTGGCGAAAACGCGCCCCTCGTTGCCAGCGAAGCGTCTGCTCCTTTGTAGCACCCTCGCAGCAGTACTCTACGTCCTCTCCTGATGTGAGTGCTTTCCTTCAGGCCAAGTGCTTGCTGAGCTGTATTTTATGGCAGACAGTGCTCACCTGTCCAGCACTCTCACAAGCCAAATTTCTTTCTTTTAAAGATCATGCCCGGAAGAACAAGACGTGCAGGAGGGACCCCTAGAAACTGCAGGGCTGTGTCCGAGTTTGCCCCTCGTTCGCTGGGTGCTCTGAGCACGCTTGGTGCCAGTTTTCCCATCAAAAATCATAGGTTAAATGAAAACTTTGACATATGTATATAAAGTAATTATTAGTATTGTTTCACGGCTATTTACTTTTACTTGTAAAATAAAAATCCTGATATGGGAAAATTCTTTCACTCCCATAGATAAATAAAACACGCAGGGAAGTGAACTGACATTGGTGACTATTTTATTAGTGAAATCACAATTTGAGTTAGAGATGGAAGTAAAAGGGGGTTAACTCTTAGGCAAAGTGTTTTCAAGACATTTTAATGTTAAGTCCTGACAGTGCAGAGTTGTAGCATTGCTCTGTGCTAGGCAGCTAGGAGGTAAACCGAAGCAGCTGGGATTAAATGAATTCATTGCAGTTTTTTATTTTATAACAAATCCACTGATCAAGGCAAACTCCAGAGGATTCTGTTCAGACCTTCAAAGCAAGCATTCGCTAATGCCTCTTAAGTTATAATCTGAAACACCAAACCATTCTCTTTTTTTTGTTACACATATGTGGATTTCAAATAAGTGTAAAAAATCTGCATGTGAGGCAAATACTGCAGGCAGCCAGTAATGATTTATAATGCTGTAGTCTTTTGCCTCGTGAGACCTTGATTCAAATCTTGGCCCAAGCCCGAAGAGGAAATGAGTTTGGTTTTAGACTAATTCTTAGTGGATTTTTGTCCACATTACAAATGATGTGTGGCTTATCTGGCAGTCAGAAACCTTCCTGGAGTAAAGGCTGAATTAGGGAATGTGTTTTAATAAGGCTTAATGGGGAAATTTGTCTGTCTGGATGAAGCTCTGACCAATTCTGCATCGCTTGTCTTTATCAGCACTGCATTTGCCAGCAGGGAGAGGAAAAAAAAAAAAAAGGAGAAAGGAAGGAAAAAGTTAAATTGTTAGAGAAAGAATTTATGACTTGCTGTGGCAGGAAGCACAGTCCCTCATCGCAGGTCTGTAGGGTGTTTGTGCACTCCTGTTTCTGCATCTAGTATTGCATTTCTGCTCTCGAGCTCGTGAGTGCAGCCTATGCTCTAGCACGCAGGGATCTTGTTGTTTGTCCATGGCCAAGGTGGGTGTTGAGCTGTGTGTGCGGGGCGTGACGGGGCTGGGAGCTCACCTCACCTCGAACTGCGTTTGAGGGCATCGTGCAAGGGCTGCTCAGGGCTCTCTGCTGCTTGGAAGAGCCTGCGGAGGAAGGGTCGGAAGGGAGGGCGCTTTGGGGGCAGGAGGCACTCGAGGCCGTGGCAGTGCTGCCAGCCCCATGGCACGGAGGAGCAGGGGGTCCAGGTCCTCAGTGGGGTGCTTGGCTGCTGGGCTCCCATATGGGCACACTGCTGGGGAAGGCCCAGAGCTCCGTTTCCTTTAGTGTGCATCAAAACTGGAAAAGATATATCAAATTCTTGCTGTGCCATCAAAACGGAGACATCCCTTCCCAGCCCGGTTATTTGAGAAATGATCTTTAATTTTCTTCCCTCTGTGCTTCCCCCTATCTATTTTCCTAGCTCTTCCCTTCCCGTGCCTTACGCGGTCGTCCCGTGTCTCTAGGCTGCGATTAACTCTGCGTGCGCCCACGCTGCCCTCCTCCAGTCCTGGTTTCACACCCGGCATGCGTGCATGTCCCCTCCACAGTGCACAGGGAAGCAGGCAGGCTGGTGACATGACCCGGAGCGTCTCCCCCAAAGCCTGCAGTGATCCCACCATCTCCTGCTGCCGGGGAGCTGGGTTTAGTGTTATTTTCAGGTAGTCCCCTGGCTTTTTTTTGGCTTTTGGTGAGTTAGCCCTGAATCCAGGGCCTCAGCGCAGGTGAATGAAGAGGAAAAGCAGATTTAGGAGGTTCCTCTTGGGGTGGGATGACCCCAAAACCAACCTCCCGAGGAAGTGCACTCGAGTTGTCGCGTGTTAGCAGCTTTTTGCTGCAGCTTTGGCTCTTGGCCAGCTCTGCGGTGGGACCAGAGGAGTCAGAAGCTGCTCAGATTGGTCGTGTTCAATTTTTACCCTGGTTATGTGACTAATTTCTGAAGTAGTCTTTGCTGCCTCTCATTTTGGTAAATCTCTGAGGTGCTGAGTCGGCTTCGATGGTGTTTTGGTTGTTTGTAAGTGCTGGCCTACTTGGATTTTACTGACCCTCCTCTTCAAGGAACTTTTCCAGATGGAGAGTCCCTGCACAGTCCCTGCACGGATAATACCTGCCTACGTCCCAGTAGCTGGTTGACAGACCAGGTTGAGTGCTCTGCTCTTTGAGGTTGGATATGCCCTTGTTGGTTTGGGTTTTATTTAACGCAACTTTGTGCGTTTGTCTGTTTTGGGAGTGGTGTGTGTTTATAAAAGAAAATGCAGTAGTATATCTTAACTGATTAATGTGAAAGCAAGTGCATTGGCTTTTCCTGCCTTTAAAAAATGTTTGCTGTTAGCAAACCATCTTTGAGTTTGTGTTAATTTCTTGGTTAATTCCCTTAATCTGTTGTAAAGAGTTTCTGATCTGGAGTTTTCTGTGTTGTCCGTTTATCAGCACCCTGTGCCCGTATTAACACGTTCTCATTGCTCAAATTGCAGCATGTCACGGTGCGGCCAGAGCATCTTCTGTTTGTGCTTCCATCTGCTAAAACAGCTTTAGAAAAGGTGCATTGATAGCAGTTGCTTATTCAAATTTCTATTCGCTTAAAAGTTCTCTCCGTTAGGAGTGACGAGAAGTAAGCGTGTCCTGCAGTGCTCTTAGAAATCCTCAGCACTAAAGCCGAGGCCTGTGAGCTCATTTAAGGAATATGAGAGAATTTGGTTTTAGTGACCTTTTCCAGTCAAGCTCTGGTAGAGCTTCATCATCTCCTCTCAATGAGATGCTTTGACCTTTAACAGGAATTAAAAACCTCTATACCCAAAGCAGAGTCCAAAAATCTACTTCTTTCAGAGTAATTATAAGTATATTGAGAGCTGTGGCAGTATTATTTATCTCTTAGTTGGAATAATTTGCTTTACCCAGCTATGTGCAGATTCTCAGCATTGTTAAAGCAGGCTCAAGTGAAGGGAAATTCCTGGGGCTCTTGTTGCAAAAAAATGCATTCTTTGCCATGTAGTACGTTTTGCTTTTATTCACGGTTAAAATGCTTCTCTGCAAGCTGGATCGGGGGTAACATACCTGCCTATTTACACAACTTAAAGGCAGTGTGCTTGAGAGGACAAGACAAGATGCTCCTGGTGGTGCAGCCATTGCTGCGCCCGATCCTAAGCTTTCCAGGCAAAGATTCATGTTTTTCCCATGGCGGGTCATGGACGTCTTAACCCACTGAATCCCTGTATCCTCCCTCTCCTTCAGACCCGTGTGCCAAGTAAATCAGCAGCTTCTGCGAACACATCCTTTTGGGTGGAGAAGGAAGTGCCCACTGCTGAGCGAGCAAATGCAGCCCGAGTAGATGATTTCCTCTTTGCTCACTTTTTTTTTTTTTTTTTACCTACTTGTTTTGTTAAGACAATTGCCCATAATAAAACCCACAATTTTTGTGTGGTTAGTTTGAATTTACAGTTATGCCTTTTTTTTCCTTTTTTTTTCTCCTTTCCTTAATCTCTATAACCAACAAGCTGCATTAATCCCTTCTGTATACAGAGATTCATAATCTGTTGCTGGAAGTATTATCCTTTGCTTCTAGGGACCAGATGTCGAACGCGTACAGCAGTTTGGGAGTCTGCCTTTTTGGCAGAGTTGCTGTAGGTTGTTCAGTGCTGCTTCATACTGGGACTTTTCTTCCTCTGGATGTAGGATAAATCACTCCTGCTTACGCCCTTATACAGCCTGAACACCCTCTAGTCCAGCAGAGTGGTTTGAACCGTGTAATGAAGGGTTGCTCTTTTTTACAGATGGGAAACAAAGGCACGGAGATTAGGGATGCAGATTCATGACCCCAGTGGGATTTTGCTGTGGCAGCTGAAGGTGATTTAATTCTGATCAATTTATAGTTTGCAGTAATCCATCCGGCTGTGAACTGCAGGGGCTTGGGCTGGATAAGCTCCCTCCCTTTCTCTGCTTGCAGAGTCCAGCCGGAGCGAGGGCCGGAGCTGGAGACAGCTCTTCCATCCTGCGGGATGAGGAGCGGGTGCCCGAGCAGCAGCCCCACGAGCAGGGCTCGGGGCAGGAGGAGCGCAGTGCCCGCGGGACCGCTGCGAGACCTGGGCAGCCGTCCCTGATTGCTGGTGAAAGGGTCACACTGTAGGGCAGCGTAGCAATGGGCCGTCCTCATCCTGCAGCGTCTGCACGGGCAGCCAGCACCACTGCTCATACACAAGTCTGTCCCAACCGTGTCTCTGCTTCTTCCAAACTGTTCAAATGTTGCCATGCTGCAAACGCCATAGACATTTTCTCTCTGGTTACTTAATATTTTTCCTGTGATGAATCCTGAAATTTCCATCTCTGTTACTTTCAACTCCACGTTCCTGAGATCTGTGCTTCCCAGGACGTGCTCAATTGCTTGGAAGGGCTGCATATGCCTCAGGATCCAGATGCTGCAGGAAACCCCAGCAGCATGTCTCAACAAACATCGCCCGTCTCCCCTTCCAGAGCGTGCAGCAGCTCTCGTGGCAGATGTTCCTATAAAATGTTAAATGCTGTCATTTCCCAGCCTCCAAAACATTTGTAATCCAGTAACCGGGAAGGACAGGGAAACCACGGGAAAGGTGTATCAAAGAGCAGGAGCACCCTAAAAAATTAACTGTGGTTGGTGAAGGAAATGAGGTTCTGGGCCTTGGTGTTCCTGGGGTAGCTCTGGGTGTGCCGGGTGTCCTCGGAGGCCCTGAGCTGCTGCCCTGACCATTAGCACCTTGCTCTAATCTCCCTCCCTGCTTGTGCAGCCTGTTTTTCCTTCAGATGTTTCAAATGCCAAACCTGTGATACTGCGAAGGACCACAAAGCAAGATTAGATAAGGGGAAGCAGCATGTGCTGAGGGCTGAGCTGGTGGCCATTGCCTGCAGGAGGAGATGCTGGGGCAGCGCTGCGGGTGCCGGGGCAGCCCTGTGGGATGGCTGGGCCCTTCCCGGGGTCCCCCTTGGTGCTGGGGAGCCGGGAGCAGAGATGGAGCCTCAGGAGGGAGCTGGGAGAAGGCGCTTTGTGTGGGGGTTGTCGCCTGCAAGGCCGGGGAAAGGGCCTGAGGAATGAGAAGTGGGACGGGCGCAGGACCAGCTTTGACTCTTCTGTCTAAAATATTAAGTTTTTTAATGTATTTAAATGTTTCTATCTGCGTTTTATAGTTGCCAGATAGATTTCTTAATAGTGTAAAAGGTCAAGATGAGAACATGCTTTAACCTTAAAACTCTTGACTCCTCTCTCAACATTAGCCTGAAAGTTGGGACCCTTCTTATAAGAGCTGATAGTGGCTTAAGGATTTTGTATTTCTTTGTACACTTGAACTGTTGGGAAAAAAAAATCAAGACTAATTCTTTATTGTTTGTCTTAGTAATGCTTCTGTTCTAGTTAGTGTTTAAAAATAAAAAAAAAATCAGTTTTACTCTTTAGATGTAGTTTGGATTGATAGCTAATGAGCTTCCAGTGTTTTAACACATACATGCAACTTTCATGATGGGTTCATGAGGGAATTTAGAACAAGGATAAAAGAATTTTCCCGGTGGCATCTTTGGGGAAGGCATAATAAATGTGTGGTCTGTAGGGATAGCGGAGGATGGTTAACGCTAAATGAAAATGACGTTTTAATCTTCGGAGTTCCCAGAGTCTCTGTTCTTCAAAGTCTCTCATTCACTTGATTCCTCTTTTTGAAATGCTCTCTTTATGCAAAGGAAGTGTCTGTCTGTTTGCTTGATTAGAAACTTAAGAATTTAAAAATACATGTGGTTTATCAGCAATGTCTTCCTTTTAATATATTGTGAAGCTAGACAGGAAGCAGTAAGAAAGACTTGCATGACACTATCAAGTGTCTTGGCGAGGAGCAAAGACAAAAGCAGTTATCGTCTGCCCTGGCTCTTCAAATAAGTGCATTACGAACGGGAAGTGGAAATCCTGTGGAAATCCACTTGTAACAAGTGAGCACCCTGCTCTGGACCATCACCCTGAGCCTTTGGCTTCTTCATAATTATGAAGAGAGATTTTTCCAGTTACTGTAGCACTGAAATTTTAGACAACCAGGGAAAAGAAGTCATTTCTCTTTCTGTGTGACAGTGTTTTGTGTCTTCCTGTGCCTTCTGATGTGACCCTTTTACCTATTGCATTTTTAACCCCAGTCTTTGTGCACTTGCATGTTTTGTTTGGGATGCTGACCTTCAGGAAAAGAACAAGGCGGATAGGTGGAATCTTACACTATAGTAGCTATTTTGTTAGATTCCTCAGTAGTTCCTATTTTTCTCTGTTGGCATAAGCGGAGTTAATGATTGTTCTCGCTTTTCTACCAGTGTGACTCTCCTTATCTCAGTGGAGTTAACAGCTGAATAAAAACATGTAGGTGAATGCAGAATTGGATGTTAGAGGTGATATGCAGCCTCCCCTTGTTCTCGTGGAAGACTGCTGTTGGTGCTGCTGCCTCCCTGTCCTCTTTTCCTTTCTGCCAAGGCATCGGTTAAGTGCTAGGAACTGAGCTGAGAGGAATCTGTGCGCGGTGTCCTGGCAGCCGGAGAGGAGGGGGAACCGCTCTGCACCGTGAAGGGAGGCCAAGCTTTAAGCAGCTCTAAGCCGTGGAATAACATGTTGGTTTTGACTACCCTGTGATGCTGGGAGAGCGTCATGCAAGAGTGAATGCAAAAACAGAGGTGGAAAAAGCAGGCTTTTGAATTTAGGGATTAGCTTTTGGGCAGGGAAAGAAATGTGATACCCTCTGCTTTGAGTCTACACCGGGAAAAGCGTTTTGCATATTTTTGTAGCACTGGTAATGGTTTCTACAAACAAAGCAAGTGTTTACCCACATTTCACATGTACAGGAAGTTCTCAGCCCTCAGTGCCCTGAAGTCCCTTCGCTGGCCTCGTGTTTCCAGAGCACTTAGCTGGCTTTGCCGCCTCCCAAGGGATTTCAGGGCCCTCCCGCTGCAGTGATGTGACTGCACCGGGCAGCCCGGAGCGCTGCCCTGCTGGGCACGCGCAGGCTGGCCCCGTGGCGCTGGCGCTGGGTGCCGGCCAAAGCAGCACGTTGGAAAGGCCAGGTTGTGTGTCATATTTCAGAAGCCAAGAAGAGCTGCCAATTCTGCTCTTTCAGTAGCAAAGAGCCTGACTTAATATATTGGTCACGCTGTCTTCACTATCCTCAAGCTGATTTTGTCCAGGACGCTGGAAAATATGGAAGGATGAAGCTGAATGAACCCCACCTGTGGCCTCCTCTGTAGCTAATATCTCTGCTTGCATTGATTGTGCGACCCAGAAAGCTCCTGTGTGTACAGCAAACATTAGAGTTTACTGATAGTACAAGGAGGATATTTCAGTGTCCTTTGGCTACCAGTTTGCTTGGAGTAAAGGATAGTCTACGACTTGGGGGATGTTGTTTCTCTTCCTGGGTTTGCTAAAGGCTTGGTGGTTTTGGGGCAGGTTGTTTCGTATTTTTGTTTGTTTCACTGTTTGTCGAGTAGAGCTCGCAGTGTTGATTCCTATTGTATTGCGCTTTCGAGAGCTGTTGATGAGAAAGACCTAATAAAAGCCTTGCCGCTGCTGATGTTATTTATAAATTATAAAAAAAACCTTTCCCATACCTCCTCAGCGTGGTGGATTTTTTTTTCCTTTGTGCTAGAGGAAGGATTTCTCTAATAGGATTAAAAAGCCACAAGGCTCATCTGTACGACTACCAGATTAATGTGAAGATGGGAAAATCTGCATGTGCAGGGAGCGATGGGGAAGAAACACCGTACGCTGTGGTAATGAATGTGGCCTCGCTCACCTTGCCCAAATTGCCACCTGCAGGGCCACGGGCTGGGATTTAAGCTGCTCTGGTTGATCTTTAAAGTCTTTACGTTGTCAGACTTTTTCTTTGCCTGGCTTTGTTTCAAGAGCCTCACTGGTGTCTTAGATCACCTGCTTTTACCAATCCTGCTGAAATCTGAGATTTTACAGTTAAAATTTTTCTCAGTCATGGTGAAGAAGCTTGGAAAATCCATATCTCTCACTTAAATACCTGGAAACTCCTGTATTTTTAAAATCCTTTCTGCTTTACTGACTCCTCTAGGTCTGATGCGTGAAATTTCCTTCCCCTGCCCTTTTATCTGCTCTTTGAAATGTGATATTCTCCGTATTACCTTTTATCTGCCGTTTTTGCTATCAGAGGGCTCCCCGAGTTCCTGGACCGGAGCCTCTTTGCACGAGGCAGACGCCAAGGGGCTGCGGGGCGGGAGCGGTGCCCGGCCGGGCAGCAGTGCCGGGAGGGCTCCCGGCCGGTGCCGGGGCGAGAAGCTCCGGAGGGATCCGCAGCTATTGGAGGCGCTTGGTTGCCTAGCAACAGCCTCCCGAGATGGAGGCGATGGAGGTGGGATGGAGCGGCTCTTCCGGGAGAACTTGCCCACCTGCCGGGGAGGGTTCGGACCCTCGCGTGGCTTCATACCACCTAGATGGGACACGCTGCTGGAGGGGATGGCCCCGAGGAGCCTCGTGGGCCCAGAGAAAGTTGGAATTGGTTAGTAAACAGTAGCTATGAAGCACTCTTACAGCCCTTTTCGTGTTGAGAAAGCTTTATATCATAACACCTTCTGGCGAGCTGTACTGCAACCACTACCTGATTTTACAGTTGCTGCTTTTCAGAGGGTCTCTTGCATCTGGTTGCCTTGGGAGTCAGTGTCAGAGGCGGGACGAGACGTCCCCATGTGCTCAGCCTTTGCTCCTGCCGCGGTGGCAGTGAGAGGTGGTGGAGGTGCCTGCGTGAGGACATATGTAATGAAATTGCCCCCTCGACTGCTCTGTTTTGGGTTGTCTGCAGAAGGCAGCAAGTGGCCAGGGGAGGTGTCAGCCACACTGTGGCTTGCTCAGAGCCATCACAAGAAACCCGCTGCCCTGCGGGCTGTGAATGGTTCTGTCTTCACCCTTCTTGCATTGACTACTCTCTTTCATTTCTTACCAAAGTGCTGTCACCTTTTGAAGAAATAAACTCTGTGTGCGCTACGTGAGTATTTCTCAGTCTCACACTTGCCATCAAAAAGGTGCTGTGGATGGTGAATGAGAAACAAAAGCCCTTGGAGCCCCGTGAAGGTCTCAGCAGGCCAGGAGCTAATTTGATAGGGCTGAGGGTGATGGAGCTTGCTGCTCCGTGTGCTGCTGGGGAGGTACCAGGAGGGCCTGGTTATCCACGTTAGCCTGGCTAGCTCCAGGCCTCGGCTGCAGGAAAACCACCTCCCAAAATAGAGTGGAGCAGAGAAGACTTGCAGTGCTCAGGCTGCCTCTGAGGCTGCAGCAGGAGTGATTGATGGCACCTGCTCTGCTGATGTCTCTCTCTGCTCTCGGTTATTGTCCTGTCAGCTCTGCCTGCCCGAGGCCTTATTTTACATGCTTGGATAAGTGAATCGCATCATTCTGATTCTGCACATGTTCTCCCCTCTGCAGCTTGTTGTTTTTGTTTTCTCTTGAGCTTTAATTGTCTGCCATCCGCGTGGAGCGTTTGCTTGGTTACCCTTTCCTTCCTGGCAAGTGCAACTATCCATGCAGAAGTGCAGATCCCTGGATTTGTTGGGAACTTTAATGAAAATGATGATTTATCTGCTCTTTCTTATATCACATGTTGTGAAGTGATGTACTCAAGATCTAGTGTTGTCATTTGTCAGTCTTACAGAAGTTTGACGTCCCATTAGCATCACTCTTGCCCTTTCTTGCTTGCTCTCATGTTCATCTCCCAGAGGAAAAGAGGATGGAAATGAGAATGAAGTCTGGGTTTCTTTTCAAAAAGCAAAATCAAGCAAACATTAAGGGCTTCCTATTGACATGTGATGGGATTGGATTCCTATCTCTTATCCTTTGAGAATCCCAGCTGGAATTATTTAATGTCAAAGCCTGGAATTTCCTCGTGTGAAACTTGTTGCTGGCCAAGGATGCTCTGGGGATTAGAGCGCCGTGGTGCTGCCAGGAGAGCAGCGCTGGCGCCGCGGGAGCGCTCGCTCGCACAAAGGGGCCTCGCCGGCCTGTCCTGCTTCAAAGCTGAGCCTGGGGGTGAGCGCCTGCGATTCCCACTGAAGCTGCTGCGAGACTGACAGCTCCGTTGGGCGGCCTGAACCAGCGCAGGCAGCGCTCTGCTGTGCCTGGCAATGGGAGGGAGAAAAAGAGGCAAGAGCCGAACGCAGTTGGTCTTTTTCTTCTTAGATAATGGGTTACTTTGCCTGTAGCATTTCCAAAATGTATCTAAGACCTCTCCGCGTTTCAGTAATGTTGTTCCTTAGCTTATGTGATACAGGGTGTCGGATTAGACAGTTAAGCTAGAAAAGCCTGATGTCCTACAAAGACTTAGCTGAGATAACTACATGCTCCTTAGAGGAAATCCATAGGTTTTAGTGGACATCTTTTCCGCTCCACAATATGTGTATGAGGAGAATGCAGCAATGTGTTCAGGCGGTGTACTGGGTAACCAGGAAACAGGTTCAGTCTTTGCTCAAAGACAATTATTTTAAGTAGGCATCAGTGTCGGTATGTCAGTGCAAATCCTGCACTTGAGCAAAACGCCGACTGATGGCTGTGTGTGCCCCGCTGCGGTGGTGTCACCAAGGTGCAGCCATGCTCTGGAGACTACTGTGAGCCAGCAGTCACTTAGGTGATGGACAGAGAGACAGCGACTCCTTTTTGCTATATGAAAAATAGTCTTTATGGCCCCTTCTTTTAAACTGTTGATCTCTTCATAAAAAGAGGATTTGCCCTGCTGTTCTAATAAGAGTTATAAAATAATATATGTGTAATTAGAATTTAATGATGATTTGTGTGACTGGATCTGCAGTATAAGCTGGTTCAAGTGATTGTATAACCTTTGCATTGTGCTCATTATCTAATGTTGAAATAACAGCTGGAAGTTGAGAGACTGACATGCAGTTTGAAAATTACAGAGCTTGAAATTGCTGCTGTCTGTAAACATATGAAAATCTATTAATGACCTTTGAGCTCTCCAAGTGAAAATGTTTTATAACATAGAATACATCAAAATTGCCTGCTACTCTTGTGTATGTTCCTGCTTTATCAGTGGCAATATTGCCTAGGATTTAAATGAAGGTCTCCTTCCTGACACAGAGTGTTTGAACTGCTCCACAAAGCCCTAAGGATATATGGAAACATTTGGTTGCTTATTGTTTATTCTAGCAAACTGGTTATTGATGAGCTGCTCACGAGCACATGGCACGCGGCAGCGCTCTGCATGGAGGGTCGTGGCTGTTGGGCTCTCCTGTGAAACACGTCCCTATCATCATATTTAAGGAAGAGCAAGGCTAGCACAGATGTGCTGTCTTGGGCTTTCCGTTAGTGAGTGTGACACTTAGACATTTGGAAAGGTATTTCTCTCATGTTAGAAGTCATCTCACTCGGAGGTTTCCTATTAGGTTGAGTTAATATGCTACAGGCTGCTGTTTTTGTAGGTGGCTGTCTTCTACGTACTGCTTGTTGCTGGATCTCCTATTTTACCCTGTTCATTTCCTAGCCAAAAGAAGCTACCAGAGGACTAATTATTTAATGCACATTCTAGATCTCATCACAGCTGAGCTGAAAATTGTTGTCTGCCACTGAGGGCAACTGCAGCGCCGGTAAAAATGCCTCTAGTGTCGTAGTGTGTAAGCATGAATTAATTTATCATGCATCACCAGGGATTCAGGATAGGGCTGTTTGCTCTCCTGGAGATTCCCACCCCCTGCAGCAGAGTTGGCAGAAGTGAATTTGCGAGTGTTGATGTTCGTGCCGTGTCGCTTGGCTGCGTGCGAGTCGAAGCTAAGCTGCTGGACTTGGAAGACGCCAAAGAGCATTTGTGTGTCTCTTCCGATGGATCTTTGCTGGGAATGGTGCCTTTCTGGGGGGGCTGGCGGTGAAGAGCAGAAGGAGGTATTGGGATCTCAGTGTCTGTAACTGGTCTTAAAGCAAACGTGTGTTCAAGCCCTGGCTTTGTGCATGAGCTGATGGTTCCCACGTGGCAGATCCCTCTGAAGTATTCCTTCCTTCAGGTGCTATTGCCCAAAGAGCAAGTACATTTTTCATGGCTCTGTACTTTTAAAAGTATGTGTCTAAAAATAAATGAAGGCAACACATGTGACTGAAATCAGGAATCTTAGAGAATAAATCAAAACTTGACATTTGTATTTAGTGGGTGGAAACTTTGAACCACTTAAAAAGGCCTGAGAGTCTTGAATTTGTAACTAGGCCGCTCTGTCACTGTAGCCCTGTTTAGTACAAAGCTCCTTGCATGGTAGGAAATGCAACCATGCTCTTGCTTGATACCTTGCAGTATGAGGATCAAAACTTTAAATGCTCAAGTATAGATTGAGGAGCCCAATTTAGGCACTTGCCTTGGTAAACCGTGTGCCTTGTCCAGCTGCCCAGCCCCAGGTTGGCTCATGGCATCTGTGTCCCACACGTTTGAGGTGGCTGTAGTTTCTCATTTTGCTGTCAATTTTAGTTAACTGTTATTTATGAGTATTTCTGTCCACGGTGACAACTAGGCTGTAGGTATGCAGCACCTTCCTGAGTTCTGTTTTCTGGCCGGTTTAGCCAAGAGCTGACGTTGTTAAAAGCGTCCGGCTTCCTTATCAGTTTGTGCACAGGGGGCCTCGGTGGCCCCTCCTTGGGCAGCCTAGGGTCAGCAGATGCACCCGGAGCCTCAGGGCTGCGCTGCCTTCACCGAGAGGAGGACTGAGCACGGGGCCGCGGGGAGCCGACGGAGGGGCTGTCGGATCAGCGTAAGCTCCTGTCCAAATCCCCTGTACGCTGTGTAAAGCGGGCAGGCTGAGCTCCCGGCTTTCACCTGCTGCACAGGGCCAGGCCTCGACCTGGCAGCACCGCCCCGGCTCCCGTTGATCATTTCGGCTCCCTCGCTGACGGTAGTTCCGCCAGTGCTCGCTGAGCAGTTGCTGCCAGCGCTGGAGGAAATACTGATGGGTTAAAATGGGATCGTTTCCTTCCTGATGGACAGCAAGCACCTGTGGGAGTTTCACTAGCCGCATGGCCGGGCTGGTGACGAGGCCTCCGCGGAGCAGAGCCGGCTGCGTTGGCCCTCGAGTGGCAGCATCATCACCACGCCACGTGCCCACGCTTGCCCGGATTCCCGGCATTCCTTTCTAGAGAAGGTATTTGCTGCATTCACGCTTATTTTTCTTGTCTCAACATTACTATTAGATAATACATAGAAAAATTCCAGGTGCTTGGTAATACTGTGAAAGGAGTACCGTGTTTTTGTTTTAGTTTCCATCCTCCCCAAAAACTAAATGAGAAGGGAAAAAAATGACACTGATCCCTTTCTCGACAGGTTTTGAATGTAATTCTTGCTCAGTGCTTTCTCAGTGTTGTTTATTCAGTTCTTGTGCATTCAAAAAGAGCAGTTAAACCCTTGTATAAATATTGCGGGTTGATACACATGTGTAAGTACAGCGATCCCGGACTCTCCCTTTCCAATTTCCGACTACGATGCCCTGCGGTAGGGTTTGCTGAAGGTGCCTCTGCTTGGTACGTCTCCGAAGGGCTAGTGGCAAAGATCTTGTTAATTCCTGGGGGGCCGAAGTGGTCGTTTAGCGAGGACCTGGCAGCTTGTTCTTTGGCTTTTCACAGGTGACAGGAGTGCAGTGTCTGATAATAAATTTGAGCGTTTCAATTACACAGTGTTTCTTGGTTCATCTGCTTTTATTCTTTTTAAAGCTAAATCATGTATCATAAACCTGAAAAACAGTGGCAGCTTCAAATGTCTTAACATTTCCAAAGCTGTCTTGTCGAAAAGTCATCTTGAGCTGAGCGTTTGACAGGGTCGGAGCAAACGTGATGCATTTTAAAAAGCAGGACCCAAGCTCATCTGGAATGTGTCAGCTAGGAGAAGGGAATTGCAGTCTAAGGTTAAACAAGCAAGGATTTAATTTGCAATCATTTTAATTGATATTGATTGCATTGCTGCAAGAAGAGTCATTTCAAATCTGGACTATTTCTCCCCCCCTTTAAAGAAGAAGAGGCTTTAGAGGCCTTTGGCTAAAGGCTAAGGACTCGAGTTATGTTTTTAGTGCATCTCGCAGCGGGGACGGGAGTGGGTGGCAAAGTAAAACGCAAGAGTGTGGGTTATGTTACAGGAGAACCCAGAGCCTCCCCAGTGAAGATTCTGCCCCCCTCTCCTTTCATCTTCTCTCACTATTTTCAGTATCTACCTAACTTTTATATTTTTTCCTTTTTTTCATCTCTACTATATTTGCTGCCTTTTAACCACACTGAGATCCAATTTGATCACCTCGATGGTGCCACCTGGTATCTTGTATGGTGGCCTCTTCTCCCTGCCCATGTTTCTCTGCTTTCCCCTTGCTTCCTCATTTTATTTGCCCCCGAGGCTCATTTCCTGCCCTGGCTCCTGTTGTTGGGATATATTTTCTCTCTACAGACCAATCTTTGAATCCTGGCCTCAAAGTTCTTATCTTTCATGTGTCTTTCTCATGTATATATCTCTAGTATTATCTTTCCGTTTGAATTATCATCCCCTTTATCATCTTTGGTGCAGCCAGGCACCAGGTTGCTCTTAGTAGAGCTCCTGTCTCTGCATTTGTGAAGTGCTGTGACTACTTAGAAAGCACAAGAAAATGATTAAGTCACCATCTGTTTCTGTGTTTCTTTTATAAACTGGATATCAGGGCAATAGGAATATTTTTTTAAATAACTGCTTTAAAGTAAATCTGTTTCAGTTAATCTCTGAGCCAGGATCTCTCTCTGAACTCTTGAACAAACATTTGAAGGCCGTGCTGCTAATTGCCCGTTAAGGCTAATGTGAGGAGAGCTGGAGCTCGCATTGGAAGGGGCTTTTGCACAGTGGTTGCGCTGAAAACAGGGAGAGATGGAGAAGAGCAGGGCGAGTTTCAGAGAGAGCAGCTTTTTGTGCTTCCTTGGAGCGGATCCCGTGTTGTTGTCTGGATATTTCACGTTCCTCAAGGAATAAATAAGCGCTGTAGCAAAGAGCCCGCGAGGTAGTTGTGGTGAGAGGAGTTGGAGGCTGTTTCCCTTCTGGGAAATGAGCCCATATAATCCTTTAAAGTCTGCAGAGGCAGTCTGGCAGCAGAGGAATGTGACCAGGCTTTGGCTTCATGTCTGAGCGTGGCGGTTCCCCGGCTGCCATCGAGACGGAGGGATTGTCAAGGCCTTGAATTTGCACCAGGGCTGCTGTTCTAACTGGTGCTTGAGAGTAGTTATTTTATTAATGGTAGGTGTTATTTTTATCCTCAGCACCCCAGCAACACACTTGAGGGCTTTTTTTTTTAAATGTGTGACTTTTCACCTTTTTCAGATTCTTTAAGTGTTCCCAATGTATGAAAAGTATTCATAACCCTAACCTCCCCCTACATGCTCTCCCAAATCTGAAAGAGCTGTGTAAACTAGGAGGATTAGGGCAGAATTTGAGCTGGACTGAGCAAACACGCAGTGATGACTCCAACACACGGCTGGCCGGGGATGTGAGCTTGTGCCAGCTCCTCTGCGCTCACTTATTTCCCAATCAAACAGAGACTGTGGATTCGCCTCCGTTGTGCAGAAATCTCTTCATGTATCATTTTGGGTGGGAGAAGTGGATAAGAAGAATCTCATTCTGAATATAGGGCTGTGGACTTGCGTTATTTGTGGCATTACTTGTGTGTCCTGAGCATCCTTGGAGACTGCAGCTGTGATGCTGGTGGCAGGGGAAAAAAAGCAGCTTTTGAGGAAGGAGCATTCCAGGGAGCTGTGTGTAGCCTGCCTGCTGCAAGCCGGGAGCAGTTGCATGCCTTCAACTAGCTCGGGCAAAGGCAGCCGTGAAAGGCATTCACCGAGATGTTATCACGGGCTCTAAAAACCTGCTGTAGCATCTAGGTTGCGTCCTTGGGTTGCCAGCCCGGCCTGAATCTTTGTGTGTCTTCACGGCTGTCGATGTGCAAGTTGCTTCAGGTAAAGTTGGAGCGGATCTGTCTACCTGTGCGGCAGGTATTTTCAACTGAAATATATGTGGTCTTTGTTACTTGTACTGCCAAAAAAGCAAATGGGGTGATAGAACCTGAATGTTTCCCTTGGTAACTGCCAGGGAAGAGGCTCTAAAGAAAGGCCTAGTGCTTCTTTATCTGTAATGGAGCTGCCAGTGAGAGCCATGTGTGCTCAGTTTGCAGCCCAGCAGGACAAGTGACGGGAGATGGAGAGGCTGGAGCCTGCCCTGGGAACTGAGAGGGATTCCAAGTGAGGACAGGCAGGAGATGCCTCTGGAAGCAGCAAAGAGCAATAGTTTTGGTTGAATATTCTGGAGCAAGACTTGGCCATTGGTGTTCTGGAACTAATACGAGAGAAGGGACCTGGCTCTACCAACAACAGCCTGGTCTCTTGTCTCCCAGACTGGGCAGAGACCCCAAGGCTGGAGGCAGAGTCCTTCAGGCTTTGTGGCCTGACTTCAGACGTTTTCCCTGTGTGAACTCCTGGATTTCACATGCGAGGGCAAAAATAACTGCTGGTCTGGACCTGTCCGGAGGGAAGGCTGTAACTGGGCTGCTCGTCAGAAGGCCGGTATCGCCTGCGGGCGGGAGTTTCTGCTCTGAAGTCGGTCCCATCAGTGAGCGCTGTCCACAACAGGGGTGCAGCTAATGTTCTGGGCACGCCGGAGTTTTCCAGCAATTGCCTGCACACAAGCACAGATGCACATCCAAAAATAGGAAGCTGCTGTGCTGAGTGAGGTCCCCAACTCGGAGGTCATAAACTTTAGTAAAAGAGCAATTGCTGGAAGGCTTTTTATGTAGAGAAAATAAAAAGGGAACAAAGGAGACCAGAAGAGCAGCCTCATTAGCCCCCTCCTGCTCTTCGCCTGAGGCTGCAAAGAGCTATTTCACACTCGGAAAGGAGGCCAGGGCCTCGCTGCTGTCACCACCTAGAACAGAGGTCAGTGTCCATCCAGCGAGGGTCACGTCCTGCGAGCTGCCGGTCCTGCTGAAGCAGAGGGAGCAGGGCCGAGGAAGAACCTTCCCGGACGGGAAGGAGGGAGCTCCCACCTCACGCTGCCACGTGCTGGGGCACTTGCGTCGCGACTGCTGCAAGTGCTGCAGATCCGGGAATGCAAGCGGCCCTGCAAGCGAACACACGCGTTCCGTGCCTTGGAACTCTATCCCCTGATTTAATTTCAGTGCTGATACAAACCTTGCGTCTCTGAACAAAATCGGGGTGAAAACTAAATTTCTAAGCGGGTATAGTTCAGTAGGGGGAAGAATACACTTCTTTGGTTGTGTGGATGGTGACTCGCCGCCTGCTGAGCCAGGGTGTTACTTGCGGAACCTTCCAGATGCTCTTGTCCTGCCCCTGCCGCCCGTCTCCATCACCGGGTCTGCGGCAGAAGCAGCGTCTTCCATGCGTCTGCTATCGCATTGCAGCTGCATCTGGTTTTGAGAAGAAAAGCGTGGTTTTGGTGACTTGCCTCTAGTGTTTTTCTGAGTATCAGTTAACAGATGTCTTTTCCATTGCACTACTTTCTGATTAGTTACTAGAGCGTAACGTTTTGATGCTATCTGTTTCAGCAACTTCACCGTAAATAGGCCAGTGTGACCTTTTTTTTTTTTAAAGTGGCATCTTAAACTGCTGCTTTAGAGTGTTATCTTAAAACTAAAAACCAAAGTAAGCAACTAGACACTAATTGGTGCGCCTCATTTTATCAGTCGCGGAGAATAACGCCAGACAATCATTTTCTTTGCTCTTTTGCTAATTATGGGTTTGGCAAGCTGAGCTATATTCTGTTTTGTTCTGTGCCTCTGAGACAGTACTGTTTAATTTAGAGGGGGGGAGGCTGTTGTGTTTTGGGGTTATTTTTTGCAACCTGCTGTACACATGCGCTTTAGCAGGAGGTTGCCAGATAACCCGGTGCAGCTTGTGTGGAGACCGTCTGGATGCCAGAAAATTGACTTTTGCCCTAAGATGGGATAGGAAGCAACCATATTTATTTGTTTGTTTGTTTTTTAACCGTCGTGTTTTAACCTTCCGTGTCTGCAGCCCTAAAGCATCCGTGCAGCATCCTGCTTGCGAGGGAGAGGTAACTGCGCAGTGAGCGGCTGGGCGGGCTGCGCGCTGTTAATGCGCTGATTAACGCTGGGATGTAGTCATCTAGAGCAACAGCAGGGCGTTTCATCTCAGTTCTCAACTTCATTTTTTTCATGGGTTTTAGGTTGTGAGAGACTAAATACCGAACTGGTTTCTGCGCCTTTTGGAGTAGTGGGGAGGAGTGTGTGTTAATGCAGCCCGGTTGGGTGCGAGCTTGAGTGGCATCGGGTGGGAATAATGATCATCTAATGTAATAGTTCAGGTCAGGAGGGGCAGACCAGACATCTCCACAACATTTCTCTGGCCACAAGTCATTCCAGCAGAAGTTCAGTTTGACCCCTGAGCAGTTCACAGAAGATATGTGGAAGAACCTAAACGAGCTGCAGTAGCATTAACGTAGTGGTTTGGTGTGTTATTTTTGTCTGTGCAGTGTGTGGGGGGGAAAGGTTGCTCTGTTTGCACCACAGTTCGGCCTCCTGTTCTTTAAGGTGCCTGGATGGTGATAGAAACAGTAATTCCCTTCTCTGGTCTCAGTGCCATATGTTAACCATTACTGCATGACATACCAGCATTTTTATCATGTTTAGATCATGTGTATAGCCCTCACTGAGGGAAGGCATTTGTCATTTAGAATTATTCAGCCTCTGTGATGTGTTTAGATACTATGGATATTAGCTAGCTTATCGAATGCATGCTAGCCCTTGGGAGTATTTCTCGATACAAATGTTGCTGTGGATTAGACTGTTAAGCACAAGGAGGAGGTTTGATATGTCGCTTCCTAGGATGGAAACAAAAGAAAATAAAAATCCCCTTCTGTTTCGGGTAAGCAGAGTTAAAGGCTTTCCTTCAGGAGGGTGATTTGTTTAGGTACCGTTGACGTATGGCTCCGGAATTAATCTGAGGCAAACTCATTTTCATAACCAGTTCCAGCATCTCTGGAATTAATCAAACACGTAGCCTGGAGAGTGTTCATCGTAATCTAATCTAAAATTACTGTTTGCATTGTGCGTGCCTAATTATTCATCGTGGGTTCTCTCTGGAAAGAACATGCTGTTTTGTTTGTGTTTTTATTCAACATTTGTATTGCTTAATGTTTAACAGTAGTCTCAAATAACTTAAAGAATATCCAATTTTTTCTTCCTTTGCAGAAGGACATGTCGCTAAAGCCTCAGGAGCGGAAAGAGAAGTGGGAGAGGCATCCGGGAAAGAAACCCCGAGAATCTGAACACTGTGTGTCTGCTGAGCCAAGTGAGAATGGCCACAATAACGATGCCGGGAGCTCCGAGAGAGAGGCAGATCGAGGCAAGGAACGCGTGAAGAAGAAACTCCCTTTGAAGCTGCCCAAACAGGTAGGACAAATATTTCTCATCGCAAGTGCACTGTAAAATGTTGTCCTGCTTGGTAGATGGGGGTTGTAACTGGCTTCTCTGGTAATTTGTGCTGGCGAAGATGATGTCTTTTACATGAATTGTAGCCAAATGGGGAAGGTCTTTATTGTGGGCTTGTTTTATAAGTGAAAGAAAAGGTGTGCTGAGTAGTGTAGAAAGAAAACATTTGGAAAAGTTCAGACCTCCCTTGTATCCTGTAACTTTGAGAGGGTACAGTAGTTCCTACAGCATTTATGGGTCCTGCAGTCTTGGCCACAAAGAGAAATCATCAGTCAGATGGTGACTTTCTTTGGGGAAAACCTGGTTGTTCGTGTGCGCTTGGAAGTTGCAAATGTGTGTCCATCTCACGAATCAAGTCCACAGCCCCCCCCCAAACAGTGTGTTGGGAAGGAAAGAACTGCAAGAGTTTAAGTGGAAAATCAGCTTGGAGGAAGTTGCGATTCAGAGGGGTTCCCATTGCACTTCTGAGTGTGAGTTAATGTGAAGTTGTGATGCCAGGACGACAATTCCAGAGGCTCCCCCGACCCATGGCGTGTGTGCAGGGCCGGAGGTGACGGAGGCACTGCAGGAGGCAGGCGGCCCATCGCTTATTGCCGCTCAGCACGGAGATGTGTTGGGGCTCAGTGCTCCTTCATCAGCGTGAGGGCTGCACGGCAGCAGCGTCTATCCGTGAGCAAACGCTTTCCCAGCTGCCTCGCAGCGTGGAGCCAAATGGCAGCCGGGAGGAAGATGGGGTTACTCGTCCCTTTAGCATTTGTGCCGTGCTAAAAAAAAGTATAGCGCAGTGAGAAAGCGTTTTGAATTCCTCACGGTGCAGAAAAAAGCACTGGTTTAACCAAAGCACCTTTCCTGGTCTGTGAAAACTGTTCTCTATGTGTACCAAACAAGAAGGAAATCGATGGTTGGTGCAAGTGTGTTTTCATAGTTTTTAAGTATTTTAGGATTTGAAAGGATTGTTAAGGTAATCTGATGTGACGTCCTGCATAACTTCTCTACTGTGTGCTGTCTTTTGTGATTGAATTGTAGGATTTTTGTTCAAAAGGGCTCGTGTTTTGTATGTTAGAAATTCTCATGGCCCCTGTCTTCCAGTAGTTAATTGTTCTTCTCATGAACAATTTAGCTAACTTTTGTTCTTTTTATTTTGGTTAAAAAAGTACTGTGGGAATAATTCACTCCCAGTAACTAATGCGAGGATGTGACTGCTTTCCTGGTTGCAGACGTTGAGGTAACACGTTATATAAGTGTATGTAGAACCTCTGCCAGGTTTGTTTTTTCTAACTCCCTAAAGTGATACCAACTGGCTTCCTTTTAGAGTTGCCAGTATATGTGCTTAAACTGTATCAAGTTGCTTGTTTGCTTTGGCTAGTAGTCAAGTGATAGGGCTTCACTTGCCCCTTTTGGATACAGATGCAATGGATATATGTACAAGTGTTCAGCTTGCGCAGATGAAAATGGGCTTTTTTATTAAGGGTGAATAAATACGCGCTGTGTATTTGAATTTAGGGTTCAGTGAAAATTGTGGCAAATAGGGGCTTCTTCCGTGGCTTCAGAAAGCCCTAGCATCTATTTCGCCAGAGGGCCGTGGCTGTGCTACAAGATGTTCAGGATCAGTAGCGCCTTACGTATTCCTGCCTGCTGCTTGCCCTGGGACTGTGTTGCTCTCCTTCACCAGGTGCTCTGGCCTCTATAAAGGTGTTGGGACTGTGATCTTTAATTATTGCGCGTGTCCAAAACCCCGGGAGCTCCTGCGGGAATTCGGGGCAGCTGAGGTCTCTCTTCCCTGCAGTCCTGGGGCACCGCTCCCGAGGAGGGAAGTGCTGCTGGTGTTGACATCCTCTACGTGAAATACAAAACTCCTGATATTTGTGGTGACTAAGGAATTCATGATCCTTCTTTACAAGCCTTTGGGGTAAGAGGTTTTTGGTATACTGGGAAAATTCCAGTTTTTGTTGCTATATTCTGCAACTTCAGTTTACCAAATGCTTAGAGCATTTATTCTTCTGTTCTGAAAAATGATGTTGTTGCCTGTTTCTTCTGGTGAGTGTTTGCCTGCAAATAGTGATTAACTAGAATATTGCATGTGCCTCAAACTCTGATTTCACCTTTCTTTTACCCATTGTTTTATCTTTTTTCCACCTTTTTTTTTTAAAAAAAAAAAAAAGGTAGTAACAACTTCCAAAATGAGGTGTGTTTTTTTTTTTAAAAAAAAAAAAAACAACAACAAAAACACACACACACACACACACACACACACATATATATATATATAGAGAGAGAGAGAGAAATAGCAAGGAACTGCCCAGAGACTACACAATAAAATGTGTGATGAGAGACTCATTGAAATATTGTGTATCTTCCAACAAATTGGAGTTCTCTTTTGTTTTAAAAGGTAGAATTTTTTGAAATATGTTGTATTATCCTAGCTGATACAGTTGTGAAAAGAGGTTACGTTTCAGGCCTTGTAAGGCGATGAAGTGGCAACAAAATCCAAGCTAGATAAATGGTTTCTTAGTTCAAACTAATTATGTTAATGATATAGACCACTTGATTTTTCATTTTATTTTTTTTTATAACCACAGAATTCACACTCAGAGTCCTGGCATTTCCTGCCAAGCTGTCTAGAGAAATTGGTTGCGATATTAAGTTTCCTGGAATTTTGGGAGTTGAATCTGAGGGTTATTAAGCATAGGTTTATACCTAATTTGGAAAGCTTATTATAATTAATGCTAATTATATTGAGATAGCTTACTTAAAATTTTCCAATCAAATTGCAGCCTTTCTTGTGCTCTCATTGCTTCTCCTCACCGTGCTGCTGAATTGTCATCTTTTCTGTGCAACTGCATCTAATAAATCAAATTGGGCATTATAATTATGGCATTCTGCTAATCCTTGCAGAGAGGTGCGAAGTGGTAAGCTGATTTGAGTGCCAGGTTGTCTGCTTTGTTTAGAAAATTAGATTAATGCTTCACTCCATTTGACAAAACATCCACATTCCTCGCTGCTCCTGATGGTTTGGTGGTTCTGCACCTCGGGGCATGGCGAGAGAGTTGCCGGAGCTAATCCGGCCTTTCAGCCTATTACTCCACTGTGAACAAAAATAGTTTCAAGGCGTTTGCTTCCTGCTGTAGCCAAGCAGAGACTGAAGGGCCTTCGGAGCAGTTAAAGGTCCTTTGGCCAGAGGGTTTTCAGGATGTTGGTCCAGCCTTAGTGCATGTGCACAGGAAAGATGCTGGCTCGAAGCTGCTACTCTCTGATGGGAGGCAACAAACCCGTTCACAGCCATGGTGTGTGTCGAGGATTGAGCAAGCGCGCTGGGCAATGCACCGTACTCTGCTCCTGCCCATGTCACTGCAGCAGCCCGGCAGCACCTGCACCCTGCGCACCCCCGAGTCTGCCCGGGGAGGACGGGAATCCCCAGGGCACTTGGAGGCAGCGCCTGCTGTGGAGGCTCTGCAGCTGTGGAGATCATCAGCCCTGCCAGGATTTGCTGTATGGCTGGATGTGTAATTCCATTAGAGGAAGAGGTGGATGTTGAGATGGGGACCCCCTAGTTCCAGTTATGCCTCCTTGTACTGGTCAGGGAAATGCTATTCCTAGAGTTCAGAGAGCATTTCTTTGAGCTTATCTTTTCTGAATTGTCCTGTATTTGTCCTGTACTTTTTGCTTTTGAGTTGATTTCCAGAGTTGTTGGTTACTCTCTGGTCATCAGTGATGACCCCTCTCAATTTGCATGTGGTCCGGTGGGGTTTGTTTGTTTGTTGGTTTTGCCTGAGCTTCAAGGTATTTTGCCATTTTTGCATGTAGGCTGAAGGTGGGCTGACCTGCTTATGAGAAAGAGCTGGTGCCAGTAGGAAAAGAGCTGCTGATGCTTCAAGTTGACTTAACCGCTACATCTGCAGTTAGTCAGCTCCAGAGCATCATAATGTGTTGAATACACGTAGATGTTAAACGTGGCTGTAATAACACTCTGCTCTGCAGATAGTCATTTGTCATGAAGATGATTGTCTTCCACCTCCTCCTTCCTTTTCTCACCCTCTGCTTAAATCACCCGAGATGAGGAAGACTTGAGGAAGCTGCTGTGAGCTGGGAGCCGTAGCTGGTTCGAGTGCTCGAAATGGCACGCTGGCTTTGGAACATGGCAGGAAGGAGCAGGAAGGCAAATACAGCCCAGTCGCAATGGAGGGGGCTCTGGGAGAGCTCCTAGGAGGAGGTGAAGCTAAGTTAGTTCCTGCGTCTCATTCCTCACTGGCCCTTCAGACTGCTGAGCATTACCCATGATTAATGTTTATTGCTGCTGTAGCTCTTGCTGGACTGGAGCTACCAAATTAAATTAACATGTTTGATTACCTGTTTATGTTATTCTTCTGTGATGCTCATCAGCTCGTTATCCAGCACTGCTGATGAATATACCACCCCTAGAGAACACTGGGTGCCAGTGATCTGAGCCAGAGGTGCCAGGTTCTGAACTGCTTTCCATCCAGGACACATGTTGCTTCTCCCAGTGTCCGGGTGAAAATCAGCCGGCACTGGAAATCCTTACTCATTTAGTGGTGGTGGTGCTGAAATGCTCAGTCCAAGCTGCAGAGAAACCTAGAAACTTCTGGATAATGAGATATATTGTGTGGAGTAATCCCTTCGGCACCATGCTGCCAGTACCCACAATGGGCAGTAAGAGCCTGTAGCTGCCTGATTTCTACTTGTGTTTTTCTAGATAATAATAAATGGCAGATCTGTTATTTGGTTGTGATTCCTGAAGCCACTGCAAGGATGCAGGCAGGGTGGTTTTTATGATGCAGGAGTTCAGGGACTGAATTATATAATTCTCAGTTGAGATTCAGCAGCTGCAGGAGAATAAGTCCAAAAAAGAACCTTTGACATCTGTGTGCAAGGCCCAGAGGAGAGCAAGGATTGGATACTCATCCTTCTGGGTGCTAATAATACAATTTTTGGAAGCTGAGCTATTTTTCAGAGGTTCTAAATTTATCTATGAGTTTCTTTATTTTGTTACCTTTTGTATCTCAGGCTATTAAAAGCAAATGACTTCTAGTCCTTTCTTTTAAACAAATGATGCCTTTAGTGTGGCTTTGGAGGGCTGGTTTGGTTTGGTGTGTGGTATTTTTTTTGGTGCTGGCATTTCACTGCTTTTGAACACTGAATTTATACAAACTAGTTTCTCTTCATTTCTAATTGATGCTACTGTCTTTGTTAGCAGACATTGTTATTAAATCTTCTTTGAAACTAAACAACAAAGCAAAAGGAGAAAAAACTGCCCCTTTTAATCAGGAAAATGTTTCTTCAGGTACTGCTTAAAAAATGGGATCTATTTTCCACTTTTGTAAGCATAAGAATTCCAATTTGGCCGTTAAAGCCTGGGGTGGGTTAGTTTGGAGGACACGTTTGTGATGGCCGGGGGAGCGGGGCTGTTCCCTTGTTATCCGGGCGCAGGCTGCAGAGGGGGCAGCCCCGGGTGCCGGATTCGCACCCGCTCTAGGTGGCCAGAGCGCCCATGTCCAGGTCTGAGGCTGGTGGTTGATTCAGCTGAGTGTTTTCAAGCTCGTGCTGGCTCCCGCCACGCGGACGGGCCTCCCTCCAAGCCCTTCGGGGCAGCAGTGCCAGGGGCAGCGACACTTGTGGTCGCGAGCTGCAGCGCGCGGCTACCCCGAGCCCCTGGGGAGCCGCAGCACCAAGCACCGAAATGGGCAATGCGGCGTTGAGTCATTAGGCTTGCTAATCCAAGGCCTAAAATCAGGCTCGTTTCAATCAATAGCAATCTGTTTGCACTGTCAGGAACTAATTTAAAAATCTGCTTTAAGTCCTGCTTAGGCACTTGGTATTCTGGTTTCGGCGTCCAAGTACGGGGGAGGCAGTGGGCATCGCGCAGCAGTGGCAGGAGGAGGAAACATCCTTTGTAAATAAATACTGGCTGAAACCCTGCTATTATAAAGAAGGGCTGTTGTGTTTTGCTGAATTTATCCAAATATTCCTAGAGATTTCTGGAGCCGCTGCAGTGTGTGCTGTGCAAGAGAAAGGCCTTGACTGGGAGCTTGATTTGTTCAGCATTTCTTTTAAAGCATCTTAGATAATTAAGGTTTGCCTTGTTGCTGTGATCCAGGTAACCTAATTAATCTCTGGAATACAGCCATCTTTGGGAGAGCCTAGATGCCTAGGATGACTAGAGCGAAATACTAACATAATCCCCCTGGAAACTGCAGCCTTCATTTGAGTAGGAAAATATGCATCAAAGCCCCATGCAATTATGTTATTGAAACACAAATTGAAGGGACAATGTTTATTAAAATTGGAGAAAAAAGTCCGATTGCTTTTAGGATAAATTGAAGCATGAAATGGAAGCATATGCTGGATTTTACTGCATTTCAAATACTGTCTTCTAAGCAGGGATGCGAAGTGTGTTTTGGCCGCAGTGAAAGTGCCAAATCTCAGAGAAAGGGGCTCCTTGTGGGTGGGAACTGCTGGTCGAACAAGTGGAGGTCACTGACTGTGGGCAGAGGTGGTATCTGGACCTGTGGCTTTTTGTGTCCGTCTTGTGCTCCCGAACGGCCCCGTCTGTCGCAGTGGCGCTCGGGGACAGAGCTCTCCCGCCAGGACAGCAGCTGTGGGCTCTGCTGGCGGCTTGGCCTCAGTGCGGGCTGGAGCAGCTCCAGAGCTCAATGGAGGGGCCTCGCAGGGCCCGCGCTGCCTCCGGCCCGGCTGGACCACGGCGTCCTGTCTCAGTTCCCCATCGGAAAAAAGGGGGTAACTAGAGACCCAAGAAAGTCCACTGTAACGGGCCAGAGCCACCAAGAGGGTCTGCGCGTTTGAGTGGGACAGTCCGGAGGAAGCTTCGCACACCGGTTCTCAGGGCTCCATTCCTAGCAAACAGGGAAGACTTCATGCGACTTTCCTGCTATTTTTAATGTTGAAAAAAAGCACATGCAAGAAGTCCAACAATGGGAAGAAAAATAGCTAAGTGCTCTGTTGCTGTGCAAGACTCGTGTTGGGTTGTATGTGTGAATTAAAGAATTAAACTGGTCATAAGCTCCAAGTTTTCAAACTCTTGCAGGTCACCTTTAACTTCTCTCCCTATGATTAGATGACTGATAAGGACCCGAGGTCACATTTGGTTAAATATAGCCTTGGACTTGGAGCAGGATAAGGGGAAACAAAGCAATCCTCTTTTCTCAGTGATGTTCTCTAAGTAGCTGTGAATGAATCTCATTACAATGGCTTCTTTTGAAATGGAGAAATAAAAGGAAATTTCATTGCTAACAACTAATGTGGCAGCAGACTTTAAAAAAATAATAGGAAAGAGAAAGGTTGTTGGTGGTCATTGGTTACATTATTATAAAAGAAGAGGTAAATGGTGTGTAATTTAGAGAAGTGGATTTAATTACATGAAGCAATTTACAGAAAACTATAACTGCTTGCATCCTTTTCTCAGAATTCAATTGGTTGCCACAATGCACAAAGTCCTCTTTCTCTTCCTTCTTCCCACCCCTCTCTCCTTTCAATCTTATTTGTGTATTTACTTTTGGAGAAGGCAGAGATCAAGACAGACACTTCTGTGATATCTCATGCTTTCAGTAAATGGAAAGGAGTGGAGAAACATAGTACCATCCGCATGGTCCTTGTTCCCTGGCTGCTCACGGGGCTGTGCTCTGCTCCACGCGCTCTGGAGCCTTGGATGGAGCCTGGAGCTGTCCCTGAAGCGTGTTCCTTCGGCATGGGCATGGACACAGTCCAGGTGCCCCATGAGCATGCACAACCTCTTGTCCTGGCCTTGCACAGATGCCCCAAAGAGGCTCGAACCTGAAAGTAGCCCCTTTGGGCAAGAAAAACACTGGTCCCTCTTCGCTTAAGGACTTGGCGTCTCACACTTTTGGCTAGTTTTGCATCAGGGTCAACACTCTGCTGCCGCATTGTATCCCCTGTTCTTGGCTTTGCACCAAAAGTGAAACCTGGGAATGGCGACGGGCTGCAGCAGGGAAAAGCTTTGGCCATGGCTGGTGTTGCTTGGAGCGGCCTCGCTTGGTGTTCCCAACGGAGCCGCCTCCAGAGGCCGTGTCCTCTGCCCTCCTCGCACAGCCCCGTCCCTGAGGGCTGCACAACCTGAGTCAGCCCCGCTGCCCTTGGACGACCCCTCCTAGGCAAAACGAGCACTTTCCCCCCCCTCCCTTAATCCCTCAGGCAGGGTTACCCGGAGCTCTTTGGGTGAGTGCCCTTGCACTATTGATCTGGTGAAGTCAGTGCAGGAAACCCTCGCAGTTCCCTCTAGAATAGGGGATTAGAATAGATTTAAAGCTCTTTGTATGTGCTTTTAACTCACAGCTGAAATATGCCTTGTCTGATTGTAGAATTTTTTCCCTAGTAATATTGCATGTCCATGCTTTTTTTTTTTTTTTTCCTCCTCTTCTTGGAGTTGAATCTTGTAGTTAATTCTCTCTTTCAGAAAAAATAAAAATAAAATAAAATTCCGCCAAGGGGAAGATTTCAAATATTAACTTTAGGATATAAAGATATATAAACTCTATTACTCTAACATCCTGATGTGCAAACATCCTTATTCACTTGCCCCCCAGCACATACACGCTCTTTTTTTCTTTCCTTTTTGGGAGGGTGTTCAGATGGCAAAGTTAAGTACTATATAATTAGTTCCTGGATTCTGAAAGGCAATGTGTAAAGTGAATTATTTAGTTAAATATATGTAGTTTATTTAGTCAAAAAAAGAATTTTCAGCTTCACTCTTCTTTCCAGTTCCTTTGGGTTCGAGACTTTGATTTTGGCACTAGGTGAGTTTCTTTCTTCAGCTGCCGCAGACTCAGAGTTGAAGGATAGTAATGGGCAATCGTTATGCAATCTCTAATGTTTCCTCTTACAGCACTTCTTGACTCATTGGCAATGAATATTAAGAACAAGGAAAAACCTTTTCCAGGGGAAACCTCATCTGCTGGAATAATATTGCTAAAAGAATCCAAGGGCTAAGTAATGGATCAAGCAGTGGAAGCGGGCCAGAGCAGCTAGAATAACAGCTCGGTGCTGAATAGCTTTCTGATGCTGTAATATTGCAGCCGCCTGGAAGGTGGTGCTGGACCTTGCATAGTTGTCTTTCTGTTAGTTCTCAAAAGTTTCAAGTGGTTATTGGGCAATATTTTATTTAACATTTAACATGACATTTATTTGCTGTGGTTTTGGTCCTAGTGACATCCTCCAGTCCTTTCAACTGGAAGATGGGGGCAGGTCAGCTGCTCGGATGGATCTGCTCAGCGAGTACATGAGCAAATTTGATTGTAAAAGATGTGCTTTTGGGTTATTTTTCAGCTCCTATGGAGCAATTTGTGTATGAAGGTAAATGGGAATGACGTGAAGGAGCACGGCTGTGTCGCTAGTGTCACTAGTGTTGCCTCAGAACTGAAGGATTTTCTCTTGCTCCTGGTTTTGCAGGTGTGTTACTGTGTTATTTTTCTTTCAGGGGCGTGCTGCCAAAAATAATAACAGAAAAATAAAAAGTTATCCTCTTAGAGGGGCTATATTCCCATAGGATATTCACATAGGATGTCCACATAGGATATAATCACCCCTCTGCCATGAGGAAAAAACAAGTTTAGATCCACCAAGCCCCAGCCCCAGCACGTGGCCATCAGTGTTTGTGTTTCTTCCTCGTTTTCATCTTGTGCTTTCCTTGCACCTCCCTCATTTTGTTCCCAAAGCAGCCCGTAATTGTGTGTTTGACAGAGCGGTGCTTACGTGCGGCGCTGCTTGCGTATTACTGCCTAGCTGAGGGGAATAACAGTTTGGGACTGAATTTCAGTCCTCCTTTGTCACTGCGGTGTCTTCCTCAGTGGTGGTGCTGTCTGGGCTTAGCAGGGAAGATGGTTTTGACTCGTTGCAGGGCACGTCACAGTGCTGGAATGCCTGCCCGGGGAGGCAGCCTGCCACCCTTTCTGGTGGCCCACGCTCGCTCCTTGTGTACGTGCTGGCATGGGGCAGCACCCAGGTGTGTGCTGATAATAGCGAGCTCTGGCTTTTAGAGGTGAAGTCTGTTCATTTATATAGTTTTATTCCAGCCTTTAGGGTTTAAAGACTTGATTTTGTCAGGTGTTGAGTCTGGCCATGGTTTGGGGTTAGATGGTGTAGGCTGCAGTTCTAACCTGGGGAGGTGGTTGGAGCCCAGTCCTTAGGGGCTGAAACCCGCAGTGCTGGCAAGGCACTTGCTTATCAAAGTAAGAGTCTTATTTAGCTATTGCTCGGGAGGAAAAGAACTCCAGGATCCAGCTTTTTAGCTCAGGCAGCATGTGGGAGTTTCAATTGTCCGTGCCAAAACCCTTCTGCAAATTATGCCAACTGGGCAGGGTGTGGAAGGAACAGAAGCAATGAAGTTATGCATGAGTAAGGAACAGCTCGGTCTTTATTTAGACCCATTATAGGTCATTTGCAAAGGGTAGTCTTTTGTTTTTTGAGGGGAAGGGGGATCCTTTAAAGGAGCTGCTCATGGTGTGTTTGTGGGAGGTGCATTTTAGTCAGAAGCGATGAGAATCAGGGCACAGCAAAGGAGCAGAGCCAGTCCCCGGAGCGCTGGGTCCTCTGCTCGGGGCTGCAGGCACGCTTGGAGCCCACCTCCCCGGCGTGGGGCTTCCCATGCAGCTCCTGTTAACGTCAGCTGAGTGCATTGCTAAAACCCACGCGTAGAGCTGAAAATAAATCACAACATCGGAAACAAAAGTCATGCACTCAGGCATGAGCAAGACTGGTCCTCGACGATTTTGGTCCACGAGGTTAACTCCTTCCCTGCTGTTGGAAATCCAAAATGGAAGCCCTTTCTGTAGCGAACCTGCTAGGGTCGAGTGCAGGGTGCTGTGCTTGGTGTAGACATTGCGTAGTGGTAGTCAGAGGTCTGTTGAGCAAAGAACAGATGAACCGGCAGAGCTGACGAGCTAGCAGTAGGCTGACGTGGTTAACCCGCTGGGAGCGTCCCCGGGTTAGTGGTGTTGGTAGTCAGGGTGCGCTGGCTGTAGGGGTGCGCTGAGCTGTTTGCGTTAGAGATGCGACCACTCGGCATCCAGAGTATCTTGTATTTGTCACCGTGCGAAAGAGCCTTGCAGGTGTTTTGCTAAGACACCTTGTCCATCCTCTTAGCCTTTTTCTGAACCATCCTCATGCAATGAGTAGATTGGTAAATACCTGGTATGTGTTTTTCATACGTCTGTATAAATGCTGGTCTGCTGTAATCCTTTGCAGCTAGATATTCAATCCCTGCTTACTTGAATTGTCAAGAGCACAGACAGAAAAAAATATCTTTGTGACAGCTTTTTATTTTCCTTTTCCCGTTCCAGTGAGGCAAAGGAATAAAGGGTTTTTTTTTTTTTTTTTTTTTTTCTTCCCAGACAGTCTACCCACAGCAGCAGCACCAGGGACCTCTAGTAAATTGGTCAAGGGACACATTTGACCCTAGGGCTGCTTGTTAGAGATCATTGTTATAGGCACGTTGTAATAGCAGATGTAATAAAGAGCCTACCTTGTCCCAGAGAAAAAGCAGCGTGTTGTGTGGGGGTTTGTGCGTGTGTGTTTCTTATGTGCTAGGAACTGAAATGCTGTCTCGCAACCTCGGGTCACCTCAAATAGGTTTAAGCCTAAGGCAAAGCCAAAGGCAGAGGAGTTATGGAACTGGTTGTATGGGAATTGGACAAATACCTGGTTGTTTTTGTTTATTGAGACTGAGAGCAGAGGGAAAACTGGCTGCATGGAAAGCTATTTCAATTGCAAAATGAAAAAGAAAGTGTTGACTTGTGTCAGGCAATTAGCAGTGATGGAGACCCTGGAGACCCGTGCTTTGGTATCTCTGCTTTTCCTTGGCAGGTGATCATTTGTGCACACGAGGTTTTTTTGATCCTAAAGAGCTCGGAACAGCAGATGTTGGATATTTCTTAGAATCATCCAGTCGATTAGGGTTGGAGGAATAGGATGCCTAAGTGGGAACTCCTAAGGCCTTGTGAAAATTTCTTAAGAGCCAGATTTGATTTGTGTTTTTTCGCTACTCACTTGTTCTAAGATCTCATTCATTTTTTAGTTTGCCCTGAAAGAAACTCCCCCTTCCCAGGACTGGAGTTAGCTAAATCCCAGTGTCGTCTTGGTATGGTGAACTCCTCCTTCATTCAAGCATTTACATAAATCCCACTTACCAGTTTTGAAGATGTATTCCCTTATCTCTGTTGCTGCATTTTAATGCCTTTGACTAGAGTAAGTGCATTTCTTGTACTATGATAGATCCAGGCAAGTAAAATGTGTTGCAAGATGTATGTTATGCTCCATTAATGGGGCTCGAAATAGGATTTCTGATCGTTTGAGAGGCTTCCTTCTGTGGCATCATGTGCTTATTTTCGTAATGGCCATTATTTATTTATTTTGGCAGACTGACTTGAGCTTACACTGGTGATGACATAAATTTCTTCTACTTCAGCTGCATGCGTTAGCAGAATATAGAAAAGTTTGTGGGACTTTTTTTTTTTGCAGTATTCAGCACCCTGTGTAACTTGCATTGATCACGTGTTTCCTGCAGTGCAGACGTCTCTGGAGAGGCACTGTAATTCTTCAGGGGTATCTGCTAAAACATCTTTGTCTGAAGAGGGTTTTTTGTCCTTTTATGAAACAAAACTGGCTGTTGGTACACATGCACAAAAGAGAGATCTTAGTTAATTGCCAGTAAGTATCGACAGCAGTGTGATGTAATAGAGTTAGGGTGTAATCAATAAAAGTCCATCTTTCCCTTCTGCCTACCAAAAAAATCAGATATTTCCACTGCTAAACTACATCTGTTAAAATAAAAGTCTGAATGTGTGTTACAATCATTTTCACTCCCAAATACCTGGGGCGACTGATAGTCACCCTTTAAGGTATTAACTTTTATGCACTATATTTATTTCTAAATTGGATAGGACTCTTGTTCCCTCGCATGGTAACAGATAGTGTTTAAGCTCCCCGTCTTCCTTCCAGACAGTGCAGGCGTTCAGATTAAAACCCCTCCTGCTTTCCTCCTCCGAAGCAGCTCAGTGTGGGGCAGGAGGACGAGGAGGAGCTCTGCCCTTCCAGCAGTGCTAAGTGCAGCGCTGGGAGGCTGTAGGACACAGCCTACCCCGACCTGCTTGAGACTGTTGGACGACTGGGTATCCTTAGGCATCCTTTGTCTGTCTGCTTATCTGTAACGCAAAGATAATAATATTTCCTTCCTTTGTTCAGTGCTTGGAATAGGCAGAAGAAAAGTACTAGGGGACTTCATGGTTATTTTATTATTGCACGGGAAAATGCAAGGCATTTTTTTCAGCCTAGAGAAGGAAGGAGTTTATTGCTACCGGAGTAACGATCTTGCTAGGAGGATTTAAGGGGCTGGTCTTTCCACATAGTGGAACAGCCTACAGGGACTTAGGTTTGGAAATAGCCGTGTCACATCAGCCTGGTGCTGACCCAAAGGAAAACAAGGTTCAGCTGGAGGCCATCAGTGAAGGCTACCTGAGCAAGCAAGTGCTCCTGCCTCACGCTGGTGAATGTGTCACACTGGGTGTCCAGGGAGGCTGCCAGGTGCTGCTTCCAAGTGCTTGCTCAGAGGTGCTGAGCACCCTCCAATAATTCAGCCTAAGAATGCTGCGGAAAGCTGCGGCAAATGCTGGGAATGATCTAATGCTGGTATTAATCATCATCTCATGGTTGGGAACTAGGTGTGAATACTGAGGGTGTTTCTGCAGTGCAAACCTCGGCAAGGATCTTGATAGCAAACTCACTGGGCCAGTTTTCCAGGCTAAGCATTTTCTTTCTTAATTATAAACTCTCCAAAGGTCTTCTGGGGTGAAGAGCTGGTTAGAAATACTCTGAGTGTATAATTTTGTGGTTTTCTGTCTTTAGTAACTGGCTTCTCAGGAAGCTTTCGGAAGGAGTAGATCCACTTAGGCGTGCTTGAGAAAGAGCTCAGGTATCTATTACTCTGAAATTGCCCCACTTGGTTATGCAGCCTAGAATATGAGATGTGCATAAAGCTGATTGCAATGGACTAAAAAGAGCTGTCAGAGGCCTGGCTTGCCAAGAAAAGCATTTTCTGCAATTTGGGATGAATGCTTTCCTTTTATACTTCCCAGCAGTGGGGATTGTTTGTGTCCTGCTCTTCACTCAGAGACCTAGTTCTCCACCTCCAGTGGTGTCCTCTGATCCTCCTCGAGCCACCGCCTGGTAGACCTTCCCGCTGCTCCCACTGATCTAGAACAGGGAGATGTTCAGGTCTGGTGGGCTGTGAGAGCGTAGGTCTATGTTGGAGGGGATGTGACATCCGAAAACCCTTTCCCTAGCAGCAGGGCAGGGAACAGCAGCTGCCAGGGAGTTGTTGGTGTTGGTGGGTGCTGCCGTTTCCTGAAGCTAACTGGAGGATATCCCAAGCTCCTAAATTCTGTGTACCCAGCAAAATAAGGTGGAATTGGGTGGCATTAGTCACCACACAGCTGATGGCTTGAGTTAGCTGTGGGCCGTGAATGTTCAGCGGCATGGGCACCGGGAAGGAGCAGCAACACGGGCCCATTGGGACTCCTGCTTGCTTAGGTCTGCTGGGTCTGTCTCTGCCGCCCTGCCCGTGGCAGAAAGCTCTGCCCAACGCATTCACCCGAGCCGCACGCAGGACCCTCATTTCGCTTTACGGATGTTCCCTGGGAGCCGCTCACAGGGAAGTGGGACAGGCTCGGTGTGAGTGTTTATGCACGTGCATGTCCATCAAGTTTACTCTCCTGGCTTTACCGTAATTCATTATATAAAGCCTGTTTGTCACACATGACTTTAAATATCCACAGGCCAATCTCATTTAATAATTCAAATACTTATTTCAAGTACAGGGAGGTAGGGGTTACCTAAGATCTGAGCTCAGAGGGAGAATACAGCTTAGGCTGGGATCTCGCCTCTTACCCGGTGCTGTAGCTGCCTTGATTGAAGCACCAGGAGGTCAAGTGACTTGTCAAAGGTTTCACAGTGAGGGAGCAACTCCGCTGACATTTGAAACCAGAAGCCTTCTGTTTCCAAGCCTGCTACTGATTTACACTTTCATCCTCTGGTACACATAACTGCTGCCTGAATTAAGCTGTGACATATCTTCCCCTCGGTGTAGAATTATTTCGAGTTAGACCTTGCAAAGGGAATGTCATTCCTTCCCCAAACACTGCTTGGGTTAAGTCCATTTCCACCTGGTTCGTACGCTAGTTCAGCACCACTGGCTAATAAATTACAATTATTGAGGTATCAATTCATCATGTCGCGGCGACAGTGTCGCCTGTTCCACTGCATTGACTGAAGCCCTTTGCTAACCAGCTAATGGGCTGCAGTTCTCCTCTTCTTGTCCCATAATGATGGGATCCCTTGTACCAATTTGAATCCTATTAGATTGCAATTAATTTCTCCCTATTCCAAACTGAGGCAGTTGAGTGCTTTTCAGCATTGAGCTTACAATATGAATATATCAAAAGGGTGAAGTGCCAAGAAAACCCAGCTTGTGAAACTTTTTTTTAATATCTGCCTCATGTTCCCCGTCTCCCCTGATTACAGTAATTAGCAAACCAAATTCATTGCTTTGGGAGCATCAGTGTGAGCAAGTGAGAAGAAGAGTATAACTTTGGGATGCTTAAAGAACAAATATCACAAATAGAAACATTAATTGCAGAAAGTTGGATGTGTCGGGGAGGAATATCTCCTTTTAGATTTCAGAGATTTTTATCTGTGTTGCAATGGGACATTCTACCATAGGACCAGATGAACTAGCTTTGTTTTGCAGTAAGTAATTTAAGGCAAACAAAATCACTTTACATAGGGCTGGAAGAGGCTGTTCAAGCTTAGCTCTGGTACCAGAATGAATAGGCAAGGCTGGAGCCACGTTACCTGCAATTGGTATTTTGCCTGCGTTGAATGTACCATTCGGATGAGTTTGCCAGGATCTGATCAAGTCTGTCTCCTCTAGCATTACGGGCTTTGGAACCTGCGTGAAGATGGCAATTAATCTTCAAAGTCTAACAGCTGCTTGCCTCTGTCTGCAAAATCAACACTTGGAAAATAATCTTCCTTGGCCCTAACTGCAAACAGCCTAAGAGATGCAAACAGCAGTGCAGTCACCTAGTGGATAGTGAGAAGTAAAATTACTCCCTTGAGGAAAACCATGAAGAAACAGCTTGGGGGGAAACCCACATTGCTCTGTCTGCTCGTCAGGGCAGTATTTGATCTGTGATTGCAGTGCTAGAGAAATATTTAAATGTCAGTGTGCAGCCATAAAACAATAGTTTTGTTTTATGATTTAAGCTCAGCTTTCAGAGAAGAAAGTATTTGACTGTGTCATCATGATGCGGTTTTTACCAGATAAATTGATCCTTGGAGGCAAATGAGATTAATACTAGGAGACAGATTTAGAATTTGCCCTTCTCTGTGGTTTCTGTAAACTGAGGAATACTTCTGGGCTCTTTGTTGCTCTAGCAATTTTCTCTCTGTTGGATGATGACCCTTTCAATAAGTGGTCATCCACATTGAATTTTTCTGACTCAAAGCTTAAAAAACAGGGTTTTGTATTGCGAATAGAATCCCCCTACTGTGCTTGACCTCGCTGTCTGCTTTCTTTGGAGACTCCCCGGAGGCTGCAGCTAGTGCCAGAAGCAGCTCTTCACCCTGCGCTCGCGCTGCCCGGGCTCCCCGTGCCCATCAGCGCGGCGCAGCCTGCATCTCCTGTGTGCAGAGCGCCGGGAGCTGGGGCTCCGCGTGCTGCCCACCCAGCAGCAATGGGGATGCTCCTGTGGGGGAAGCGGGCACGGTGCTTTATTTGTTCCTCCTATCGTGTTATGGAAGGAGGAATTCCTATTCCTCACAGGAACTTGTTGCTTTGAGTAGGTCATACCCGAGACTTCACCAGTTATGCATTTGGATACAATCGATGAGAATGTTTCAAGGCTGAGGTGATACTAGCTAGACATCCATGGCGTATACAATTGTTCCAAGCTTTTATTTTGTGTGAAAGGTGTGTTCGATAAGACAGCGGTTGTAGAGTGTCTAGTTTGTTTTTGTTGGTTACCCAAAAGGGGTTACCCTTTATATCACTTCTTATGAGGGCCTTGAGCATTACAATGAGTTTAAGCCACTAAAAGCAGTATATGGTATGTTCTTGGGAGCCTAAGCGAGGGAGGAACGGCTCTGAGGAGAGCTCTGACAGAGCCCTGAACTCGGGGAGAGAGTTTGTGTTCGTTAGACCTCCAGAATAGTTTAGGTTGGCATACATGCTTTAAAAACTGTCTTTATTAACTTGAACTTGCTGTCACCTACTGCACTCTGAGCCCCTTTGGGTGTTACCAAGGATGTGAGTTTGAAGCCTCACGTTTCCCATGATCTGATTTTTTTTTTTTTTTCCTTGTGGCTTTCGTTGTTATAGCTCTCTGGGATATTAGCACAGACGACATATTTGAGGTTGCATATGAAGGAGGAAGAGTGCTGGGAGGAGGAAACGTTGAGTGATTGGAAGAAATTAGAAAAGGTTCTGGTAAACCTTGTGTAGTTCTCGCACTTAGCTTGCCAAATTGAAATGAAGTTATCCCTAATTTGGAGGCAGGCATTTTGTGAACACCATGTGTTGTTTTTCTCCTTAAAGTCATTTGGCTCTAATGCATAGATTTAGTGTATGTCTCATTACTGCAAGTAAGTGGCTAAAGTAATACTCATAATCAAGACTTTTTCAAAAGACTAGAAGCTGGTGTTTGTGTGTAGTTGTGTCTGTGGCTCTTTCCATGGGAAAGAAATGTGTTGTGCGTGATGTGTGCTGTAGGCGTTTGCCCAGCCATATGAGGAAGAAGGATGGTTGCTTGATCGCAGTGCTCGAGTCAGGTGGAAAGAGGACGGTTGTCTGTAGATCTGCAGGTTACCATTGGCAAGTTATTCAAGGTACTTTATATCTTACTAACTCACATCTAAAAATAGATGTAATATCTTCCTATTGGACACACAAGTTGTAAGAAATTTTGTGATGATGGATGAGAAACTTGGATAACTTCTATGTGCTAGTACCAGGGGGAAAAGCATTTTTAAGGGAGTAAAATTTAGGTTTTAATATCATGTGACTCCAGGGGGTGGGATTTGAGGAAAAAATCTACTCTCAGAAGACTGCCAACTGTCTTGCGATAATGATTGTGTTCTCCCAGCACAATGGCTGTGCTTCACTTTGCATTACAATGTTGTCTAACAGCAAGTGGCTCTTCTGATTCTTTTGTAATTTTGGAGCAAAATGCTGTTTGCAAAATAAACATGCTGCGAGTTTCCTAACGCTAATGTCAGCAGCAGCAGTGAACTGCCGGGCTAGGTCAGTTCTCGGCGGCATGCAGGCGGGCAGCTCTCCTCAAAAGCTGCCGCACAGATGGGAGCCCCAGTTGTTTTCTTCCTTCCCAAGCTCGAGCGCGCTGCAGCTGTGCTATTGCCATTTATTGCTGTGGGGAGGGGAATGAAGGAAAATCTCTTCCTATTTTGTCGCTTCCCTCGCAGTTGGCAGTAAGAGGCAGCGCAGTTGCTGTTCTGCTGCTGGGGAGGCCTGAGAACCGCTGCCCCATGACGTGTTCTAGCAGCATCTAGAGCCCTGGGCATCTAATGGAAATGGGACCAAACATTTCTCCTTTCCATTCATTCTCTTCAAAAGATTTACTTAGGTCTATTACTGTATACATTTTTTTTTTTTCCTCCCTCTCTCTTTCCAAGCTGGAGCAGTTCAAGGCAGCAATTACAACACGTGGCTACAGTCAGGAAGCTGTGGCTACAATGGGGCCTAATTGGGAATGAGATTACAAGTTTTAAGCCAGGATGGAGTTTTTCTTATTCAGGGCAACTCTCAAAAGGGAAGGGGTAGTTTCCTCAAGGAGTGTGCTTGCTCTCACCTCTTCACACGTGCTATGAAGTTCATGGGCTTTGTGCTTGTTAAATACTTCATGCATTAGATGAGAAGCGTGGCGTGCAGAGCACTGTTGTTAATAATGAACTTACTACAAAAACTTAAAGCTTGACTTTCATCCTTGACTTCTTAGTCTTCAGCGGAGAAGTTCAGAATCATTGCTGCTGTTTTACAGGCAGGGATGTCGATGGTGGGCTCTGTGATGAGCAGCGACTCATTCATGGGCATCCAGCAAGTCACTGGGAGGACCAGAAATGGAGCCCAGTGCTCCTGAATTCAGTAGGTCTAACGGACGGGCTGCATTTCCTCCCTGTTGCTGCAGCCTGCGTTACAATTTGGAGATAACTTCCAAGAGGGAAACCACGGGAGAGCAGTCAGCCACATAGTGGTATTTGAGTTTGTTCCTACACACAGTCGATAACTGCTGGTAGTTAGATAGCACTGTAGGAAAGCTGCGGGTAAACGTTGATTCATGTTTTTAAGGGCATCCACTGTGCAAGCGAGGGAGGTAGTGAAGTTGTCTGTGTACGTGTGTGTAGGAGGGATATTAAAGATCCAGCTTGTCAAGGGTGTAAACTCATGCCAGAGTTAAGAGAATGCCCAGAATTCATTTTATTGGTTAAATTCCAATGGTGCATTGGAAAGACGGTGCTGAAGATGGTGGAAACCCAATGCTGGGGTTGTGTGATGTACAGGAACTAGAAAGGAAACCGCAAAACCCTACTGTCTCCAAAGAATGAGAGCAGTCATCACAGTGCAGATCTGTGCTGCGTGAGATGGCTTCAGCTGTAGAGGTGCAGAGGGAACCTCCTCTGTGGGTCAGGGTACTGGATATAGCATGAGATGGGTGAAGTTTTAGATAAAACACAGTAACGAACTGTATTAAAAACTTGCTTGCAATCTGTTGAACTTTCCTTCAGCATGTGCTTTGGAAAGGAAAGGGATGAGCAGATGTCAGCAAACCCTGACAGAACAGAGCTCATGTTTTAGGCCTCTGCTGTTCTCGCAGAGCACATGCCCGTGCCCATCGCCAGCACATCCCGCTTGGAAGGAGCAGGAGGCCCGGGCGCCCTTGTGCAACGTCTGCTGCTGGCAGGCAGTCACGCCGTGGTGTCTTCTGGTGACTTAGCTAAATATTTATGGTACGAACCACAAGCTGTCCGAGCCAGTCAGACCCTGTCTGGAAGAGTTGAAAATACGACAGCATGAGTAAGTGCCATTTGAGAATATCAAAGAGCTATAATAACGTGGATAGCATTACATTAGAAAACCAAGGTGGGAGGATTACATGAAAGCAAAACACACAGACAGGCCCCAAGGGGAGACCATCCACCACAAAAGATAATTTCCTACGGGATTCAGACCCAAGAGCACATTCCTCTGAGGCTGCTTTAAAGCATCCAAGCAAGACATCTAAAGGGAGAGAGAAACTCAGAATGCTTTTTTAGAACAACTGTGTGTAGCTGGAGCAGATGCTGGTGCCTTGTCTCCAGCTCCTGCCTTTTGTCTGGAGTCCTGCATGTTTTCCTCCCTGTGATCTCTTTTTTAGGCAAAAAGGTTTTGAGTTTTTCTTTTCCCTTCCCTTTCACTTGGGGAGAGAGGAGAACTGTCTTTTATCTGTGTTTGGTTTTGTTTTTGCTGTGCAAGCAGTGCTGCAGCCGTATTTGCTCAGCGTGTCCCCTGGGCATGGCTGGGACTTTGGAGGACAGCAGGGCAGCGCTGCACGGCTCCTGCTGCTCAACTGCAAGGTCTTTCGCAGTGTGTTCCGCAATTAATCCCGGTGACTGGGAAACCAGGCGCAATTACTGTTTTCTTGAATAGATGTTTACACATCTTCCTCCCAGGTGTCCTTTGGAGTAACTAAATCCCACGCAAACCTGTGTGTGCAGCGTTCCTGTACAAAGGGTACAGGTAGGAAATGGCAGGTTTAGACTCTCTGCAAAGCTGCTGTGCTATTCAGCCCCGTGGTATTTGCGTGCAGGCTGGGGAGGAAGCTAGCTGCGTTTTTCCCCACTTTTCCGCCCCAGTCCATGTTTGAGGTGCTGGGGAAGGCAACGCAGGAGGAGCAGCAGGAGGGCTGTGTGCAGGGCACCGGGTTCCTCGCGTTTTGTGCAAGGAGAGCAGGGCTGCCCGGGAGGCTGCTCAGACAAGAGGCCCTGGCGCAGCTCCTCGTGTCAGCTTCAGGCCTCTGGGAGCATAAAGAGACTTTTATAATGGGGAATGTGCCGTGCAGGGAGCAACTGCAGCTTTGGCAAAAAAAAAAAAAAAAAAAAAAAAAAAAAAAAAAAAAAAAAAAAAAAAAAAAAAACAAGAGAGGAAAGAGCAAAAGGCAAGCAGTCCCTCTGTGTGACAATAAAATATTCAGAGAAATATGTGCTCTTTGCGCATAAGGCATCCTGAAACAAGGCATTGGCACCTTTATAATACAGAGACTGAAGCAAGATGGTTGGGGAAGACGGATGGGCAGCTGGTTAGTGCCCGGCTTGTGGCTGTTCGTAATCCATCAGTGCCAGGGCCTGCACACAGGCGGGAGCTCGCGGCACTGCCGCGCTGGCACGGCCTTAGGCAGAGGCTGCGCGGGGCACCGAGTCCTTTACAGTAGAGACACAAACGGTCCCCTTGTCCTCCCTCTGCTGTGGAAGCCGCTGGTGGTGAGAACCTCTAAAAGCTCTGGGTGGAAATTGGGTGCGTCTGTCCTTGTGCTCAACCGAAGGTGGTGTGAACGGATCTGCTCACAACTCCCACTGCCCTTCCCACGGCTTGCTCGGGAGCTCGCCCTGCTCCTGCAGCCTGCAGTGTGCGGCCAGGGTGCCGTAAACATTGCTCTTGGCAGCAGTACCGGTATTGACAGTTCCTCCTGCCAGTTTGGTTGTGATGATGGAGCAGTTTGGGGGACCACACAGCAGAGAACTTCATCTGTAGCGCAAATAATCCCCTCATTTCCGGCCTCCTACTCCCCCGCCGCCTTTTTTTTTTTTTTTTTTTTTTTTCTTGACTTTTCCCCTCTTTTGCCAGTTTGCTCCTTGGTCCCTCCTTTTTTTCTGAATTCTACATTTCAGGCAGTGGCACCAAGCTTCCTTGTAATTTATGAAGACCACAGATGAAAGGTGATAGTTAGGTATTCACAGCAGCTATGTTACAGTAAATGCACCTAAATTGGTGGCTCTGAGGATTTTTGGAGTAGTTTTTGTTTTTGTAAGGACCATACACAGTACAGTGTGATTCAAAGTGTGCTGAAGGCAGAAGGAAGGTGCCTTTTGACTTCAGTGGGTTTGGAATCAGGCCAAATGTGTCGTTTCAGTACAGGTCTCATGTATAAAATCACAGCTATTGCAATATATTTGCAGGTCTGCTAGTGGTTAACAATGAGGGAGAGAATATCCCTTTTTTCCCATATTTTTTAATGATTCACAGCCTGGCACTGATTTGTGGGGTGTTTCAGTTGGAGGGTTTATGCAAAGCGGGATTGGTTGTGCAGCCCTAACTTCAAGTGTCTGATACCACAAGTTCCAACCTATGTAAAATACTAGCAAAGATGATATGAAATTATTCAATTAAAAATCCTATTGCAAGCACTAAAGGTCAAGTGTAGAACCTCATAGCAGCTAGGGACCAGCTCTACCTTCTTTGGCTTTGAGTCCAAACTTTGGATATAACCCTGGTGCCTCACTCAGATCCTCTCCTTGATGTGCACAGACTGAATAACACTTTTCCCCTCTAAGAGACAAAAGAAAATACTCGGGGAAGTATTGCATAAACTGGCCTTGCTTTGTTGACTTCAGTACAACTATTGAAGTATTAAAGATATTGAGGGCAATGACGGGTCTCTCTCTGTTTCGAAAGCAACAATGTCTGGGATCTAGAGTCTGGTTTCTCCATAACCCTTCTCCCGCCATGTCCTGTTACGTGAGTGCCTTGGTTGCACAATTCCAGCAAGTATCGGTGGCTTCTTGCGTTATAGTAAAGTGTGTTTATGGCAGGCTGTCCGGCTTTGGTTAGGTGGCTGCTAGTGACACAGTTCCAGTAACACTCAACACAAACAAACAAGCAATTCTGCAAGCCGGCCTGCTCTGTAGACTCCATGGAAATGCAGAGCCTGTCAGACAGTATCTTTCCTTTGTCGGCAATTGTTTTGCTCTCTGTTCTCTTACACAACACGACCACACCACCCGCTGCTCTGACTTTTGGAAAAAACAACTGCTCCTCCATGAGCCAAGAGGAACTAGAGTGGTTCTGAGTTATGTGAATGCAGAGGAAATGGCTGGTTCTGTTAGTCTGCTTGCTACCAAAGCGGTTCTGCTCATCTGCAGCCTGCTGTGGACCAACCTTGAAGAAATTTCTCCCACCCCCTGGTGCCCACAGGCCTCGGGATGGCAAACCTGAGGACAGAGATGGATGGGGTTGGTTGTTGATTCTTGTGAGCTGGGATGGTGTCTTGGTACGCCCAGGAGTAGGATTTTGCACCAGGAAACTTGGGACAGGACTCCTGGCAACTGTCCTGCCCTGAAAAAGGCTGCTTGGTCTCCAGCCAGTTACGTGGTGCTGCCAGTGTAAAAACCACATCCTAACTGTATGCAAAATGTGCCAGAATTATGGCAAAATCAAGTGCAAGTCTTCTAGTGTTATACCTCAGGTAAAAGGTTCCTTAGTTGTCTCATGGTTAAGACTTCCTTTTTCTTTTCTTTTCTTTTCTCTCTCTCTCTCTCTCTCTCTCTCTCTCTCTCTAGCAAAAGTCTCTAAATTCGCATGGCTTTCTGCGGAAAATCCTCCTCCACATCCTGTCTTATCGCGCTTCCTCCCTCGCTCTCACTTTGCACCCACCATGAAGCAAGTCTCCCAAAGGAGACTCCACCTTAGCAGTCGCTAAGCTGCGTGTTTCCCTCGGTCCCCAACACTCTAGTTTTCCTGCAGGCAACGTGTGGCCTTAATCTGTAGCGTGTCTGGGGTCTGTGTGCCCCCTTTGCAGGGACAGGTTGGGTAACCCACCACGTGATTTTTCTTTGCTCTCTCAGCGCTGTGGTTGTGCTTCCCCTGGAACAGGTTTTTGGTGTTTGGGGATAATGAATGCTAACAAATCACTGGAAGTGAAAATAAAACTAGAGGAGGAAAGTAGGTGAGATACCACTGCAAGCTTGGCTTGTGCTTTGTGCATCTTCCTTTTTTTCTTTTTTTTCTTTAATAGCAAAAAAAAAGTGACATCAGCTCTGCTGCAGACATGAATTAAAGATGAGAACTTAATAAAACTTGTTGGAGGGGAGAGGGAAGAATGAAAGAGGAGCTAACGCAACGATGTCTTTATTTTTAAGTAGACAGCACCACCTCTGCTTCAGCTTCCCGAGGTGGTGGTGGGGAAGAGGGGAGGTGCAGCCCGAGCAGTCTGCGAATCACAAGTGCCCTCTGCTGGGTAGAGCCCGCATGAAGGAGCCTTTCCAGGCGCCCGTTCCCCTTGGTGCCCAAAGCTTAATTACCCCCTCTCGCTGGGGAAGAGCCTGGCTGCGCTCCAGGCCGCGCTCAGCAGCTCCTTTGCCGTTACAGGCCCGGCAGGGATTGCAGTTGGAACACGTCACCGGGGCCTCGCGGCGTTGCCATTTCGCTCGGGTTTGCTGTCACGCGTGCGCCGGCACCGCTCTCCACTGCATGAACGGGAAACACCGATGAGCGTTCGCGATATTGCCACATTAAAGACGGGAATCAGGGCATGAATAGTGCACAGAGATTGTGCTTGGCAAAGAAGTACCTGAGAAAAAGGGGAAGGAGCCAGGAAGAAGCTCGCTACAGTAGCCCTGGTTCTAGTGCATTCATTTACCATAAGTAGTGCAGATAGGGTAAAGCATGTGCTGTTTGTGCCAAATCATACGCTTTTCCAGCGAGAGCTCATTCCTGGCCCCGGGAGCAGGCACCACCCAAGTTTGAATCCAAAGCTGGTTTTGTTGCAAGCAGCTGGATACTCACCCGGGAACAGCAGGGTCCCTGTTAGCTGATCCTCTTCTCGCTTCTACGTTTTCCTTTTTATCTTGTAGGGGAGAGCACAGGGTTGGCTTGAGGACTGCAGGGATAATCCCAGGGTGAGGGATGGCCAAGCGTGCCCAGAGATCCGTGTAGCACCGGGTCCTGCCATGGGTGCTCAAGAGGAGCTCAGGGGCTCCAAGGAGGCTCCATGGCATGAGCCATTACTCGTGTTGCCTGTGGAAAAAGCTCTTCGCAGGTGAAGTAGGGCTCTCACTCTCGGTAATTTCCTCTGCTAGCCTTCCTCCTGGGTCCCCGTGGACGGGCACAGCGGTCACCGTGGCCGTGCGCAGCACAGGCCAATTGTGGCTTCGAGCCGTGCTCGGACGGGAGCGCTCCGAGCCCCGCGGGCAGCCGGTGCGGGTGGGAAGTTGCTGTTCGCAGCTGTCAGTCCAGTGTCTCTGAGGAGTCTGCCAAAGCACAGGTTTAGAAAAACTAAAGCAATAAGCAGCAGTAAAATACAACTAATGAAAACTGAAATATTTAAGGTTCCAGCTATTTCTTTATCTTTTACGCACATCTTTAACAATTTTAGCATTTGCAATTTGCAATGCTGTAGACTTTCTGATGTAACTAAAATAACAATTCATGTTTGGAGCAAAAAGAAATCAATTCATGTTTTTTTGGTTGGTTTTGTTTTGCCTTTTTTTTTTTCCTTCATTTTGTGTTTTGAAAGATTAATTGTGGGATATTAAAAAAAAAAAAAAGCCATAAAGCAGAGCAACTGGATAAACTGACCTTAAAAATACAGTTAGTGCCAGGTGCTGCCCATGCCCCTGGGAAGCTGCAGCGTGATGCCTTGTGGTGAAACTCCCTAGCAGTGAGGAGCGATCTTAATAAATCCTGAAGGAAGAAGTGGCCAGGAACAGAGGGAAATAATCCTTGTGGTTATGAAACAAGGTTAAAATCCCTAGGGATATTTAATGGAAGTTTTTTTCCTCAAAGGAGCAGTAGAGCCAGTGTCCCGGGTTTTATTGTGCTGGCAGAGGTTGACTTTGGCAGGCAGAGTCTTTCCTGCCATTGTCCTGGCAAAGGCTTTGATTGCTCTGCTTGCGCTCACGGGTGGGAAGGCAGTTTTATTTAGGGTGAAATAAATATTTATTCTCTAAAAGCACTTGCCACCACTGCCGCTTTGCAGAGGAAAAAAAGAAAAAACAGGACGGTAAGATGGTGGTTTCTGTTAGAAGCAAGTCATGCAGACTTTGTGCTCAAATGAATTTGCACCTGCTGAGCTGGGATTTGGATTTGAATGCAGCTAAAATCTCAGAGGTAAAGTTCACTGCAAGTGGCAAGTTTTGACTGTCTAAAACTGAGCACATTATTCATTCTTTTCTCCCAATACCACGAATTCTTCACAAATTCAACACCACCTAAAAATTCTGCCTGCACCAAGCAGATTTCTTAGTAAATCTGGCTGACGTTACAGGGGTGTAACAATCATTTGACTTGTTTTCAGATTTGATTTCAAGAGAATTGCACAGCTCAGTCACATAGTCTGTAATCTCCCTGAATTTAGTCACAAGTGTTTCTAGTGCCTAATTCAAATAATTTATTGAACTGACAGGTTGTTTTCTACCTATTTCTTGGTAACAGCTTGACACAATAGTTTCGAAATGTCTGTTTGCTCTGAAACCTACTGACAGTTAACTGCCAGATGAGCTGTTGCTGTGCATGGTGTGCGTGGTAAGATGGGGTACACAGTAAGATGGTTGTGCAGGCAGTGTTGATGCCGTGCTACACCCTTGGTGGCATCTTTGTTGGTTACTGGATGTTTCTTCTGGTTGTGATCCCTGCTCGTGTCCATGCTTAATGCTGCCAACAATGTTTGGATCCAGCAGTTCACTGTCCTTTAGGAGCTGTAGGAACACACTGCAAACAAAACACACGTACAAGATCCCACGGATGCAAGATTTATACCAATAGTTTCTGTAGTAAATACAGAATCTGTCCAACTTTAGTGATGGTTTTCATAGCTGGCTTTTAATCCACTCGAGTTTCCTTCTTGCCACTCCATCCATCCATGCTTATTTTTGCCCCTGATTCAGGGTGTGCAGCTTCCAGACAGGCTGGGGCAGTAAGGCTGGTGCTAACAGCTCTGCGCTGGGGTGGAAGGTTTCCTAATGTACAGGAGAACTGCTGGGAAAGGGGCAGGAGTGCGAGCAGCAAAGCGGAGAGCTGCCCTGTCGATGGGATCACGCACAAGCCCAAGGTGTTTTCAAAAACAGATTGTTCCCTGGGGCCTTCCTGCATGGAAAAGCAGCACGTTGCTGCCTTTAGCGCCGCAGTGGAAGGGGAAACGTTTCGGGGGATTGATGCATTAGCTCAGTGTACGTGCTCAGCTGACAAATCGAAGAAAGCCCAGCTGGGAGCGCGGGCTGGCAGTCACAGCGTGGGCCTCGAGTGCGAGCGGAGGTCTGTGAAATGGCTCCTCGGGTTCATTTGCCTCGTTAGCAAGGCAGGGGCTGCATGTGGGGCTGTGTGCTTGCTCGCTGCTGCCTATCCCTAAAACACAAAGAGCAGGAGACCCTGCAGCCAGGGCTCATGCGCGGTGCTTCCCAGGCTCTCCATGAGGCTCCTCTGCACAGTGTTTCTGATGCCCTTTATAGCTCCTAAGGGGATGTGATGAGTCTATGCAGCTTAACGCTGCTCTCCCTGCCAGGACTCCTCTTGGCCAGGTCCTTTCTAAAGCTTCTAAGAAAGCTGTGATTACCTGAGACTTGTTCCCTCCCATCGTTTTAATGCAAGTAGGTTTATCTTACCTCAGTGCTACGGAGAACCAGAAGCAGCCCTCCAAGGGAGGTCTGTCCTGGCAGTTGCAGTAACTTGGTTTCAGAGAATCCCCGCGGCAGCTCCCCTTCCCTGGGAGGTGCTGCGGACCCCTTGCAGTTTGAGCACGCTCGTCCCTGCGCACCCTGGGGCAGTCTCGGTGGGACAAGCCCTGGCCAGCAGCGGGGTCTGATGAGGAGAGTACAGGACGTTCCCGCCTGCTGCCTGCACCCGGGTTTTGTCAAGAGCTTGTCAGAAAGCAGAGATGCTGCAATTAGTCGCTTTGCAGAGGTGATTTGGATCCCTTGTCCAAACCTAAAAGGAAACCTTGTTGTTTATGCTCGGAGTGGTGCCGCTGTTGAGATCACTGCTGTCGTGCTGAAATGTAAATTTGCTCTTGTTTTGGATGAGTTTTTTGTGCCACATTAGAATAAAGAAGCTACTGAAATGCTTTCTTCTCTGAAATGTTCTAAAAAATAAATTGCACTGCAGTATGAAGTGGCATCATGGAATATCACATCATAGACTGTTTCATAATAACAGGTAGATTATGAAGCATAAGAGGGCAAAAAAAGAAATGTATTGGAAATATTGCTGTCATGTATTTAGTCACTAGGAAATGTTGCGTGCAGTAGTAGGAATAGTTTGCATGCAGTGGCCTCCTACATTTTGCCCTAGCTACCTCCCCACCTTTCATCTTATGGTTATGGTGTGAAATTGATTCTATGAGAGGTCCCCAGTTACACGGGGAATTATATATAATTTCTGGGATTTGCTGGATCTGTTCTATTCCCTCGCAGTTCCCAGTGCTGTCTTTCAGCATACGTGGGGAGGACGATGGCTGTGCGTGCCCCAGGACAGCCCTCTCTGCGTCTCGATGCGGTTGCGGGACCCACACGCAGTGACTGACAGGAGAGGAGGCTTCGGTTGATGTTAAGTCAAACTAAGAGTTTAAGAAAGTCCCTCGTTTCTGGCAGCACAGACACCGCTATTGATCAAAGCTTTTCATGTAATACCAAGTTCCTGCAGAGGCTACTCTGCGGTTTAACTTTCAGGTGGTAATTTCAGTTGAATTACTGAGAGCGTATAAAGCTGAATGCAGATGCTAGAATCAAGATTAACTTTAATCTGCTCCTTTTGGTCCTGTGGAAGGGAAGTGCCACCTCTCGCTCTGCTTTGCAGGCAGCTGCTCATTCAGATGCATCAGAAGTTACTGGAAGGAACTGGGTCCTATTGGAGGTTGTCTTCATTTCTGCAAGCATGATAAGCTTTTTAGTAGCTATCTGTTGACCTAAGCAAGTAAGATTTCTGTCCTTTTTTTTTTTTTTTTTTCTTGAGACCAGTGAGAACAGTAATATTGCAATAGCAAGTGTTACTCTATGGAGCAAAGTCTATGGGGCGAGGGTGGCCGTGGTTGTCATTAAGACAATTTCTGTAATAGCTTGCTGTGGTTTCAGAATATGTTTGTGCACTCTCTTGGCATTTATTTTTTCAGAATTCATAGGTTTTCATTAACATTGTAGGGAAATTCTAGATTGGGTTTAATTTGCAAACAAAATACTTGCTTAGAAAGGTGGCTGAATCTTTCATTGCTCCTTGTCTGATGGATCTTTCCTCCTTAGTGCACAGAGCACTAACCTCAGCTGCAGCTCAGTGAAGAGCAGAACAACAGCTTTGCGCTATTGCACTTCCCATTAACTTCTTTCAGAGGGAGGAATTTATATTGTGGCAAACTCCTGTTCTGTAACTTCAGATACATGTGTAATGAAATGCATGTGGTTGTGAGGGTGGGTTTTACCTGAGAAATATGCCAGATAGTAGTGTATTAGCTTGGACAGGTGATGTGGCTTGGCTATAGTTCAAAGATTTGCCTCTTAAGCTACTGCTAAAGGAGCAGAAGGTGGCCCAGTATGTGCACATGTCCGTACTGCATCAGAAATGTCCTAACACACAGAAATGTCCTAACACACACTACCGCATTTGTAATCATAGAGGCATAGACCATTTTGGGTGTAACGCTGTCCCTAGCAGAAATTCTTTTATAACTGTGTCTGAAACTTACTCACCCAGCTGCACGCTGATAAAGCCATGGAAAGCAGGCAGGTCGTAATTTCCTCTGTGCGGGAGCCCCACCTGTGACCCGGAGTCAGTGCAGCGCTGGTTTATAAGGCTACTGCAGCAGCGGGGTGGTGACAGCCTCTATTCCAGCCAACACGGTCTGTGCAATTTGGTCCCCGACAGCTGTGCAAAGAGACCAGGGAAAAAGTTTCTCCACCCCTTGAGGCAGCTCTCCTCTGCGGAAAATCTTGTGGCCTGACGTGTTGGTGTTTCCACGGTTGCTTTAGAGTTTGGCAGTCACAACAGGCAGTGACTGTGCCTTGAAAACAAGCTGTCTTAAGGAGAGAACTTGTCCCTTTAGTGAGAGAGAGGGGACTTTCTGGTTAGGGAGTTCTAGTTTTCAGCTGTGTATTTAAAGCTGTGTGTGTGTGTGTCAGTGAAAGCAGCTTTGCATGTGTAGGCTTGAAGCAGTCGTTAAAATTCACCAGGAAGAAATCTCTGTTTAAATAGTGACTGGAGCCAGGCCGCTTTTATCGCACCCCTTTGCTGTTGTCCCTGATGAGGACGCGGATGTAGCTGTGCCAAGCGCTTCAGCAGCAGAGCAGAGAGATGCCTGCGGCCCTGGGGAGCTCCTGGTGCGGCAGGAGCCTGGAGCAGGCGGGAGAGCAGCCGGAGCAGCACGGCGCTGGCACAGGGCTCCCGGCACAGCCCGCTTGGCAGGGCACCTGCGGACAGAGGGGAGCTTGGAAGGGAGACAGGTATTTTTATGGGACATATGGGAGGTTTCAAGCTTGCAGGTGAGAGCAAATGTGAATGAGAGCATTGGAAACTTGACTGAGTGCGTGCTGGGAGGCAGGGCCGCGGGAGCTGAGGTGCTGCGTGTGAGGGGTCCAGCAAGGCTCCATGGCCCTGGACACGCTTCCTTTTGATGTGGTTGGATAAGTGGAAGGAAGATGCTACCCTGTTCGCGGAGGGGTGGAAAGGAGCTTTGCAGCCGTGCTCAGAAGATATGGAGAGTAAGTTGCCTTAATGTGGCTAAGGAGAAGGATGCCAACATGCCTACAGCTCACAGTGCAGTCCTGGGCAAGTGCTTCAGCTGTATGGAAAGAGGAGAGAGGTGTGAAAAACACGAAGCAGAAAATCTGCTAAAACCCCCTCTGTGTGGAGGCATAAGGCAGGTCTCAACTTGAAAACCCTTCTCAGCTTGTGGCCAGGCTGGTGCTGGAGTTCATGGTGAGAAGGAAGGGTTTAGAACAAGAAAATCACCGTTTTAGCCATGATGAGCTTGAGACAGTCCAAAAGGATAGACGTAGCCTGGGAGAGCAGCTCATTGCTTGAACCTGCTCTGCTTGCGAGGCCAACCTTCATCCAGGCGGCTGACACGTAGCAACATTGGTGCTGTAGCTGCAAATCTCTAAATAGAGTGAGAAATAATATTTGGAGGTGAGGGGGCAAGAAACAAAAGATTCAGACACACTGCAGAACTCCCTGGAGTTACTTACAGGGAGCATTAAACCCTCCTTGAGGCCCGAGAGCTGATTGCATCAAGTAGGTAGTAAAACTGCAGTCATTTGCAGTTGCATATTGTTTTCTCTTATTTACATTGATCTACTGATAATTTGGAAATAGAGGAAGAAATTTAGTTATTGCTACCTCAAATTAAAATGCTTGTTCATATCAGTGTTAAGATACTAAATTTAGATATGTCACCCAACATATTCACTGTTTCTGTTGGCCTCATTTGCTGACTGTTGTCAGATGTAAGTTATAAGTTACTACGGTAATTCAAGAGATTTCCTTCTGTCTGAAAGTTTCTGCAACCTTCATAAGTTTTAATTAAAAGGAACATGTCATAATTTTAGGATTGAATCCAATTTCATATGCTGTTTAAATTGAGAAATAAAATTATTTCCATCAGACTTTTGGTTCAAGGTTTGTAACTGCTGGATCATTTCCTTTTTCATCAATTTCTGGGCTTTAAAATGGTTTATGAACTTTAGTGAAATCATTTAGAAATGGATTTCATGCAGAATAGTTAATAAATGAATAGCACAGCCGTGTAGTGAAATCAGTCTTGTTTGCATCTCAAGCAGCACAGAATTAAATGAAATGCAGGGCTTTAGATAACAGCATTTGTAATGTCAGCGCCGTTTTTTGAGCCACCTCCACTATCCTTCATTTTTCACAGCGATATCTTTGGCAGCAAGGAGGATTCTCAGGGACTGATTTGAGGTACATAATTGGAGCACTAAGGCTACACACACAAAGTGTCACTTAATGGATGAGGTTCATTTAATTGTAGGCTGCTCAGAAATAACTGAAGAAACACTTCACTGGGAGCTAATGCAGAGGTGTAATTAGACTTCTACATAAGTGTAATTAGGCTGATTGCATAGAAAAAAAGAGAGTTCATAAGGTTTTCTCAATGTGTGCAGAGTCATTTTGTCTCAACTGTCTCGTCTTTAAGCTTTTGCCATAGCACAGTTGGATTTAAAAATAAATGCGTTGCTCTCTGAGTTATGGGTAACGCAGGGTCCCTCGGCGTGTTTTGTTCTCATTCGCACTGAAGCAGGGACGGGGCTGCGTGTTGCGCTGAACAAACAAGGTGGGTTCAGAGCGTCCTAGGTAAAAACCTGTTTGTCTTTTAGGCAATGTTCTAATGAGAACCTTGTTGCGAGTCGATTGCGCCCTGCTCGTTTAGCTCTTGACTTTTCTGCGGAGATTAGCCCAGTGCAACAGCGTGTGCGTGACCTTCCCTGCGCCGCTCTGAGCGGGGACATCCCGGCTGCCTCCCCTGCAAGGGACCCAGGGGCGGAAAGAATCTGTGGCCAAATGTTTGCCTGGTGTTTGCGGCTAATGAGGGCTAAGTTCAGCTCTCCAGCTGAACTGGCAGGTGTCAACATGCTTCTTTACTGGTTGATTATCCAGTGTATATTGTTGTAGTCTAGACTAATACCTTTCCTAGCTGGATCATAATATGAATTCAGAGAGTGGAAATTAGTTCCTTGTTTGCTCCGAGTTACATTTAAATCAGATATATTTTATCCTAAGATCTTGTAAATGGCACGAATGGGACACAGAAAAGAAATAGCCACTTCCTTACTTTGCTTTTCTTCTCAAATTGTTAAAATAACCATAGGAATTGCTGTCTAATATATGTGAGTGGGTTTTTGTTTTTTTTTTTTTTAATCTCTATTGAAAAGTTCTTAGAACTTTCTGTGTATTTTTATCTTGCACAGTACTGGTATAAAATGTGTCAAAACAGGGACAAAAATGTAAAATACCAGCTTGTTAGCCCTGAAATGCTGACAGTTCATGCTTTGCTGTCAGAAAATCACCTTTTAGGAAGCTACACAATGGAAGAGAAGTTATATTTAAAAGATTAGCACTTGGATGAAAGCATACTTGGATGAAAGTCTCTATATTTGCTTTGAAAACAGTTTAGCTTCTTGCATTAATAATTTTCTGGCAGGTATTTTCTTTAGATGATGTTGCTCGCCGGGAGGAGATTGTTGTACATATTCCATAGAGCAGGGAGATAAAATAGTTTATGGTTTTCCTTTTTTTCCTTTTTTTTTTAAACCTGTGTGGTATTTGAGTATTTTGTTTGTTTTTGTCTAGCGTTTTCATACATTTGTTTAAGGCAAAGAAAAGGAAAATGTTTGCAATAATCCGTAGTCGCTGCCGGCTGCAAGCCTAACCCAGCAGAAATGGAGCTGTGAATCCGGAGCATAAACGGCAGCGTTTGGGCTCCTTCAAGCAGCATCTGACAAGGGAAACAATTTCTATGTAACAAGAAAATGCACCTCACAAGCGAGACCCTCGGAGTCCAGTAAAGAAATACTCCAAGTCTGTGAATTTATCGTGCAACGGCAGAGCATCCCTGGGTATAAAAGGTCGGGCTGGTTACAGACCCCAGGACGTTTCGGCAGGTGCCCAGCTCCACCGCGGGCTGCAAATAGAACAGGAACAGGTAAAAGGCTCCTCGCTAACCCCTGCGAGAGCATCGGAGCAACCAGCCTGGAGGATACCAGGAAAGGGATCGTAACATCCTTCAACGTGATTAATATTTATACTACATAAGTTTAAAGAAAATCAAAACCCACTGTGCGAGGGATTTTACAGGCTTTTGGTTAATATTTGTATGTTTTATTTCTCAAGCAAAAGACTCTTGACTAAATCCTTACCTGTGGTGGGTGTTAGTGGATGATGAAAGATAGTGTGAAAGAGAATAAGAAAATACTGTATCCTGCCCGGTTGGTGCAGACCAGTCCTTGCAAGGGCTCAGCTGTCTTTAGCCCAGGTTCTGCAGCCAAATGGAGCTTATGCTATACGTTTATTAAGTGGTAGCATTTGTTATCTGCCAGGTGCTGGGAGTTGTGTGATTGCAACTGCTTGTTTGGCTTCACCCTCTAGCTCAGATGGCTCCTCCAGGCCTTCCCAAGTGCAGAAACACCATCTGGCTGCTTCTGCTGAACGCTGGGAGATTTCCATCTTTCAAATCTTTAAAGCTGGAGTCTTTTTATGTTTGAGAAAAGCCTAGGGGCTCTCCCAGCGTGTTTTTCCCCCTCCTTTCATTCCGAGCAGGGCGAAGGTGTCTTGCCCTGCTGTTCGCAGCGTTGGTTGTCGCCCATTAGCGTTGGAGGGGATGGTGTTGAGCAGGGTGGCTGCATCCACAGGCTCCTGGTGATTCAGAGCAGGGACTGTGGCAACAGCCCAATTGAAACCTCTTACAGGGAATTGTTTTTTCTGAAGCGGATGCAAATGTTACCGCGGCTGCTGGGTGGTGTGGGCGGTCTGTAGTTCCCCCTGCGCAGGGCACGGCTGCATGTCTTGGGAGGAGAAAAGGCTCTTTGGGGAGCTGTGTGCCTCAGATGGAAAATTATGTAATAACTCAAATCTGACCACGTTTGGGGGTTCGAGTTAATGTTTATACAAATGCACAGAGAGAGAGAAATAGCTGTCATTGCTGTTATGCACAGAGCGAGAAGTCACAGTGAGTCAGCTGGGGGGCAGGGAGCAACATTTGAGGAGGTCAAAATCCCTGCTCTCTACATGCTCTGCAGAGGTATTGGAAATGTAGGGTTTTATACCACACTTAATCTATCAAGGTGCATTGCCCTACCGTGCAATGCAGCTGTGTTAACACCAGCAAAACATGCTAAGAGAGATTGGAAATTGCTGCAGACGTGGGGTTAAGGGTGAGCGCTGTGGGTGGGAAGTGTTTGTGCTCTTCCCTGTTCTTCGTGTCATACCAAGGCTGCTTCAAAGGCCTTCCCAGGTGGTTTTTCCTCATCCACCCTCCAGTGGGGAAAACAGGGTGTTTTCCAATGACAAATACGGAGGATTTGGAGCCTCACCCGTCTCCATGTGCTGGTTGGGGCTGCTGGTGGCCCGGGCTGGGGAGGAGCTGGCCCTCAGGCTTCCAAGATGCCTGCGCTGGAGTTCAGGCAGTCCCGAGCGGAAAATCTCCGTGGCTCTGCTTGCAGGCTCCTGTGCGAGAGGATTAAAGCTGGCTTGGAGAATGACAAATCTGTTTTGTTGCAGCTTCTGAGATTTCAAAGTTTGTTTTCGTTCAATGTTGCAACAAGAGGAAAAGCTTTTGAATGTTGTTTGCAACATGAGCATGTGTCGAAACACCTCCTTTTGGACCATATCAGCGAGGATCAGCCAAATCGTTGTCAGTGCTTAAAATGGCTGAAAAATGCTTTGTGTTAGAGAAGGGGCAGAGCATGTGCAAGCGCAAATTGCAACTGCAAATTTGCTTTGCAGTTTCCTGTAACATAACTCTTGCCATCACAGAAAACAACCTTCTGACCTCAGTGACCAAAACCAGCTATTTAATAGCCACCTCCTAAAAGAGTTTGCTCCTCAGTGCCATATGGGCAGCGCTGCTTGCTCTTTCAGCGTGGTTTTATGTAAGCTCTGAGCTGGCACTGCTGCAGAGAAGGCCAGCTGCCCATTTCCGTCTGGCTTTCTTCCTAATCCCTGCAGCTCCCTTGTGGCAGGACAAGTGTTTGCTAGGGTCATAGTGAACTGGGTTTTATTCTTTCCTACCAGATTATTATTTTAGCCACATCGCAGCTTCCTCACGTACACAATCCCTTTTGCTCAGGTGCTAAGGTAACAGTGACCTGGCGGGAGAAGAGCGCTCGTTTCGGGCAGTTGTGTTGGCTTGTGTTTAATGAACATACGAAATTATCTTGCAGCTCACACCTACACTTTGTACTCAAAAGGAGCTTGTTGAATTTGTGGTGTTATTGATCTGAATGAATCTCTGCAGGACAGAGGATTTAGAGGAGAAAGAGGGTAAGTTATATAAAAACAATCGAGAAATCCAACCAAAAAGCCCCTGTGTCCTACTTGGAGCCTCCTTATCCAACGGCAACAGTTTACAAGAGCTAAAACAATCATGGGTTGAGGTGCATGATTGCAGGTTTATGGCATGAGGCTTTAGTTAAGCAATAGCCTTCCACTGTTTGTGGACAAAACTACCTGCAATTTTAATAGCACAAGTGGCTAAAAATTTTAGTTTTCAGACAGCATGAACTGTGAACGTTCCTGAGTTTTCAATTAGAATCTGTAATGATGCAAGCTGAAGAAATAAAGAAAAGATCTAACAGCGGGTGGGCAGTCCAGCTGGTAAATTGATTTTCTTTTGGGTGCAGGTGAATGTGCATGCCGGTAGCTCCATTATGGAATAATCTGTGTGATGAGAGGTGCAATCAACTCTATTAACAGGACTGTTCTTGCAGACTTCTAACATAAATCAATGCTTGATGGAAAACGTCCAATAATTGGTTGGGGAGATGTCACAGCAATGTATTAAAAGCAGTTTGCTAATCTATGCTAACTAGACTAGAGAGCACATTGCCTGTAGTGGAAGTAATAAGAGCTTACGGTCTCCATTCCAGAGTAAAATCAAGCCAAAACCTGATTAATTTTAAGAGGGGCACCAGAATTGCTGGACTGACATTTTCCCTATATTGGTGCTAGGGGAGCCGAATGAACCATCAGAAACAAGACTGGATTGTTTTAGTGGCACAACTGAACAAAGTTCTGGATCCTCTGCGTTTGCTAATCGTTTTCAACTGTGGAAAGATCACAAAGTGACTGGGATATTATGAATCAAACTTGTTAATATTCCACCAGAGGCGATAAGATAGGAGTCTGAAAAGTCCCTGAGTCTTTACCTTCCTTATCTCTTATCACTCTCCTTAATAGTTATAGTTTTAAATTAAATAACCTCCTGTATCATAAAATAATTTACAGCTTATTGCTGTAAATTATACAATGATACAATTTTGCTTCTTATTTGTTATCATTTGTTCAGCTTTCAAAAATGTCAAAGGTCAATACTCTCCATTGGCCATGGTGTTCTGCAGTTCACAAATAAGAACTAAAAGATACTGGTTTGCATTTTTTTCCTGAGCCGAATTGGAAAGAGAACAAATTAGAAGGGGGCTTCAAAGCTAAAGGTGAGATTAGAAACTAGGAATGATTTATTCCTGCTCGGCTGCCTTGCCCTGCTGCTGTAGGGTCATTCCTTCCCGCAGTTTCTTCCCCTGCCCGGTGGACAGAAGACTCACCCCTTCCTTGCAGCAGTTTGAACTACTGGTTAAACATTTTTAAAGATGTAAGGGATGGTACATTCTGAGTGTTAATAATTAACCTCCCTCCGCAGCTGTCCAGCCCTATAGCTTTCACTTCGCAGATTGCTACGTTTTTTTTTTTTCGTGCAGTCTTTGTGGCTCCGATGCATTTCTGCTCGTTGTACCAAAGAGCTGGAGTTGTGTCACTGTGTGCAGGGAAACCCCAGGGGCCTCCTGGGCTGTGGGATTTGGTCTCTGCAGTGTGGAGTCTGCTGGGCTGGGAGCTTCCCCGGGCAGGCTTGGGAAGGATGAGATGCTGCTTCAATAAATAAATAGGTAAATGGTGCTTGTACCTAGCTGCAGATGGAGATGTCGTGCTTCTGGTTTCCTCTTTGGTTTCTGGGCTGTGTGGTGCAGCCATCACGTTTTGTGTCTTGGTTTTGGTCTGGTGGGAGATGGGAAGCTGGAAGTGCTCTTCCTAAATCTGAACAGACAAGCCATGCTTTTCTCTTGTAGTCTTTCCTAATTTCTTCTTGGCCTACAAAAGCTGTGACACCAGCTGAGCTGCAGCTACTCTGTCTTTTTCCCCTCTCTTTTGTACATCCAACTGGAAAAGAAGAAAACCTGAGTCCAGTGAAGTTAACAAGATGATGCAAGTCTTTACTGTGCATGACTGCTCTTTTCTTGTACCTTTAATCTGTAAATTTAGGTCTTCCAGGGAAAATTGTTTTTCTTTTCTGATCTGCATAGCATCTGCGAGCCTCCATCCTGATGACAGGCTCTGTGGTGCTGCAGCAGCTAATTAATAATGGTAACGAAGGAGCCAGCCCCTCCTGTCTGTGCACGGGCTCTGCAAGGGCTCTTCTGTGCCCGACTTCCCCACATAACCACCCAGCAGCACCGAAGGCAGCAGCAGGTTTGGGGACATGGGACATCTGTGTGCTGCGGACTGACCATTCACCTGCCCCTGGTGCAGCGGCTGAAGGTTGTGGTAGCTCTGGCTCTCCATCACCTGTATTCTAACATCATTATTACGGTGTAGTAAACCTACATTACTGAAGTATCACTTACATTGCATTGACTAGTGAATAGAAATGAGCTACCTGTCATTCTTCTCTTTGGAAAAAATAAAAAATAGCTTCCCTGTAATGCAGGTCTTGGAGGATTCCAAAGGAGTGAAATACAAACTGTATTTCTAAATCTTTTACCACTTCGTGAATCATACTAATGTTGATTAAGAAGTCTGGTGTGGTACCAGCATTGATGGGGAGTTTAGGATGATGACCATGGTGCGATATTCTGAATACCACGTTTGTACTGATGAAATTAGTGCAGGCTCCAGAAGCGTGAGATCGTGAACAGGAACGAGATCCGAGCCTGGGATTTAGCATGCAGCAAGCAGATGGTTAACCTTCCTTCTGCATCTCTGTCCAAACTGGGCAAATTCTCAGGACTTCTTGTGATCCTTCATCTCTCATCCCAGTCCTTTTTTGTTTGTTTGTGAACTAATGAAAGAAAAATTGGTAAATGAGTTCCAGGCTGTGGGAAGGGAAGCATTTTGCAATAGTGAGAAACTGAGAGTCCAGTAAGACCACAGATGAGACTCGCAACATTTAAACATCTCGCCTCTTACAGTTCTGTTTGCTAGAAACTGGGAATGGTCTTTGGGAAGACTGTGAACTATTGAATGTTTATAACATGCCTTGGTAGTATTGGATAAAGTGTGGTATGGAAATGTTGTTCTGAACTTTTTTCAAATTATCACAGTGTCACAATGAGAAGTGTTATTCCAAGCTAGTCTTTCCTGTAATATCTCTATGAATCTCAGTTGCTTTGAAATTTGTTCTTTAATTTCCAACTTAACAGAAGCTGAGTTTGCTTCAGCATTTTTGAAGCATTTTATTTTATTTCCTTCACGAGGAATTCAATTTGCTGCAGTAAAATAGTCTTAGTACAGAAATAATAGATATATTAAAGTATGAGTTACCTTGGTGGCAATAAAGGACAGTTTTTTATTGCTTGCTTATCATAGAGAGTTTGTGTTTATGAGTTCACTGAGTTGCAAGTGCATTTCAGTAGAGCTAAATTTAACGTAGCTGCATAACAGCAAACCCGGATAATCCATTTTCATGAAGACAGAACAGATTTATATGCCAATGATTAAAAGAAAAGTTTGAAAGTGCTTTCATAGCTTTTCTCAACAGAAAAAGAAGCTGTCAATATTATTGTAGGAATAGATGAATAGATATTTTTAAGGACATTGATAAAAAGAATGATGACAGCTGATCAATGGGGAAGTTGTTCCGGATGGAGAGTATTTGTGGTTGTGAACAGGAGCTCACAAGGCAACGCAGGAAGAAAGTGTCAGAATAACAGCCTAAAAGAAAGGCTGCTGTGCAGGACAGAGCCCCTGTCACACGCAGCATTTCCAGCAGCCCCCATATTTTCTCTTTACAAGTGCAAGCTGTTTGGAGAAGAGCTTGACATGAGGAAGTTTGAGCAGCTTACCTCAACTCAGTGTATTAAACACAACTGGGAAAGGCTGTTCCTTGTCTGCAAAGACCAAAATATTGCTCTTTAAATTCACATCCTGCCTCAATTTGAAGTCATTGCCCTATGCAGCTGAGCTGTAAAAAATGTAAATAGGAGTGGTCAAGTTGTGCTTAGTTTAGTAAAGTTCTGAACAAGGATGTTTGCTTGCCTGGGGGGTAACTGACTAGTAGGAGAAATGTCTTCTCAAATTGCAGGAAAGATACTCTGCAGGTTATGTTTGCTGGTGGCACAGAGAGAAGTGAGTTCTGTTTTCTTAGAACTTAGCAATTGCTGATGCAGCAATTTCAGTAATACTGATTTAAACTCAGTTGGTCTCTGCAAAGATAAATTAATATTTCTTGTGCCAGATGATACATCTCAACAAAATGAGGTGTTATTGGCAACGGATTATAGACCTGGAAGTGTTTATTCTTAAATCATAGAAAAAGAGAAGAGAAATAACAGACCACTTCACAGGCTAATTTATAATAGCTGTGCGGATGAGATGTTCTAAAAGGATCTTTCATGTGTTGAGATTAGGAGTATGGATCGACTAGAGCTGGGTGCTGGGAATGGGCTTTGGCTGCTTTCACTGAAGTTTTAAAAAGCTGTAGAGAATAAGGCAGATTCAACCTATTCTGTTTGAAGGGGCTTTGGTTGGACAGCAAGAGAACGGGAACCTGTGAAATGGTGCCTCATGAGAAGGAACAACTGCTTATGGGCATGCAAGAAATGTGCCTTGAGGTGAAAGCTTTAATGCTCGCACTGGCCAGACAGAAATATTTGCTGCTTTGCTTCAGAAACGTCCTTGTCCGTGAGCGCGGTGGAAATTGTTGCAAGCCACATGAGCTAATGTTTTGAGACATCTCCTATCTCAAGATAACAGGAAGAAATAAGTGAATTTCTGCTCTTCTCTCATGTATTGCTCTTGTTTTCAGTTCTTAGGTTCGTTAATTGAATTATCCTCTGGCAGTAGCAGCGGAAAGAGTCTCTCTTGATAGAACTTAAGTGCAGTTCTTGGGCACGTTCGAATCTCAAGGCAAAGGGAGTGCTGTGGTGGGCGGCGACTCCCTTGACCTTGCTCTGCTTCCCGAAAGGCCGGAGGCGGCCGGGAGCCGACGCGGAGGCAGCACCGGGAGCCCCGCGCTGGCGGTGCCCTATCGATCCGCGCAGGTGGGTGCCCCGGGGGTCCGGGGGTGCTTGTGCCTTGGGCAGGACGTGCAGGGGGGCTGCTTCAGCGCACTGTGCTCCAAAGCGGGCGTTTGTGCCGCCAAGGGCAGCAAGGAGGAAGCAGGTCTGCAAGGTCTGAGCAATGCAGCTTTAATTGAAGTCATACATCTTGATGGAGCAGAGGTGAAGAGGAGGAGGCCATATGGTGTAACCTTTATTTTTGTTAGGTTCACTGATAAGCAGTTGATTTGATAAGAAGTCCTGCTCCATTGGTTGCACGTCCAGGGTACAGTTGTTCTGCGATAAGCATGTGTTTATTGTGTGCCCTAAATGCCTAGAGTGACAGTTTATGGCAGGTTCGATTGAGTGCTTTAAATACGGAATGGCTCTGTCATAACTGTGCTTTCAAAGGGCTGGTTTGCTGTGTATTTGGTGAGTGGTTGAAGACATGGGCTGACTTGTAACGTTAATTCCTCCCTGAACAGGAGACCACCCTAGATCTGCTTTGAGACACAGCAAAAATATGTAGTCTTTGTCAATAGCTGTCGGTCATGCTCTAGTTGAACAGTGTGTCAAATACTAACAACCCCAAAACCCGGGGAGGAGGAATGCAAGATGAGTCTGGGGACAAACTGGGTGCCCTTTAAGAACTAGATGACTGTTTTGTCCATTAATATTAGAAATTCATACTAGCTGGATATTTTTCTTAGCCTCCTTCAGAGCAATGTATGTATTTTCCTACAACATGTGAGAAATGGAGGATCGTGTAGCTTCCATTAGATAAGAGTCCGTAGACTAGCTCTAACTGCCTGTTATCACAGACAACTTCTTTCAATAAACAGTGTGAGGTTAATTTTAAAAATACTGTGTTTTGGTATTCATTACTTCTGGTGGATTTCCTGAATGCCAAAACCCTAGCATTGTCCCAGTCTGAGGGATTCAGGAATGAAAAAGCTATTAGTCTTTGCACTGCAATGGGAAGGAAATAACTCATTTGCTCTCTGGGCTAGTGAAGGGTGTGATGATTATATTTATAGATGTTCTGTTCCTAGTTGAACTGAGTAATATTTTCTGAAATTCAAGATATATTCTTTCTGATTAAAATATGAAGACATTCTATTATTTCTATAACCACATTTAAGTCTCATAATTTAAACAAATTAGTTTGCATTTCACATGTCAGACACATGGTGATTTATGGAGGGAAATGGTTTTTCGCATCTGGTTTGTCTCTTGATTCATTAAATTTTGATTGAAGAAAGTTTTTGCAATAGGGTCTGAGAGAATTTTCCTTCCTCAGTGAAGTGATTGTTTGCTGGTTTCTTGCAGAGTCTGGCTATTTTATTTTTTTCTCTTCCCTGTGTGCATATGCCAAGAAATCTTGAATTCTCTGCCCTAATTTTGAAAGTTCAACCTGAGGGAATTGAGCAATTTCTCTTGTTTACACTGTTTATTTTCTCTTTGCGTGAAGAGAATGGATTGAGCCGGCTCTGGGAGAACGGAGCGGAGCCTGTTGTGGGTCCCTCCAAGCCCCTGCGACGCGGGAGGGCCCAGCGCAGCTCTCGCCCGTCCTGCTTGGCCGCGGTGGCCGTTTGCGACACGCCGGCCGTGCCCAGCTCCTTGCACAAGAGCCGTCGTTATGCTGGGCCTCAAGGGGAGCCCTGTGAGCCGGCGTTGCCTGGAGCCATCCTAAAGCTGCTCCAAGCCGTGTTGGGTGATACGGGCACGTTGTGGCTTGGCTTTGGACACCCCGGAGCGCACCAGCAGCGTAGGGCAGGGAAATAACGAGAAACCGCAGCAAGGCTGGCTCTGAGGAAGCTGCAGACGATGCTTGTGTCCAGCTGCGGGGCCGTGAGGAACCCCTGGCGAGATGCGGCCACCACCGCTTGCCTTCGAGGGCGCCCGGTGATGCCTTCAACTGGGCCCAACAGCATGGGGAGAGCTCAAAGGGCGCCTGGCCGCAGCGCCGGTGCGGCAGGAAGCGGCGGCCACGCGGGAGAAAACGTGGCCCGGCTTGGGAGAGAGCAGGGGAAGAGAGATTAGAGGATAAGCCGGCAAGAGTGTTAAAATATTCTCTGCGTCTGGTGGCTGGAGCTGTGGGTTTTAATTGCTGAAATTACCTTGTCAGGCTGCCTTATCAGCTGCTGTTCTAGTGATTGTTTGGGTTAGATAAGCGCGAGTGCGATAAAGCCTCGATAACGTTTCAGAGATTACAGCTCTTTTGAAACTGCTGGTGCTCGCCAGGGGCTGCGGGTGCCTTTCCCTCCGCCCCCTTCCCTCTCTCCTCTTTCGATTTTTCCTTTTTTTATACAATCGCTTGAGCTCTTCTTGAGGAGCGCTGCTGTTTTGAGGAGCAAAGCCTCTTCTGAGCAGATCCTGGTGGGGGAGCGTGCAGATTCGAGGCGACCTGCGCCCACGAGCGGAAGCAGATGCTGGTAGAAAGAACCCGAACGAGGTACTGGGCACCTCTCGCTGTCCGCCGTGTGCTGGGAGCCCCGGGTTTGTGGCTGAGCTTCAGCCTCAGGGACCAAGCTGAACGAGGCCGAGCCCTGGGCAGGCTCCTAGGGCTGTCCGCGCTTCCAAAAATACACGGTTCCTATAAAACCCCGTCTGTGACGGTTCATTTGATGCAGGAGGGAAATACCAGCCTTTAGGAACCTCCCCAGTATTCGCTTCAATTGATTTGTGCTGTTTATGGTCGTTTCTGACAACTGTTATTTTTAATGAACCCTAGTAAAAAAGCTTCTCGTTGAACTCCTCCGATGCGTATATTTTGGATGGGATAGAAGAAGAGGTTTGCAGTTGTATGATGTGAATAGACCTGTCTAGATCTATACAATCCGAGCAGATTTATATGGTGTGGTGTTATGGTCTTAATGTTGGCTTTGCCTTCCTGCTGATAAGCTCTGCACTTAGCAGGCCTTGCATATCTGCAGGAATGTGCTGCTTAGGTTTTTAAAAATGATCAAAATTAGTTTATTGTTCATGTCAACCTGATTTAACATGAAAAAGCAAATGAACTATGGAGCTCAGGAGAGCAGTGGGGAAAATTAGTGATATTGTGAGGACCATGCTTTGGAAATGGGAACTGAGGAGCTTGAGAAAATGAACTTTCAGAATGGAAAAACTGCCAGTGTTGTCAACATTTGGATTTCTGTTCATATTCAATAGGCTTAGCAGTAAAGCAGTGCAGTGTTCATTATCTACAGATATTTTTTCAGCGTGTCCAGTCAAAGGCTGGACTTGAAATACTGTGCAATGAGCACAGGGAGGAAGTGTCTGCCGGGATAATTACGTGTCTCGGCCATTAATTATGTTTACAAAACACAGGACTAACCTGAAACTGGTCACAGTTCCTCAGGTGGTGGTTGTGTGTGCTGGTTTGGGGTCTCCTACCCCAGATTGCTACCTTATTAAACACCCCGTAGAGCACGTTGCTGCCTTACAGCGTTGTCTCTACCTTGCTAAAACATTTGGCAATTCCTTCACTGGCATTGAAGTAGCTGAGAGGTTGCCTGGTGCTGGCAGATGCTGGATATTAATTCTGCTTGTCAGACGGAGGAATCTCAAGATACCAAAGTGGTTGCAGGTCAGACCCACTTCCTGTAGCGTGCTTTAGTTCCTGCTTGCATTTTGTTGTGGTTTCTTGACTTGGTGTTTGTGAAGAGCCGATTTCACGTAGCTGACTTTCTTTCTCTAGTAGCAAATTCAATGTATTCCCTGTAACTTTTCAGTCTGAAAACATGGTAAGTGTGTTCCAGTTGGTGCAGATACAATATGTTCTATGAAGTCCACAACAAAACTTTGGACCACATCAGTTTGACTATCTGAGATATGTAAATAATTGCGACACAGAGTACCAGGAGAAGCTGTACTCTGGAATAACCAGACTTTGCTTTGTTGGAGGTTTTGTTTTCTTTTTTTTTTTTCTTTTTTTCCTCTTTCTTGTTTTAATGTGAAATACTTCATTTATTGTATGTGTGTATTTGGGAGGAACTTTTTTGGGAATTGATTTACTGAACTTCTACACCTACCCAGGTATGCCTGCAACTGCTGAAAGTGGATCTAAAAGCATCGACCCGAAGAGTTAGCAGTTAAGAGGCTGGTAGTTCTGCTTATTGCTTATATCTCTACATGTCAGTTTTACAAGATCACAATAAGCAAAAATATTCTTGTTTATATGTGGGTAACAGAATATACATGGCAAGGTTTTGCTGGGCAACGTTTGGGTTGGATCTCTTGTTCCTGTCCAGGAACAATTCATTTTGAAACTGTGTAGATTAGATTTCTGATATGAAGATGGTTTTTATGTATTTAATTACTCGTGTTGGATCTGTTCTCAGATACTGTGTAAGCTCTTTCTACCACAAGAAGAGATGAACTGTAGTTAGAACAGCCAAATTTCAAAGAAAAACAATGATCAGACTCTGTTTTTATGGATGTTGGACTGAGGCATAGGGTGACTAGGTGATATCCTTAGGGTCTTGCAGGAGGTGTGTGAAAGAGTCATTAAGTAAAAGAGCAGCATAGAAGAAATACAGCTCCGAGCTATTCAAGTTATCCAGTATAATCCAATAATAAGAATGGACAAGTAAGTTATCCCACATTTGAGTTTTAATGAGTACTGTGTTGGACTCTTCTTAATTGTGTTCAGATGTTTGTGGGCCCTATTTCCAGGGCTGTGTTTACAATGTCAGACCGTAGACTCTTTTCTTCCTCCTAATGAAAGCTCGACATTCCTTTTGTTCCAACAAATTTCAGAACATAGAAGCTGATGCCAAATTATCACATGCCTCAAGCAAAAAAAGGATCTGGCAGCATTGCCTTTCCTGGGAGACTGTGGAGGTGCCCCGGCCTCACTCCGGCTGGGCTCTTTGGTTTGAGATGTGCTGCTCTGTGAATGTCATCCCCACTCGCATCGCACGAGCACAGCGGGACTGCTGAGACAGCAGGTAGTAGAGTCCACTGGGTGTTGGGCACCCCAGGACCTGCAGGGAGTGACAACTGGTCAACCTGCCGTCCGAGGAGAGCAGCGGGTGGCTCAGGTGGGACTGGTCCGTGCCCTCCACTCAGGACATGCAGTTTCACAAAGCGCCTGTGGATGCAGTCATGCCAGCTCCAGACGAGCAGAGGTTACCAGAGCTCTGCTAGCACCTTTCACAGAAGTTCTTTGCAAAACTTGGAGGTTTCACTGTTTACCCTCAAGTTTCATTTTGAATCTCCGCTCTGTCCTGGGTGATGCTAAAGCTGAAGCTCAGTGAGCTCTGTGGGGCTTTGAACGGTTACCAAAAGGAAGTCCCTTAAATTCCAGAGAGCTTCCATGCAAAGCATTAGGCTCAGAAAAACAGATTAATTATTCTTGTTCTTGAGAATTACCATACCGAGGGTTACAGTTCTGCAATAGCAAGAGCTAAATGACCCTATTATATTCCACTGTTGCTATCTAGATATTTTAATCCAAGATTCTTATACTTACGGTGAGATCTGCTTACTGTTTCCCTCGTAAAAAAAATTGTTTTGACAATTAGAAAATAAAAAGAATACTCTACATCAGTGATTAGGATTTGGTGCTAATAGTGACAGTACTCTACCACCAGAAAAGCTGCAGTAATTTAAACTGAATAAAAGAAGCAAACATAAAGGCTTTAGTGCTCCTCTCTATCACGTTGCTGCGGACACCAGCACCCCGTCTGCCTGAGGGACCGGGTGGCGAGGCTGAGCGTGTCCCTTGGGTTTGCTCCTCTCTGTTCACGTATGAAACCAGAGTGGGCAGTGAATGAGTGTGGCCGCCGCACCGACCCCAGGGAAACAGCCGTGTCCTCCTGAGCACACGCAGGCTCGCACAGCTCTGGCTCTGCGGATTGTTTGTGTGTGTGACCTACCAGTCACCTTTCCCATGGCTCAAAGCTGCAGCCATCAACAGTCTTCCAGTGAAAACTGAATGTGAATAGAGAATGGCTTCATAAGTTGCCTGGCTAATTCTGGTTTTCAGTTCGGCCCCTGAAGCAGTTTCATGTGCTGTTAGGCTCAAAAATTGAAGATCATGACACTCACGCCAGTTTATTTAGCTGCAGTGGAGAGTATGAATTCTTCTGGGCTTTTTTCATCCTTATAACCTCTCAACAAAGGCAAACCCTAAGCTACCACACACAGCTGGTGTTTCTAATAAGTCACAGATGTGCGCTGGGATCTCTCCCATCTCCTGCAACATTTAAATGTAGATAAATAGAACTTAATCAGCTATAAATAACAGCGTGTCATGCCTGTGGATCACAAGCCCTCTGTGGGGACTCCCACCGGACCAGGGTTAAGCTTAATTACTTCAGCCTCCTGCAAACAGCAGAGTGATCAGGGTTGGCTGTTGCCCCGGTGCGGTGGAAGCAGCACAAGGAAGCGGTGAGCTCAGCCCCGCAGCCAGAGCGCCGCTGACCAGGCGCTTGGTGCAAGGTGCGCGCTGGGTTTCCACGCTGCAGGGTCCCTGCCTTGCCTCTGTTGGATTCAGGACACTGGGAGGTTTTAGTGTCCCTCCTTGATCTGAGAGTAGTTCTAAAACAAACAAAATATTCACGCGGAGCAAAACAAAATCTCAGGAGGCCTCTATGAGCACACTGGCAGTTCAGTTGCAGCTTGGGGCTGCTCATGCACCCCTTTTCCTTAAAAAAAAATGAGTGTAGGTCCCAGGGCGTGCTGGCAGGAGGGTGTCGTTGGTCTGCAGGGAGCCTCAGACACCGGTGCTGCTCCCACTGTGTGCGGGGAGGGAAGGCAGATGGGCTGCCCCGACAGAGGCGCCTGTCTCCCCAAAGGGACCCCCAGGAGGAGCAGCACGAGGTCATTCCAGAGAGGACACGGGTGGCTCCTGCCAGCCTCTGTGGGGGCCAGGAGCCCATGGGCTTTACAATTAACACACGATTTCACATTCACCCTCTTTTTTTTAGCTTTTGGTCGCTCCCTGCAAGCTGCCTCTGCTCCGTGGGAGCGCGATGGGATTTCATGGTGGAGAGCGCTGAGCCCGCGGGCCCCTCGGCACCCCCGCGACTGGGGGAGGCAGGGCGATATTTGTTTATCAGCAGCGGTGCGGATGTTTTGGTTGCGGTTTGCGGTGCATTGGTGCCACTTAGTGGGGGGAGAATTGAATTGACGGCTTTGACTGTGCAGGGGAGAAAGAAAAGAGGCAGCTTTGCTCCAGCTCAGCTCCCCACCAGCTCCTGGTGTTCCTGCAGTTTAATTAGGTATAAATGGAAATCTCCTGCTAACCCACAGAGTTGCTGTCGGGTGTGGGACGTGGCTTTCAGCACCACAGTTCTGCCTGCTGGGGCGGGCACTGACTCTTCCAGCAGAAGGAAAGTCGTCAGCCTTGAGAGCACTGCTGAATTTGAGGCTAAATAGTGTGATTTGTTGATAGGGAAATGGACACAGTGTGCCGTGCCGAGTACAGTGCTGCGGGGGTGCCGAAACACGATTCTCCATCTGGGCTACGATTGCTACTGTTTTAAATACAATGGAAGAGGGGTGGGGGGAGTGAAATGGTTTTAGCTTAGATTCCAGTTTTGGAGAAGCCAGTCCATGCAAAAAGCTAGCAGAATTGATTCAAACTCTTTTATTTATATTTTCTATTGTTTTTTTTTTTATTAAGAAAAGACTGTTGGAGAAGGAATCCTCTGCTGTGATATTTGCAGGCGCTCTCTCCATACTGCCCTCCCCCAGGAAGGCTCCTGTTGAGCTCATGGTAGCTGGGCAGAGGCTGCCTTGTGCCTAGAGACGGAGCCTCCCGGGCAGACGGCACCGTCCGTTTGCGCCCAGCCTTTCCTGGCAGTGCTGTAGCGGTTACGGAGCGCCACTGGGCCCCCAGCATCCCCAGTTTGCAGGGGTTATGCAATAGCGGGGCGAAATTCTGTTTTCTCGAGGTACTCGAGAACCTCTTGTGGTTGATTCATATCTGTGTATTTTCCTCTTCACGGAGGAAAGGGCATTTCAGGAGGGTTTTTCTGCAAAGCAGCTGCATTTTCTTTTGCACAAGGTCTCCTGCCCTCGTTGGGTTCTTCTGCGCAGCCCTTGGTGGGTTGCGGGGCACCCTGTGACTGGGATGCTGGGCACCTCGAGGCGGCTCTTGGTCTTGGGGAGCTGTTTGGATTTCAATGCCATTCCCAGGACACGGCACTGCTCCTCCATCCTTACAGCAGCGCGTAGCGCGCCTGGGATGGTGCCTTGTCTGTGACAACAGGGCCCAGCCCTGGTGCAGAGACATCTCCTGGAGCCCAGCAGGCTCCGCTGGCAGCACCAATGGTTCCTCCCATCCGTGACTGCCGAGATGGAGGAACCGCTTGGTCCTCCCATCCGCAATGGCCGAGATGGAGGAACCGCTCGGTCCTCCCATCCGTGACAGCCGAGATGGAGGAACCGCTCGGTCCTCCCATCCGCGACGGCCGAGATGGAGGAACCGCTCGGTCCTCCCATCCGCAACGGCCGAGATGGAGGAACCGCTCGGTCCTCCCATCCGCGACGGCCGAGATGGAGGAACCGCTCGGTCCTCCCATCCGCGACGGCCGAGATGGCGGCACAGGGCCAGGCTGGTCGGCGAGGCCTGGGCACCACTCGCACCCTCGCCAGAGGGCACTGCGCAACCTGTTGCGCTCCAATCCGTAACCCCTGAACCCGCCGCGCTGCCGCCTGCTCCGCGGCGTTTTACAGCGTTACCTGGAGTCCTTGAGTGCTCGTTCCCATGGCAACCCGATATAGCATTTTTATTCTTTATTACTATCACTGTTTTATTGCTGCCTTGTTCAAGTGTGCTGTCATCTTTATTTTGCCTCAGTGTGTGTGCGCGCATGTGAACCGCAAATCTGTTTCTAAAAATTATATTATTAAACACTTTGGTGGATTTGGGAAAAAGATGATGGTCTGTCACTGTCAATTTAATTTTAAATGGGGAAACATACCGTAAATGGAAACAAACTAGAAAGAAAAAATAAGCTTGCAACCCAAATATAAATTAATACAGCTGGCTCAAGATGTTTGGTGCAGTTGTAGATACTGAGATAAAAGCAAATTAGTGGCAACAGCACTGCTTCTATGGAGGAAAGTTACAACTTTGGTTACCTTTGTAGGACATCCCCGCAGTGCCCGGGCGTCTTGAAGAGCAGCTTTGGGCCAAAGGCAGCAGTGGAGCAGAGACCTCCGCTCTTCTGAGGTGAAGCTTCACGCATTTACAGAGGGAGCTGTGTGGCCCAGTAGATAAAATCTTGAAGCCAGGAAGTTAAGCTGGAAATGAGAGACCATAGGCTTCTCCGAGGGGATTTGGAACCAGGTTGTGGATTGCTTGTTGGCACAGTGTTTGTGTTAAGTTAATGCTGTGCCCTGCTGCTGCCAGGAAGGAGTGGTGCTTCACGCTGGTGGTGCTGGAGCTCCAGGAGCGGGGCAGGAGAAGCCAGGAGAAGGAGCGATGGCTGGAGATGCTGCAGCCGGAGATGGCTCCCTCCCAGCCAGCTGTGAGGGTGCCCAGGATCAGCTGTTGAGTAGATTTGGGGTCGGGGAAGAATATTCCTGCGGGTGGGATTAGCAGGGACCCTGGGGAGAGGATTACTGTTCTTCCTGCCGTTGGGCACAGCCTGTTTCCTGCGGCTGCTCAGGGGGGGTTCCCTGGACACACTTTGTTGCTGGAGGCTGCAGAGGGAGGGCGGTTGGAGGAGGTGGAACACGGTGCCCATGAGCCCGGCCCGGGGTGACGCTCCGGGCGGCCTGATCACAGGCACGACAGCGGCGGGGGCTTCTCCTTCAGGGCACAGGCTGCGTTTTGGGAATGGTGAAGCAAGCAGAGCTAAGGGCGCTGTGATCGGGAGCTGCAGGAGGCAGCTGGCAAGGCCCAGATAACAGATATCTGCCCGAGCACATGCTGGGAGCAGCGCTGCTCTCTGCGGCTCCCTCATACGCTCGCTCGCCTTCCTTCCCCACGCTAAGTATTAGGGGGCTGCTAGAAAAATGTTTGTTCTTTTTTAGCACCTCTTAAGTCGCTCTTTGCTATCGACTGCTGCTGTGTGGCTGAGCACAGCAAGAGGATATAAGGATCCCCTGTGTCGAGGGAGGATGTTTAAGGCCTGGGGTCAGGGCTACCTCCTCGAGGGTGATCTCTTGGGCTTAAGGAACGGAGAGGCATCATGTGGAAAGGTATAAATTATCTAGGACAGCACATGGATTTTTACAACCTGCACTTAAATCCTTCATTATATCTTGTGCCAGCAGCAAGGAGGATTCTGCAGTTTTGTCTAAGGACACTACCAGCAATTCAGATGCTTTGAAGGATATGTGTCTCCTTCCAAAAGCATCTGAGAGGGTTTTTTTTTTTTCCCCTTCTTTTTGTGAAAATTCCTCCATACTCAAAGTCAAAGCCTCCTTGTTCATCCATAGTCCCCAAAGCCTCACCCAAGCAAATGCAAAATGATCAGCAATTGCATTTCAGTCCTTAATAGGAAGTCAAGGCAATGATGCTAGGTAAACAGAATAGCTTTTCTAGAAGGAAAACAGCAAGTAGAGATTGCCAGAGCACTGTTTATTAGGGGAAGAAAAAAAAAAGGAAGGGAGAGCAGAATGGCAAAGATAATATGCTTCAAAGAAGCAGATTTAAGTCAATTAAGAGGTACAATCTTATGACAAGCTGATCTATGTGAAAAGCAAGTTGAGAATTGAAATCTTCTTGGAGAAGCAAATTCAAGGGCACAAGTGTGAACCCTCTTAATAGAGGGGAAAGATGGGAAATGTAGTAGGAGATCACCTTAGCTAAATCATGGGCTCCTTAATGACCTGGAATTTAAAAGAAACATAAAGAAAATGGAGAGTAGGTTGAACTATGGAGGACAATTTTATTGTGAGCATGCAGAGAAAAATGAAGGCTGGAGTCCAAATTGAGATACAATTGGTAAAAGACATAAAGGGCAGCCAGAGAGATTTCTATAAATATATTAGTAGCAAGAGATGGGCCAGGGAAGAGGCAGTCCACTGCTCAATGGAAAGAAATAGCTCTCAAAAGATGCAAGTGAGAAAGAAAAGTGCTTAATGACGTTTTTTCTTATCCTTTCTATTCCTCCTGAGAGGGTCAGCTGCAGTCACGCAGCCAACACACCAGCAGGGAATGGGAAAAGAAAAGGTTTGAATACTTAGGTTAGCAGAACCTTGTGGAATTCAGTTCTGGGCACTTAGAAAACTGGCTCGAGTGATTCGGTGCCATTAGTGATAATCTTTGAAAATTTGTGGAGGACAAATGAGGCTTGAGAAGCCTGGAGAAAAGAAAATTAAAAAGGGGAGAAAGGAAGGAACTGCAAGCAAGGAAGCCTGCAATGGCCCCCATTTTTTTTTTTTTTTTTTAACAGCTTGTTATGGAGGGAAAAACTTCCAGTCATTGTCAGGATATAGAAATATGTTTTACTATAAAACATGCAAGGCATTCTGATCTTTTTATTTGGTTCTGGTGATGGCTTCAATGTGTTTCCTTCTCACAGCTCAAGAAGAATATTGGTCATCCAAAGAGACATTTGGGACAAAATGCAATAGTGAAATCAGCTAAGCCCAGGGACTGGCTTCCCTGTGGAGGCTGCAGGAAGTATTGGAAGTTTCTAGGGAATGTTAGGCCAATGCCTGTTCAAGTTCATTAACCTGTTTCTAAGGGTCAGCTGCACTATGTGGCTCCCCCAGGAGCCCTCTCTTCTGGTTCTGGACAGAGCTGAAAATTGTCCGACAAAGCAGCCAGTTGCAGAGGAGATGGCTGCTGAAATCCATAGGCCATGCTTAAAACCCGGGCAAAATTAAAGTCTTCTGCCTGCGTACTTGAAAGCTAATTTTTCTAATTTTATTCAGGGAGTTGAACATTCAGCGAGACACATTCCTAATGCTCTTTTGCAGGAAAAGGTAAAGTAGAGGGCTGGAAATTCCTTGGTCCGTTGTTGGTTTTTCTTATCTCCTGTCTAGCTGTAAGGGTGCCTGCAGACCTATAAAAAAAGAAGAATAGACAGAAAATAATACCAAGCTCCTCAGAAGGGAAATGGAGAATATAAGTGGTGTCTGGGGTGACATCAACATTTGGATCCTCCTCTTTCAGTCTGAAATCAGACTTAGGTTGGAGATGAAATAGCGTCCAAGAGTTTTCATGACAGGAAGAGTCTTCAGACATCAGAAGACTCTTTAATTATGGGCAGAGTGATTCATTCAGTGGTCACCATCTGTATCTCATTAAAATATGAAAAGCTTCACTGTTTTTCCCTTAAATGTGAAGGTATCCCTGTTTTATCTTTTTTGGCTTAGCAGAGCCATATTTTATGTCAGCTCGTTGCAGTCTACCTTTCGAGCGAGGCTCTGAGTTATGTGCAGATTATTTAATGCTGAAAATGTTGAGCAAATGTAATTCACCTGTGTCGCTTCCACAAGACTCTTTTCTCCTTAAGCGACCAAGCACAACAGGAAAGCAGCTGGAAATGAAATTGAAGGATTAATTTGAAGTTATTTGGGGAATGGATGTAATCAATAAAAGTAAGATACACTTTGTGTCTTTTCTTGCTGAGCCCTAATCAACAAGGAGGCTTTTCCTAAAGAAAACCTCAACAGTCCCAACAGAACCCCTGCTAAAATTGATGGGGGGAAAAGTCTCCCATGGACTTCAATGGGCACAGCCTGCTTTGAACTGACTTTTACTGTGGTGGGGAAATATGCACTTTGTCTGCGAGAGGTTGCCCATAAATACATGTGCAGATGAATGTGTGTGCGGCTGGAGGCAGCAGTACAAGGCTACGGAGGGTTCAGGCAAGAGAATCACAGGCACAAGCAGAGCCTCTACTTTGTTTATGCCTTATTTACCCCCCACCAAAAATGAACTCTGAGGTGTATTTTGGAACAGCAAGGAGGATTTGCAAAATCTTCTAAAAGGGTCATTGCAGCCTGCTGAAGTCAGTCAGCCCATTTTTGTGTCGTCCTGCTGAGCCTATTTGTTTTTTTGGAGAGGGAGACTCCTCTAGCTGTTACTGCCTGGTTTTGGAAAGGGAGAGTGCATACAACAGAATTTTGCAACAGATTAGACGCAATTAAGTGTTTTCAATTTTCCGATATCAGTTATGATTACTGTAGGGGCTTCTTACTCTGCTACCCGTTTCCAAGATGCATTATGGCTGTCAGATATAAATTGGGGGCATCAAAGCACTTTCTGCAAGGGGTTGCTAGCTGGTCTGTCATGCAGATTGCTCTGAATTTTCTCAATGCATTCAGTGCCAAACACAAATTACATTTTAAAAGCAATATTTTATTTGGCCAGTGTGTATTGATCAGACTGTATTCAGCAGCTGTGAGGTTAAATTCTGGTTTGCCAGTTGGCTTTAGGGTTTGAAAATGAAACAGCAGCAACAGGTTTTTCAGCTTTGCCAGAGCTTCAGCAAAGTGACATTGGAAAGAGGAGGAAAGGAAGAAGTTGGGGATGCTTTAATTTATCAAGGGCCGGCCTTTAGCCATGCAGCAACTTGTCCCTCTTTGGTGGGTGTTATGATGTGCCCAGCAGTATTGAAAAGGGGGGAACTAGATGGAAAGTTGGGTCAGAAATATATAAGGGTCTGGAAAGAGGGCTGCCTGCCAAAAGCTGTGGTGTTACAGTTGGCCGCAGCTTTGCTCCTTGCTTGTCTTGGCGCTCGAGTTGCAAGACAAATACATTTGTTTTATTGTTGTTCGTGAAGCCTGGCCGACGGCAACGCAGCGGTGCCGAGTGGCAGGGCGGCCGCAGCGCGGGGAGGTCGCGCCCAGGGCGTAGGTCTGAGGTGAAGTCTTCTCCGGGCAGATCTGGATGTCTGAGGCTGGTAAAGTGGAGAGAATCCAGGGTGAAACTCGAGTGATTTCCTGCTCTCCCAGGGAGGCGGATGTGGGAAAGGCGAGGTTCCCTGCAGGTAACATCCCGATGGAGGAGAAGTCCCCTTGAGAGAATGAAGACCCAAATTTGGATTCTAAGCCCTGTTCTCTGTGCAGCAGCAATAGTGGCAATGCCCAACACACTGGAGTACCGGGAGGATAAATCCACGGAGAGCGCTGAGTGCTCGGATAAATAAATACCGTCGAGAGCGCGAGGAGGCATTTGTGCTTGTACGAGGGCTAAGTGCTGTGTTAGTAATGACCCGGAAAGGACAGAGCTACTTGGAGGTATAGTAAGCGTAAGCAAGTGCCTCCTGTAGTTGACAGGCTCTTGATATAAATCATTTGTGGAATAAATGACACAGGAGAATTCATGCTTCCTAGAGGAGAAGGAACGAAGTCTCTGCTGGACTTAATAAAAATGAAAATTTGGTAATGGATAATATGAGTCTGGAAGGGCTCGCGGTCCGCTTGACAGGAGCTGTAAGGTCACAGATGCCCAGGCTGGTTCTGGCAGCGCACGGGAGATGATGGAGGGGAAACGCTCCCTCTGAGCCTCCCCAGCGGAGCCGGGAGATCCGGGCCAGCTCGAAGGCTGCTCTTGGACGGAGGAATCCAGGGCAGTTCTTGTAGCAAACCCCAAACTCTGTGTTTGACATTGGTTTTAAGCAGCCAGGGGTGTCTCCTAGGGTCCCTCCCTTTGAACTGTGCAGAACAGGCCAGGGCTGCTGGCCCTGCTGGCCTGTCTCTCCAGTCTCTCGGAGCACAGGCTGCGGCTCCAGGAGGGCCCTGTCCCGTCTCCTTCTGCACGAGAGCGTGTGCGCCTGGAACTGCTGCCCAGGGCTCCACTGCCAAACACCAACACGGGGAAAAAGAGAAATTATTTTCTTTTGAGTTCATTTCCTGAACTGTTTCCCCGCTTAGTCATAGCGGCCCTGGTGCAAGGGAGAGGTGGGAACATACGACTAGGGGCAAAGGAAGGAGCGGGAATCGATTCAGCATAAAACTCGCTGCAGTGGGACTGTCACGTCTGGACTGTCTCAGCGCTGCCTCCTTCAGATGGGAGAAATCCCATCCCAGTCCTGCGGAGGCCACGAGGGTGACGCGCACGGGCCCCCTCCCATGTGTCAGCAAAGGGGAGCACTGCAGGTGCCGTTCTCTCCATTGCCCCACGTTGAGGACTTCAGCCACATTTCCGCTGAGGATTTCAGCCAGAATTTTGCTTGGCACAATATGGCACTTTCTCATGCTGCCTACCCCCCTGTGTAGTTTGTCCCTACTCATCTCCACCCCGGAGGACAATATTACAAGATGTGTCCATTGTTTCTGAGACACAAAGTCAAGACCTCTTGTGTTACTTTGTTGTGCTCTTCTGCTGATAAAATGCTTGCTGGCTTGGTAATCTTGCAGCTAAATCCAAGGGCTTGCAAATCAAAAAGGAACCTTTCACTATTACCCTGGAAACATAAGTTTAGAAGGAATTAATTTGAAAGAGCTTCATGCGAAATTTATATACGCCATTCTCCTGCCAAGATAACTTGCCAGTTGGGTGCTGGTCGTATCGTTTCAACTTCTCTGCCTGTACGCAAACGGAATGACTTTGCCTCTTCTTCTTTATCCCTGAACAAAAGAAAAAGCCGATGATTTGAACAGATGTTCTCCAAATCGGTATCTGGCCTGCGGTGCAATAGAAGAGCAACGTGGTTTTTGAGCAGAGCCTTTGTATCATTTGCTCTTAGTTCGTCCTTTCGGCATATGACCTGGGAAGGTCCCTTTTCCAAAGAGCAGAGCTCACTGAGAATCCCAGAGCGGGATGTTCCCAGAAGGAGAGGCTACTGCAGTGCTTCTTACTCCAGACCAACCCATTCCCTCAGTCGGGCAGGGAGAACCAGCAGCACAAGGCAAGACCTTTGGGACAGCAGTTGGGGAAGGAAGGCAGTGACCAAGAGACCTGAGCACTCAAATTGGTTTGAGTGGCTGATACAGATCAGATGTATTGGAACCCGCTAATCTGCAAGGGTCCGTACAAGGGGTTTTGTCTATTTTATATTTACATCTCCTAAAATCTTTGAGAAACATTCTCCCAAAAATGTCAATCCAACTCTCAGAGTTGGCAGTCAGGTTTCCTGTCATGTGAGATTAATGTACAAAATGCGGAATTAAGTATAATGCTTCTGCACACGAGTGTTTGACATCCCTCAAGGTTGTTATCATGCCTAACTGAAGTTGTTTTTCTATGCAATATATTTCTCCTGCTTCCTACACTCGAGATATCTCCTCCCTTCCTCCCCTGCTCTCTGGTGTTACTGCGCTTCCCTGACTACAATTAAAATGTTGACACCTGGCTTGGCTCTGCAGATTAGGATTTGATTTTCTGTAATTATATGTTATCGCTCACATTCAGTAGCAATTTTACCTTCTGTACAGTATGATAACACTTATTAATTCAATAAAAGAAATCAATTCACAGGCAATTTCAAAATGTAACACCTTGGTAACTGAGTACTAACCAATCAGATTATGCATCTGACATTGTGCCTTGTCATTTAATCAGTAATGGGTGATTGCAAAAGCAGATATATGTCAGATGTTAATTAAGAGTAACACAGTTTGGGACCATAATGTTAACAGTGCCTGTTTTGTTATGATGCTGTGCTGAATATAGCTAATATTTGACTTGCACTTAAGTATTATTTACAGTGAATGGAACGATAAGGATATTTATTCTGTCTCTGTGTTCCGACAGATGCATTAAATTTTTTTTAATCAGTGGAACATACTGACTGTTAATGGACCACAGCACACTGTGTGTGTGTGTGGGATGTGGAGGTGGTTTTGTTTACAGTGAACACGCTCTGTCTTATCTTATAGAAAGTTACAGAGCCTTTAGAGTCTTGCATTCCCAGGGCTGCCTTTTTTTTCCCTCCTTCCTGAAGTATTTCCCTTGGTATGTGTCAGTCAGCATTTCCTTCAGGTGGTTGCTATGATGTTGAGGAAGAAGCGGGTAACCCCGTGTGCTCCCCACCTGCGAGTCTTCTGCGGTGCCGCCGTCCGGTTCTCCTCCCTGTCGGAACGTGTCCCAGGCAGTGCCGGCCGTGACCGCCGTGTCCCCGCGCCGCTCGGGGTCTGTCTCTCTGCCGGGGCTGCGCTGCCGACGCTCCCAGGGTTGCAGGTCACTTCCAAGGGCCCCCGGCAGCGGGAGGGAACTCAGCTGCGCCCGGGCTGGCCGCACACTCGCTCTTTGGGCAACGTAAGGGAGAGGCTTTTGTACGCCGAGCAGTGAAGTGCCCTTGGCCTCTTGGAGTAAATAGTTCAGTGGTTCCCTCTGTGGCCTCTTCTCTGCCTTTTCCGTGAGGTGTGATCCTTACGGACCATATTGTAAATTCTGAGCTTGATCTGCTCTTTAGTGCTGCTAGAGGTGTGTTAAATGTCATTGACTCCCAACAGTTTTGCTGGGAATGAAGGACATGCAGGACCTGGCCCTTAATTTTGTTTCTTTGGTTTAAAGACCCATTTGTTCTGTGTGATTAGAACCTATTAGCCCAGTCAAATTAAGGTAACAGCAGGTGAAGTAGGCCTGAAACAGACATCTAAACTTAGCTGAATGTTATCATGCTCACGCAACCTTCATTTCTAATTCATAATTAAGTTAGAACTAAGGCCATCAGCTATTAAACTGTGCAGTGCAAATGTGTAAGATGCAGAGAATCGCCAATAAAGTTGTAAACTTCAATTAGCCAGCACCAGCCCAGGGTTTTGAGCTTCCATGGGACGCTTAACTAATTTTATTATAACAGCAGCGTCCTAAATGAGCAGCTTTGAGGCATTGACTATTCATTTAACAGTCCAAATATTCATTTAACAGTCCAAATATTCATTAAATCTTACAAATTGGCATCAGGGTTTTATGTTTTTAGCAACATATTCATTGAAGGAGATAGGCAAGGTTCAACTTTAGATCACTTATATTTTCTGTTTAAAACATTTTCATTTATAGCTTGTCTAAAATGTGGCAATTTTTACAAACTAGACTAAATTCTCCAATTATTTACTAATGACTGATAAAGCTACTGAACTTGTAAAACTATTTGCTGTGAAATTGCAGCAAGCAAGGAGCCTCCTATTTTGCCCCAAGATGTCAGTGATCTCGGGGAAGTGGAATGATTGCAGACTGAGATCAGTAACAAATGAGATTTCCTCCTCCTTTCCTTCCTCCTCCTTTCCTTCCTCCTCCTTTTTAAATAATAACCTCTCTTTCCCTCCCTATGTTTTAGTAAAATAGACAAATCTCACATTAGTTTCTCTCCTTTAGAAAAAAAATATATTCATACTATCCTTTTTTTTTGCCATGGTTTCAAAAAAGTAATAGGTGCTTCAAAAGAATGTTTTCCTGTATAATTCTGTGTCTCACAATTTCATGCTATGCGTTCCAGAGTGACTACTTGTTTTGGTTTCTATATTTCGTTATTTTTCTATATATCCTGAACTACTTGGGAGTTCTATGATTTAAGCAGAGCTTTGCCAAGTCATATCGCTATATCTGAACCTTCTCTTATTGCTTGAGTTTTAAGGGGAATTTGAAGATGATTAGTAAAGAGTTCCCAAATTGTCTTTCAGTAGAAAGGTAAAGTGATGCTTAGGAAATTTTGATGGATTAATTCATTATTCGTTTAGCGCGTTTATGCCTCAAGGTTAGAATCGTTTTGTTGCTTCGCTATGGAGCATAAACTTGCTACTATCTGAAAAACTGCAGTTACGGTGCATTTCACATGTTAGCTCTTGGGCCCCACAGGTGGAACATGGGCAGTTTGTCCTCCTGTTCCCGGGATCCGTGGGTGGAGATGCCCCTTGGCAGAGCAGTCTCGCTTTGTGCTGAAGACTGCCCTGCTTTTGGCAATCCAGACACATTCAGCCTCACAAACCGATCACAGTAACTGGTCTGTATTGAGGGGTTGGGGAAGCAAAGGCAACAGCAGCAATAATAAGTGATTTGTCTAGGGCTGTTTAAAGAGCTAGAGATAGAACATGATGCTGTGACACTTAATTATGTGTCCATACATGTATCCTCTTGCCCGTGGATTTCATGGAAAGGACTGCTCCGCTTTGACCCCACTAAACTCACTCAAGGCCACTTTCTTCTGTACTTTGGTAGCATTACATCAACTCAACTGGAACCAGTTAATAAAGCCATACAGTGAAAACTGTCCAGATTACAGAGCTGAGACTCTCTTTGGTCTCAGCAGGACCCATACTCACCAATGAAATCAGAACTTGATGTAAAGATATATTTTAAATGTACTATTAAGTACGTGTATTCCTTTCCCATACTTAAATTTGACTGCCATACATGCCTATATTTATTCATAATTTTCATAGTCACTAAGAAATTCACTATATTTGGGGAGCTGTCTGTCCTCTACTGGTAATACTGACTTAAGTAACATACACAGTCGTTTCAAAGGCAAATAAAATTTTGACCTGTAATAAGCTCTGCACTTGAACAAATAACATTTCAAGACTCCGGCATTCTCAAATGGATTTGGAAGGACACAATATAGATCTTAAAATGCATGGTTGATTTAGTTTAAGCTCTGATATTAAAGATGGATAAAATCAGAAATAAGCTCTCACTTTCAAGGTCATTATTTCTCAGTTCTAGGTCATTTGTTATATTTGCCAGCATATTGCTGATTTGAAGAGCTGAGTAGATGCTTATTCATGGTAACAGTTTTTCTTTAGCCTGACCACTGTTGCTGCTGGTTGGTAGAGTAAAACCTGGCTTTCAACCAAGTATTAGGACAAAGAGACACTTAATGCCGCAAGTAGGATCTCTGCTTTGTGTTGAACACTGAGATTCATCAGAGAGTACTGTAATTTTTTACTACATGAATTTAGACTGCTTTTTTTATCCCCTGGTTTCTCTGTGGAAAATCATGAATCCATCATAGCAGTGAAGCACTTCACTTTAAAGCAGTCTGTAGGCCTCTTGAGCAGATGGGAGAAACTTGGGTTTGATTAAAACCATATTGTGAAAGGTGGTCGTCCTGCTCCATTTCCTGAATTTGCTTAGGAGAGCACAGTTAGGAGAGGAAGAGGGAAAGGATGCTGTATTATAAGTTATTATCCTAGGGGCATGATCCCTTTGCTTTGCTCTTTAGGTAAACTTTAGAGTTCATCAGATAATTGAAATGAGTCCTCAAGATGCTGCTGGCCGTGGGGCAGCTGTTCTCGTCGTGGTCACGGTAGGAGCCTCTCTCCTGCCTTGACTGCCCACGCTCATTCCTCCACCGTGCTCAGCTTCCCACATGGCTTGTGCTGCCGGTGGGCAGCGTTGCTGGAGCCTCAGCACATTGCTCACAGGGGAAAGGGTTTCCAGAAGATACGGGTTAAAATGAGGAATTCGGAGATTTGGAGTTCATATGACCTAACTGAGTGATTCCCCTGCAAAATTATCTGGTACAAAGCAGAGCAGCAGATGTCAAGGGTCTCATGAACATCCCCTGCACAAGCCCCATGGCACTTGGGTTGACCGTAAGCAGTTGAGGAGCCTTTGCTGTGGCTGGGCAAGAGCGCGTGTCCTGGTGAGCGCCACGAGCTGCTTACGTGGCCTGTGTTTCCATGGCACATCGGGGACAAAGAGGGCTGGGTACAAAGCCTCTTTGAAGGTTGATCCTCAGTGAAAAGGCAATTCATGAAGGTGGCGTGTTCTTCTCAAAATAAAAGTGGGTTTTACCCGTATTGCTATTAAAGTATAAAGCTTTAATTATGCCCTAAATCCAATGCTTTAGCCATGGGGCTCACATGATTAGCAGAAAAAAAAAGGCATCTGGAGAGGCTGTGTGGTGCCGTGTTTTCCCATATGTGAAATTTTATACAGTACAAATTATTAAACACCAAACCTCTGGAGAAAGATCATAATGAAAAATTTAGCACTTCCCCATCAGCCTGCTACTAATTTGCCTTCTGACTAGATCTGAAAGGAGAGAGGGCTGTGCTGGGGAGCCCGTGGTGAGAATCGGGCACAAAGAGGCGAGGAGCGTTTGAACACGATGCACCGGGGGGCCAGGGAGCCCCTCTTGGGGTGGCCTTGCTGAGACACAGCAAAGGTGAAAAACTGCAAGGCAAAAGGCCTGTGGGAGCATATCCCTTTCTTTCCATCTTGTTCTTAGCCTCCAGCTCCCACATTTCGTCCTGCAACACTTCTGCAATGCTGTGTTTGAAATATCTGTGTGGAGCGGGTGCTCTTCTAAACTGCGCCTTCCAGGACCAGCTGAGAGGTGCTGCTGCTCAGCTCGCTCCCCTGCGTCCGTGCCACCAGCCTGGACACGGCAGGTTTTCTGAAAAGAGGCAGCAAATGGTGGGATTTGCTTCTGCTCATTTTGCAAAGTGTATTTTGGTTTGCAGCAGACCATGGGTTTGCATTTTTTTTTTAAATCTTACCCCCAAATTTTCCCTTAATGACTTTTTGCAGGCACTGATTTGCAAGTCTGGCCCTGCAGTTTTACAGAAGTGCATTAGCAAGCTAGAGAAGCAAAGCGATACTAAAACCTGCCTGATGTGACTGGAGACCCTCGTTGTGTGGTTATCTGTGATTAGCTGCTGTTATGCTGTGCTGCGTGCTTATTACTGTTAAATTCTTCCTTTGCTGGAAAAGTCAGTGTCGCAACCATGGTCGGTGTGGAAGAACTGATGCTGCTGCAGCAATAGCCTGGGTGCTCGGAGGACACCTGCATTTTTAGAGCTCTTTTTTTTCCATGAATCTCACTAGCAAAAGAATGTGTCCCCCCGTGTGGTTTACAATGTCTCATTGCAGTCACAGCACCCTTTTAGCAGCAGAGAAGCGACCTTGTCAGGTGCACCATGGCCCTGGGTGCAGAAAGCAGGATGTGAAATCCCCGCGTTCCTGGAGGAGCAGCTTCCTCTGTTACCTCTCTCGGGGACACAGAACTAACCGCTGCCATAAATTTACGTTTGCTCTCACAGTCCAGGAACTAGTTTCACCTGGGTATTTGAGAAGGGCCTAAGGCACACAGAGCGCTCTCCCACTACGTCAATCTCAAATCCAGGTTTTGCCGTTCAAACTCCACACTAGTGGATTGCTATCAGCCCCTGCCTGGCAGGGTGTTGATTAATAATTTGAACCTGCAAATCCTCTTTCAACTTCTGTGAAAGCTAAATTGTCCATCTGAGGCCTGCTTCTTCCCAAACGATTCTACTGTGGTTTCCCCTGCTAGCATAATTCGTGGTGAAATAGATAACGTGTCAGCGGGAGGGCTGCGCCGCACACCTGCGAGGCAGCGCGGCTGCCGGCGCCCGCACGCACGTGGCCGACAGGCTGCGGCCGGAGCCCACCGCAGCTCAAGCTCTCAGCTCCACGCAGATGTAGCCAGGAAGGAGCCGTTTCCTCGCCCTGTGCCATGTGTGTGCGTTCCGGGTGGTTTTTTGAGTGTCTAGGATGCAGCGTTGAGGGCAGAGCCTGAGAGATGGAAACCTCGATGTCTTTAGGAGTCGAAGTGCAGGTTGCCTCCGAGCTGGGACTGGTCCTGCCGCGCAGGGGGTTCTTGAGCAGCAGTAGGAGCAGGGGCGATGTCATGCCCTGCTGATTGGAGTTGGCCTTGGCAAGTTTGGCCTGGTTTGTTTTGTGAGATGCTTTTATGCTTTAAGGCCTAGCTGTTTTATCTCTATTCTGGCTCCCTTCTTTATGGTTTCAGGAAAAAGGGAGTACTTTTACTCTTGCACCAATGCAAATCCATGGTGTATTAGTTAATGATTCAGAACCCGTGAGAGAAAGAATCATCTCTGATGTTTTTTAGAAAAAGACCTTGTTCATCCAGGAGCTCGATATTACTCTATCATGTCAATAATGAACGCTCAGCTCACAAAGGCAGCCCATTACAAGAAAGGCTATACAATTTAAACATGTTGTAAATTCAACTAATATATAAAAATGGATTTAAGGGGGGGAGGGAAAGTTGTACAAAACTATTCTTTCACCATATGTTTCAAGTTCTCCGGAATCCTTATTTGGATGGTATTTCAATGTGCTTCACCTATTGTGTTGCAAACTTTTGCAGACTGTGTCAAGTAATCCTAAAGCTTTTAAAATACAGATGGTGGTAAAATCCCCAGTGGAAAACAGACTTCTATTTCAAACTTCAGTTCTGTTTTTTTCTCTTCTAGTTCATAGCAAATTTTGACAGATCAGAAGAAATACTCACAGCTTGATGCAGCTGGATTCTTCTTTGGCATGAGCAGAAACATCTGGCCCCAAAACAGTGCATTTTACCAAAGGGCCAAGATACATGCGCATACATCTGTTGTGCTAATATATTTTCGTGTGAACTCAGATGTTAATTGTTTTGTTTTGCTGAGACAACAGCGTTGGTTCAATGAATAAGACTGTTTCCTTTAGCCCTCTGTTAATGGTTTCCTTCAGCAGTAATATTGTTTTAAATAGGAAACTGTCAGGTACATTGTGAATAACGAGAAGGTAAAGTGTTTTGAGCAAGTGTATTTATAGTATGTGAGCAATGGTATATGCTTAGATAATAATGGAATTTGCGTAACAAACGAGGTAGTTATTAGCACAAAAGGTTCCGTGGAGAACCTGTTTCATATCGCAAGTAGGTGTGATCAATTTCTGCATCATATTTTTTGAGGCTTTTATGGTTCCCACTTCCTCTTTGTAGTTTCCTCTTGCTCTCGTACAGAGGCAGCAACACGGGAGCATTGAGAGGTGAGTACTGACTTCCCTCTCTAGCTCCAACCATAGCTGGGCCTTGGTGAGTTTTGTTGGCCAGGGCTTTGCTCCTTCTCCCACACTCCCTCTTATGGAACCATTAACACTTAGCTGGAGTCACACAAGTCCTTTCATTGACCTTTGGTCTCTACTTTCAGGTGTGACCCCCCGTTTCTAACATATCCTTGGTATGGCAAATCTTGTTCCTTTCCAAAACCCTAAATTTCCAAAATTTTCTCACACTCTCTCTGCCTCCTTTTACTTAGATAATTCCTGTAGAGTTACTCGGTTTCCACGCAGTATCCAGAAAATGGGTCATGCCTTTTTCTGCATTCCCAGGCAGCTCTCTTCTGTGAACATGATACTGTCTTTCTAAGAAACACTTAGTTACACATCATCGAGGAAGGGCGATCTTGTGGTTAAGATGGAAGATGGTTGCTATTAGGAGCTGCATGTGTGCAGTGCTTTTAGCCAGCCTGTGCTCTGCAGTTCTGGCCTTATCCCAGGCCCGTTGCTTGACTTAGGAAAGTCATTTGACCTTTTCTTTCTACCTGAGAAACTAGGACAATAATATTGCCTAATAATATTGCCCACTGCACATCCTTGGTGTTTACGCTTGATGGGCATTTGGAAAGCACTTAAGATACTTTCAAGAAATATTATTATCTGAAGATTAATAAATGATCTTGCTATTACTACATAATCATCCTCTAAGGTAGTGTTTTTACACCTCTAGACTCCCGCTGAAAAAGTTGAGAAAACAAAAACTGCTGTTCCAAATGTGTCTCTGCATCAAATGCAGCCAGCAGCATTTCCTGCAGCTGAGACCATCATTATTGGAAGGATTGCAGTAATCTAACTTAACCGGACTCTATCTTTTATTTTGCTTTAGAAGTTGGTCATTTTAGTTCAGGTTGCTGATTTATAATGTATTTAACCTGATGGTCAAATGTAAAAGCTTGGTAAGTGTGTTGTGTTACGTCACCTTAACTGGATAAGCTTCAAATTGTGCTTCTGGTTGAGCCCATCGACTTTCCATTTACCAACCAAACTGCTGTGCCCTCTGAAAAGCCAGGCAAATGTGGCAATTGGCATTTCTCTGGGCCCCTCTCAGGCAGTTTTCCCCACTGGTGAGCGCAGCTTATCCCCAAGCAGGACCTGACTCCTTTCTGAAGGGAACGGGCACCGCATTGCGCTCTGAAATTGGTGGAAGAGGGTGTCTCGCCTAGCAGGGAGCGATGCAGCCCAGCAAGGAGACCCTCGAAGCTGGTGTGAAACCTGCCTCCAGGCTGCTCCTGCGCTTGGCTCTTCGGGATGGGTCAGGATACAGGATGCGTGTCCGGAGGCTCTTGGCCTCCTGTCTGCGGCGAGAGGAGTACCCTTTGGTGGCACCTCTCAGTAGTGCACAAGAAAAGGTGCCCCGGACCAAATAGTTTGGCTTTGGATGTTGGGTGCATACAGGAGGAGCACACAGGCCAAGTATAGTTATCCTTTTGTCACGGCAGAAGAGATGGTATGAACTTCAGATCCTGTTTTTTAACTCTAAGCTGAGGTGTTTCAGACAATCCCTTTTTGTCTGAGAAGTTTTTTAATCTGCTGTTGCAAAGAAAATTTAATTAGTGCCACCGCAGTGCTGTGTTGTGCATCACAGAGGCACCGTTTAGGACAGTTAGCGTTTTCAGCAGTGATGCCGTCTAGGGTCCGTGGGCAGAAGGGGAGGGCAGGATCCTGGTCCATCTTCAGCGAGTTTCCTGTACTTCGTCTACTTCACTGCATCTTGGGGCAATCCTGCGTACCCCTTGGCTACAGAAAGCATCAAAGAGCTGTTTTGCAGAGCTCTGTGCTTGGCCTAATCGCAGCGGTGGCTTCTGAAGAGTCGCTTCCCCTTCCTCAGCTGTGAATGCTAATCTCAAAGCAAAGTTCAGTCATCATTAGCTGAAATAATTGTCACCCCCTTAAGTTATTCAGGGCTGAAAATTACCAAAGGGCTTCCCTTTAGTCGCTTTGGCTGTAATTATTTGTAGATTTTTGTTTTCTTCAGGAACTGAACAGTAAACAGCAAGTCCCGGGGGCATTTCGAGGAAATTACTTCTGTGCTTCTTTGCAGAGCGGGCTGCGCTCGCTGCCGCAGTTGGAACACGGTTTCTTCAGATCGCAGGACTTCGCAGGGGTGGTGCAGGACCGGGTGGCCTCACGGGAAGTTTCCTTGCCAACACGACCGTCTTGCCTGACGGCAGCAGTGGTGCTTCAGAGCCCGCAAATGCACAGCCTGAGACGTGTGTTTCAGGCCAGCAAACACGCCAGGTCTTAGGTCTGAAACACGCAATCATAGGTCTGAAATCAAAAACAACGATGGGTGAAATCAGAATGAAAATCTATGTGGCTGGCAGGGCAGGGGGCCCTGCTTTGCTAAATTCACATTTCCCCACAGCTCTTGCCAACTGCCCACCAGTTTCTTCTGCATTCAGTAGCAAGTGAAGCTTCTCTTGCCTTTAAAGCCAGCTTCTCCACAAGCTGCGCTCTTGGGTTTTAGGGGGTCTTCAGGAAAACAGGGGAAAGGAGTGAAGATCAGGGAGAGGACTGCGGCCTGGGAAATGGCTGGGAAAAAAAGCAGCATTAGGCCTGATTCTGCACAAGGGGAAGACCTGCCATCCACCATGATCTGAACTACTGCTTTGTAGCTCGAGCCGAATGCCAGTTAGGGGCAGAAGAGTTGGTGTCCGGGCTGCCTTTCCCGCGGCCCCGGAGCAGCCCGTGCAGCGGAGGCTCCTGCGGCCCAGGCTGCCGCGGGCAGGACGCGGCTCCGCTGCCTGCTCGGCCCTGTGATCTTTGACGGCACTTCTGAAAGATTCATCATTCCCCGGGCAGCCTCTGTATTTATTTATTTACGTTGTTTCTTTTCTTTTTCACTTAAGCTTATTAGTTGCATGTGTGACTTTATCTGGAAAAAATTGCATGCAACTTATGCTGCCTACGGTAGCATATGTTTTATATATCAGATTTATAGGGATGGTACTGATTCCTGAATTAATTTGAACAGCAAATTGTTGTCATATCTGCCTACAGTATGTCTTTTCCTTTTTAACATTTATTATATGACACATCTGGTGGTATTTTACTTGTGTTATTGTGGTGCCTCGGAGTCCTAGTAATGAATTTGAAGCCTTACTATACTAAGCACGGGTTTTTCACATGGGATACTGGAAAAGTTGGAGTGAATTGTTGAGATGACGTGAATGCTTCCCTCCCTGCCTTGAACTGCTGAAAAGAGCCCACAGTGTTTGTAGATTACTGTCTTATATCAAGTCTGGTAACTTTTGTTCCCAGCCTTGCGGAGGGGGAGGTTTTGCTGTGTATTACACTGGGGCAGTGTTGGCAGTTTTTGCCTTTTCTGCTGGCAGTTGCGTTATCTGCAGAGATCCATGTAAGAAGAGTTTAGACCAGCGATCCAAATGAGTACCCCAGGACTGACTGGCTGCTGGGTGTCCCTCTGAGGAGCTCAGCCTTGCTGTCCCGCTGGGTGTCCCCATGTGTGACACACACATCTATACAGGGGATACCACCCTGACACCATTAACCAGGCCAGTTCCCTATGGACCATTCTACCACTGACAGAAGTTATTAGCTCTCTAGAGCTCAGATAATGAATCCAAAATGTGGAAGACCATAAAGTGCAGGAAGAGGAGGAAAACCCCCAGAGTGGTGTAACGCAGTGTGGCAATGGACAGTGGGCCTCTTTTAGGGTAAAAGGGCCCTTCTGGTGTACGTTGTGCACCAATGTAACGCAGCACCTGGATCTGAGTCAGGGGTTTGTTCCTCACCACTGCACACCTGGGAGATCATTTTTCTCTGACCTCACTTTTATTTAGCCATGCAAATCCTCAGGACTCCTGAGAGGGTTGTCTCACAGTGCAGGTTGGTTTAATGTAGCTAAGGAGAGTAGTGACCTTCACTTACATTGGTGCGAGGAAGGACTCCAAAGACTTTGGAAGAATGATTCAGTGCATCATGTTAACATGAGAAAGGCATAACCAGAATGAACAAGTAGAATAGCCTTATAATCATGTTGTGTTTTGTGCTGATGGACACTCTTTGTGGGTTTTCCATTAAGAAAATATGTATATTCTGGCTCTTCCTCCAACTTCGGTTGTTATGTCTTTCTCAACACAGTTAAATTTTTTTAAAGGTAAAGTCGAGTATGGTGCTCTTTGTTTCTGTTAAGCTATAGCAGGAGTTGAGCTGTCTATCCTCCTTCTGTTTATTGCTGCTCTTCTGAGCTTCCATCCTGATTCTCAATCAGGATTTTACATTTTTCAGGGAGCTTGAACTGCTCTTTCAAATTGCCTTCCCCTCCTCATTCTTATTTACTTCTTAACAAATATTGCTGGCATATGTGAATTTTATCAGCGCTGGATTTAGTAGTATTTTTCCCCAGTATTGATGAAACCATTGAATAACCGCAAGCCTCATTTAAATCCTTTTACCTTCTGTAGCAAACATTAGGTGATTGCTTATTGACATGACTTTTTGAGAACATATCAATAAAGCATATTGTAAATGGGGAACATATTGGCTATATAGTCCTATTTTTTATGAGAGTATCTTCCAGTATGTGCACATTAAGAATTCTAAACGTGTTGCATTTATCTGGTTCCCTCTTCAACTAAACTTATCAAAGAAAATGAAACCAGGCCTGTTTGACATGAGTCATTTTCCAAAAAATGCTTGTTGACTCAAATAACAGCCTTAATTCTGTCAGTTGCATCCAGTATGACTTTTTTTTTCTCTCTTCTACCCACAGCTGGGTAATGTCGGGGTAATGTGCCCATAGCTACCCAGACAGTCCTGGTAGCCCTTGTGAAATGTTTCTCCCAAACTTGCCCTTTTTCACTTTCCTTAATGGCTATTCCAAGATTTATTAAAACATAACGTCTGTAGCCTGTGGTCTCCCAGCTCTTTTGAGGCTTGTGCAAGATATCTGGATTTTGTTTTTTAAAAGCTTATTCTTAGCAAATGTTGTCTAGCATCTCTCTCTGTAACCAGAAGAATGGGCAGTGAATCTGTGCTTCCTTTCCAGGTGTATTCAGTGTTTTGCCTATCAGATGTATTTAGTACCTTTTTGAAGAATATTGTAACCTTTTGTCTTCAAGAACCCCCTCACTTTTGAGGAGTAATATTAATAGCAGAGAAATGTGTATTAGAGTCGTCTTGGTTGAATTTCCTAATGTATTTTGAGCCATCTCTTGCAGCTTTGGACAATAGGATATTTATATTAAATTTACTTTTGCTTTTAACATCACAGCTGTGGATATTAGCCTTTAATAGATGGTATCTGTTTGTGTAGATGGCAGCGATTTAAAGCTGTCAATTCTGATTGCCTCCTACATAGTGCATGGTGTAAACTCAGCGCAATTTAGTCCACGGGCTGCAGCTGAACAGCTTTCTCCTTGCTGAATTGATGCTCAGTCCAGGCCAGAGCCTGGTGCTTTGCAGGGAGCTTTGCAGTACAGCCAGCAGCCCAGGGTTGGTAACGCTCGATGCTGATTTTTACCGAAAACCCAGCAAAAACAGCTTCACAATGGATGCATATTGGGAGGCCTTTTATAACCAAGAATCATGGGCCTGAATCACCTTAATGTGAAACGTGAGGCTACAAATCTGGTTTAATAACTTGCTCGGAGCCTTTCTGCTCTCTGGCGGAGTATTTATTGGACATTATTCCTTTAGACCTGTAGCAAAATTAAAGTGTAGTTAGAGCATCCAACTTCTGTCTGAGACTTACAGCTGGTGTGGCAAGTATTAGACACTGTCGTCTTTGCTGGCGCCTTTATGAATCTCTCTTGTCCGGGTCTGACTTCAGTGTCATCTGTCAGCTTCACAAGCTGCGGCTCTTCAGTCAGTCTTCCTGTGCCTCCAGGCACCTTCATAAACACAGCCCAAGATGC